>PKRV01001076.1:0-408995 GCA_003709505.1 Hyphantria cunea | reverse complement strand
CGTGCGGCCGGCCCAGGCTGATGTTGGGCATCGACGGCGACGAGAACAGCAGTTCTGCCGCCCGGGAGCAGCCCTCTTCCTCCTCGCGGATGGGAGCCGTGGTTCCCACGCCCGCGATGCTTCCCGCGCCGGGCGGGGATCCTCGCGGGGAGCCGCCCTCGCAATCTACACCCGAAATATACTTTTCTAATTATTGCACTTTTTTGTCGGTCACGAATGTGACCTTTTTTGAAAAATAAATAGTTGCTAAAGTAAATTTAAATTATTCGATGCAATTTTGTAAACAACCACAGACACGTACGAGACTCCGATAAATTATAATCGTCGATCCAATTTGATCTGTTTAAACTTTTGTGAAAATCGATTTCTGTTTTGTTTCAGACTAATTCAAAAATTCACAATTCTATAGATTCGTGAACGACATTCAAATATGGGTATTTTTATACCTTCGTGTGGGGTATTATACGTGTTTGTTATATGCTCTTCAAAATTAAATTTATAAGAGTAATGTTTGTAGTGTTTGATGAGTTTTTTTATTGTCCGTCGTCTGTTCTGTCGTGGTGTCGGAGTGTGTGGCGCTACTCACTGCGGGGCTTGGCGCGCGCCTTGAGCGGGCGGCGCGCGAGCGGCGAGGCGCGACGCTCGATGACGCGCGCCTTCAGCCGCACCTTCAGCATGTTCGGCTCCGACGCTGCGGGTTAGTGCACACGCATGCTTACTCACACACTCCACGCAAACCGTTATTATATACACGAAGCTATTTTGTACATAGCGAGGGCGTAGCAAGGTAAGTAAATTATCTTCACCATAATAATAATAATATTTATAGTAAACAATAAGAGATAGAAGAGTTTTTCTCAGTGAGGAGAGTGATTCCGTCAAAAGATTATGGTAAGGTGGAGAGAATAATTCTGTCAAAGGATAATGGGAAGGTGCGGCGAGTAATTCTGTCAAAGGATTATGGCAGGGTGGGGCGAGTAATTCTGTCAAAGGATTATGGCAGGGTGGGGCGAGTAATTCTGTCAAAGGATTATATGGCAGGGTGGGACGTGTAATTCTGTCAAAGGCTTCCGGTAGGTAGGTTGGGTGTGTAATTTTGACACAGTATTATTTATGGCAGGGTGAGGCGATTGATTTTAAGAAAGGATTCTGGCAGGGTGGGTCTGTGATGTGGACAAAGGGTTCTGGCAGTATGGGAAGTGATTTTGACAAAGGATAATGGATCGCACTCATTTTCTACGAAACGCTACGCCTTTGCTACATATTACAATAGTTTTGTTTTTACACACATGCAATTAATGAACGTAACTTACACTAACTTTTAGACTTTTATGCATAACTCACTTATCTAATTACATATTTAGTACAGGAATCGAACCTACAATGTTTTGTACTGTAAATGATTAGGAATTAATCATCAGTATAATAAGGTTTAACATTAACAATAAATACTAGATTCTCTAGATCTAATATTTATGTTCCTTGGTCGTTATCAACTCAAACAGAGTTTCATAGTCTTATTCTAAATTTATATATTTAATATAATCTCCCTAACAGGTATAAGACTCCGGAGAAAATAAAATAAATATGTATTAAAAAATAATATGCTATGGCTATTTGGACTCAGATTTAAGACGTCCTAACTAATCCTACTACTGCTAAACATGCCCACGGAACACTGTACATATAAAACATGTCTTTTAATTCAGCCGACAAAGCAAATTATACGAGTGTTACTATAGATCACATCAAAGTACAATAATCACACGAGGGGATGCACTGAACATTCGCGTAGAGCGGGCGTGGCGTCCGGCGTACCTGTCTTCCTGAGCGGGTAGTCGGCGGGCGAGGGCACGGGCGGCGCGGCGTTGAGCGCCAGCGGCAGCGGCGCCGCCAGCCGGTACGGGTGCGTCGCGCTCGCGCCTGTCGACGTTATCGACTCGCCCGATGACGACTTCACGATACCCCTGGAACAGACAAACAGAAAACACTGACTTTTATTCAACATGGAAAAACTTAGTTCTTGATGTGTACCTTCGTGACTATAGTTGGCAAAATGTATGCCTATACTGGAAGGTTAAGACATTGGGACTACTTCTTCCTACACACCCACCACGGTAACTTCTGTACACCAGGATCTAAAGCAGTGACCCACGAACACACCGAATCATCACTCACGCTCGGAGAGTCTCAGGAAAAGTTAAACTTAGAAATTACGAGAGGCGAGAGTGTATGTTTGTATTTTCGTTTGTTTATCGCTTCAGCATAGAACTGCATTACTGTTTTACTGACTGTTCAATGTTAGCGTTGATGACGTAGATTTATTTTGCAAATTGTAAGTTGATTTTTCCAAGAACATGTAGAATGCATCAACAGAAAAAAAAAAATTGTTTATTTCGTGGAGTTTTTTTTTATAGTTTTATGAGTTTTCGATAGCGGTATTGAAAACCTGAATACTATTGTAAAATGTAATGTACGTATGTAAAGATTAGATAGATGTTTGTTTCAGAAGCACGTCAGAACGGCTGAACTGATCTGGAAGTCAGTGTAGAAATCGTCTCGTCAAAAATGTTATATTAATTATTAATGTATATTCTGTCTTTCGGCTGAGAGAACGACGATGATTCTCAGGAAGAAAAATAACTCACCAATTTCTATAGGACGGTCCTGGTACAGTTCCATTCGCACTAGCCTGCTTCTTCTTCAGGAACTGTTGCAGTTTCTGTTTCACTTCAGTAGAAGCATTGGCACTGTGTTCGTGCTTGTCCTTTTTCCTCAGCAGCTCGACGCGGTCCCTCTCATGCCTCTCCCTAGCCTCCCGCGCTTCGTGGGCCTCCCTCGCCTCTCTGGCCTCCCGCCGAGCTGCCTCCTCCATGGCTTTTTGCTGCTCCCATAACTGTAATGTTAGTATTCAAATTACAAACAGAATTATTTAAGGGTAGGGGGGGGGAATAAAAAAGTTTTTTTTTAAACCATTATTTAAAATTGGATTTCAGTGAAATCGGAAGCATCTTTAAGAATAGTTGATTTTGATTCTGAGTTAGAACTTCGTTTTAAAAGTCTAAATCCCTCTTGATATTATAGAGAATGATACCTATCTACAAGGTATACGAAAACTCTATATGACTCCAATAGAGTATTTAGCATTATTAATGTTAAAATCGTAGTTTTCATTTCACATACGTAATGTTTTTAAAACCAATTTCAAAATCCAAAACAAGCTACTTGGCTAATGGCAATATTTTGATGTCCAATTGTAATATTGACTAAAAATGCCATTTAAAGCTTGTAAAACAAATATAAGACGAACACGTATACCGTGACGACAAAGCTAATTTGGTTATTTACAACATTCATTTCATGCGTACTTTAAATTTTATGCTAAAGTGGGTTGTGTTCTCTTTACAACTATTATTTATACATAAACATTGAAAGAATTGTATCTGCCTAAAACTGTATCCAAAAATAAGTTTTAGATAAATTTTATGCGTCAGTGGCGCCAGCAACCGATATAACTCACCATCTACAACGAAATTTGAGAAATAGGCATTATCTATACATTGCAGGCTACGCATTTACTAACAATAGTTACACTTTTGTTAGTGTAATATTATTTATTTATCTGTAGCAAAATAATACGATCTATTGAATGCCATATGTTTTTGATTGAACTACGCAAATCCGATACATTTTTATCTTCGTTATAAACATGGTAGGCCGTGTACTTGTCAGTCTGTGCTGATAACCGGGGCTAATATGAATCTTTTTATAGCTCACAGATAAGTTCTGTAATTAGGTTTATGTTTACACACTATATATCCGGGCATAACATTACATCATCCTCTGGTTTGATTGACCACTATGTGTACACTACACTATTACTACTGTTGGCACGTGTACATTATGTAGACGAATAAAATGAAAAATCATTTCCAATCCATTTTAATGTAAGTCTCTCTATCTATTACGCTTTTACGGCTAAACTGCTGCACCGATTTCAATGAAATTTGGCATGGATATACTTTGAGATAGGACATAGGCTACTCTTTATCCCTATAACTGACATACAGGCGGGCGAAGCTACGGACAATGTCTAGTATCTTATAAATGTAGCCACATTAGTGTTATTTCACAAACTGAATAACGAACAAAAATATACTAAATATTAGTGCAGTGCAGATAAAGTGTTATCTTTTAAAACAACATCTAAAAGCTTCTCACAAAATATATACAAATATGTATAAATAAATATTTCTGACATCTAACACACAACGCCAACTAGTCCCAAATTAAGCAGAAATTGTATTATGGGTACTAGACAACTGATACAAATATAACACCCAAACTCCGAAACAAATACTTGCAGATCATACAAACATTTGGTCCGACCCCGGAATCGAATCCAGAACTCGAGCACATCAGTCGCATTCGTTACCACTGCGCCATCGAGGCAGACAAACAGTCTATACATATAATGTGTGTTGTTTATTGTTAATGTTCTATCAATACCGGTGTCTGTTTACAGACTTACAAATGTGAGTGTTCTCTAGAATATACAATCGTGGCTAGCACTCTGCTATGTAATGTCACAGCTATGATACAAGTTGAGATACTGACACTGAATCATGCGTTCCAGATAACACACTATTTTTAATAGCTGCCAAAATGAATCTACTCTGGCTCATGGAAGGCTTCACCAGCAATTCACCGTACTTATTGCGAATGCAGAAAATGCAACATCGAGTTCTGCATTATACTATGTAAGTATTTAGAAATCAATAAGTATGTTTATCAGCCGTGGTTATCACAGCTTGGTCTAGTTTAGAAACAGACGGCCGTGTATGAAGACAGTATTCTATATTTGTTGAAGGTTTCTAGATTGGGAATGTGTGTACACTGTAACGTATAAACGGCCTTATTAAAGTTATCGAATACCAACCCGTGACATAGGTACTAATCGCTAGTGGATATATTTAGTCTTTATCTGACGATAAAGATGTAAAATGTAATATTTGGTGAAGTAGAACTGACGTTCTACTTCACCAAATATTACATTTCGACAACAGATACGTGAAGTATAGGTTACAATAACACTCAAACTAATAACAAAAACGAGTTCTAACTGTTCTTGAGTTTTGCGCTTAGGAATACCTTGGTCGATTTATTTTTATTTATATAATACATACATCATACATACTCATAAGTAAGTGTCACTCTCATAGATAAGACGAATCTAGAGAAACCTAAAATTTAAATTCGTAAAGTCGGCCCGCCGCAAAGCAAAAGTCCCCTGGAGGCCACACTCGAAGAGCATAACCCTCCTCCAGGCACGGTTACGCAAGAACTGTTACAAACTGCAAAAATATTTAATTCCAAGGTATTATTGACACTACTAATCGATGTTCAACGTAATCTTCTTGCTGCATAATCACTCGGACAGTTGCTCATCCAAACAGAAGCTGAGCTCATTTACATAATGATTTCCGTAGGGAGCAGACACGAGCTGTTCAAACCTCTTATAATTATCTTAGATTTATTCGATGAACTAACCAAGCAGTTCGCTTACTGTGCCATTCTAAGATAAATGAAGAAGTATTGTTTTTCATTTTTAATTAGTATTAAGAAATTTCTTCATCCAAAAAGAAAGAAAAACTTCCTTCATTCTGGCTTTCACTCAGAATTAGCTTAAACTAAGCTAGAACGACATTAGTCGTAGTGTTACACTAGGAAAGAACAAGATCAAGTTCAGTCCTTCAAACAATTAATAACCCATACTAATAATATACATTCGGAAGTAACTCTGTCCCGTGTTTCACTGCTAAACCGCTGAACCGACATGGATGAAATTTATAATAGAGATCCTTTGGTACTTGAAGTTATTATTCAACGGGATAACTACAAGTTCATATAAACATGGGCGCAGCGAAAGGAAAAAAGATAACAAAAAATTATTACTAAAATAAGAAAATGATCCAACTAACAGTTTATTCTCTCGGATATCCGTCGATTAAGAAATTAATGCGGATATGATCTACCATACTACTAAGTATATCGTGTTATTAACAAATAATCCGCGATATTATCACAGTTATTAACAGTGGCCTAATATCGAGTTGGATGATGATCACAGATGTACCCTAGTCATTGAGCCAATCATCAGCGTGAGTCACACGCGTTGAGCGTCAGGAATTTGGGCATCATCTTTTTGAACACGAGCGAATTAAGTGTGACATTGTTTACATCATTGTGGACTGAGTCGTCTACTCCTACGTAAATAAAAAACAATTTTACACTTCACGATGAATTCAGGCTAAATTTTGTTTAAATGAGTCATTGTTTTATCTATATCGTGGGAGAACCACGCTTCGGAACGAATGGGCCGGCTCGATCGGAGTGATAGCACGGCCTCACAGAAAACCGGTGTGAAACAGCGATTGCGTTGTGTTTCACCGAGTGAGCGAGGATACCGGAGGCCATACCTCAACGCCTCCTCGTCCCCCAAAGGCCGGCAACGCGCCATTGACGCCTCTGGTGTTTCAGGTCTCCATGGGCGGCGGTAATCGCTTATCATTAGGCGATACGTCTGCTCGTTTGCAGCCTCTTCCACAAAACTAAATCTGTACTAAACTTATAAATTGTTTGAAAGCATTGATCTCTGCAACTACCCAATGGAATTGCAGATTGTTTATATATTGGATAGAGTATTTAGTGAGGTTAATGTAACATCACGCTACGACCCTTAAGAGTTGAACAGTTACCATAAATTTAAGTGAAGTACTAGGAACGGCTAGTGCATACATAGATATGTAATACATATTCATTCATTATCTTTTTCTTATCTATTTGTCAATATTTTTATTGTTTTATTAATACTGTATTTATTAAATTGGAACTAAACACCGATTCCTTGAATTCCTATGCCGATGTCTTATTTATAATATAAGACTTATATTATGCACCGAGCCTAATTTGATACTCATATTTAGTCTTAGGGATAATCTTCATAAAAGCTCAAAAGAATCTTTCAGATCAGTTTTTATGCTCACGTGAAAGAAAGTAACTACAGCCGTAAATAAACACCTGTTACTCAGACCTCATAAGTTAGTTGACAGGCTTTTAAAGTGGGTAGTACTTTATTACGTCTATATAAGGTTTGGAATACCAATCAAGTTTCTTCTACCATCTAAATGTAGTACGAACCCAAACTTTATCAAACATCCAAGCTTTACTTAATATTTTTCCAACTCGTGTGCTTATAATGAAGTTTGGTAGACACCCACATGTCTAGACAAGAAGTTAAGTCTAATTTTAGTTTCTAGGTATCTGAGTAGGACAGCGAAGGTGACCTACTGTTACCACTTTAATATTTATGAAGGTGTCAAAATAATCACTTATTTTTGTTTCACAATATAATGTACCTATAAAATGTTATATTGCTAAAACGCTAAGAAAAATCAACAATAGCGTTATGTAATATGAAGAATTATAGATAATAGAAAACTGTTTGAATAAAATACCTTACTTTAAAGAAGTCTTTAACAAATTCATAAGAAAATTGTCTTCTAAAGTACTTCTATTCAATTCAAATGAAAAACTCACATCTTTTAGTCAAAAAACTGCTGATGTACATTTAAAAAACACAACAAAAGCATGTCTTGTCTCACTGGCATATCCGTACAGTGTCATGCGCGTGCGCATCTAGGATGTATCCTGTTAATTAAGGGGTGCCCCAGGAGGGTGTGGCCAGTGACCTATACAAATGACTAACACAATTACACAAGGTACGTGTGTTGTAATTAGCTGCACTCATTCAATTCAAATTTATTTATAGGTTTGACTAAGGCCCGCATGTTCAATACCTGTTTGTATACCTAATTACTTACAACTAGATAGAAAATGCTGCGTGAATAGAAACTGATCGGTACGGAGAACTGACTAAACAGTTTCATTTTGTATATAATTTTAAAGTTAATAGTTTTACTAAGTTTTTTGTATTCTCTCGCTTGCTCATAAGAGTGAAAGCTTCTGCGAATTCAATCATAGCAGAAAAATCTTTCGTGAGTGGCGTGTATATATATACATTTAGTTTCATTTACAAATGAATTTATAAATATATGGACTATTAAAGATTAATATTGATATATTTTAAGGTCTCCCAATGTTTGTAGTATATAATCATCTAACACACGAAATTAAAGATAAAGTTTTTTTTTTCTATCATGATTATAGACTCAGGCCTGATATTTATACGTTTGTTTATCATTATTTAAGTATCCGCAGAGGTATCGGGTGTAATGCTCAGACCTTCCGCCAACATGTAAGTTGTTTATTATTGTTTTGACAGTTCGATTAATTGCTTGTATTCCTCAATCTATCCGTATGTATAAATGATATATATCTTTCGTTGCCTTCTTTATTTACTTAACTTTCCTTTGAGCACACACCCGATTATTTGTCTAATTCCTACACAACATAAACATCAATAGGCTTGTTCCGTAAAACACAGGTGAATCAAATCTAATACTATACTACGCCTCTATCTATCACATCGAAGATATATAAGTGAGCGTTGCAATCATCGCAAACTTTAATGAGAAAGTAGTGCATTCCAGTAATGGGGCCACGATGGGTCCTTGCGGACACCTTTCAATTAACATGCAATAGCGTTTAGTACAAGTTATTCTAATGTCAATTTAATCAAAGAAAGTGCATAACTAATTACAAAACTGTATCATTGTATCACTTTAATAAAAATTGTTTTGTCACTCACATTTACCTTCAAATGGTGCATGAGTTGCTGTTCATGCTCTTGCGCCAGCTGTTGGCGCTGCTGTTGAAAGTGTTGTAATAAGATCTCTTGCTGCAACTGCTGCTGCTTCTTTAACTGTAACATTTATGTAAAAACTTAGTGATGAAAAGAATTCTGGTTTTTATGTATTTGTTAGTGCTAGCGTCACTTGATGAGTTACTATACAATAAACTTTGCATAAACATGTTTATATCAATGTACAAGAATTCGAGTATTTGAATGTATTTATTATATTTCTTTACATTTGATTTGCAGTTCTTCAAAGTATGTAACTAGGAATATTACATATGTATTTTTAATGACAAAATATTTATGAACGGCAATAGTTATAGTTATTTTACCATTACATCAAAACACGGTGTCACATTGAACTAAATGTATACATATGTGTTAAAGTCTATGCGCTAACATTATTTTCTACCGTTAAAATCTTTTTCCAAATCATGTCCAGATACTTGTACACCTTCTTTGATATATGATTTTGTTATAACTGAAATGGTAAGCTCGTATTGTTTGAGAATTGTCAAAAGCTTTTGATTGCGTTAAATCGCTTAAGAAATGAATATATAGCCTATTTAATGGCTGTAATTATCTTTAAAAGCATTGTGATAATGACTACCACCACTTACTGACCAAGAATTGTGACAAAATTTGGACATGATATCGTATCGTTGAATATGAAACACACATGGCTGTAAACAATGATAATCGTAATTGAGACTCACTTGCAACAGGAAACTATTCTCTAATGTCTGTTTCGCCCGCTCAGCAATATGATTCTTTCTTGGGTTCTGATTCTGACAACGAGAGATGAAATAAAATGTAGGATACAGTCGATTTTCGACCGAAGGGGGCATAAAGGGGTAAGTCCAAACATGGAACAGATGGTACACCAGATTTGTTTAATGACGATATTTGACAGTCGATCGATAAAAAGCAAAAGTAAATAAAATTTGATATAAATGGAACTGTCAAGCAGCGACACAAAAAAACTGGTGTGCTTGCTACAGCACTACTTAGTTTAAAGATAACTTTATAGAAAAGAAGCACAGATTCAAACACTGACGGCACTAATTTAGTTACTATATAAAGGAGTAATAATTATTGTTTTACATTATTTTTCTTTTCGGAATTTTATATTTAGTATGAGGCGCTCATAGCCCAGTTGCACTCGGTGATTAGAAACAATCAGCGAGGGCAAGCAACGACGGCGCGGTCAGTACCTGGATGGGTGACCGCTGGTGGCATGTTACCATGAGCGTCTCCGTGATTCGGAGGTCACGTTAAGCAGTCGGTCCCGGTTGTTATCATAGGATAACAGTCGTGAAGCTTAGTTGGAGGCCTTCGGGCGGCTTAAAAACATCCAACGGTAAGATTTACGTAGCCACAACGTATTCTTGCCAGTCCCCAATCCGCACTTGGCCAGCGTGGGGACGTATGGCCTTAACCCTCTCCTGAGAGGAGACCCGAGCCCAGCAGTGGGACATTATGGGTTTTTGATTTGATTTGATTTGATATTTAGTAGTTTTTATTTTGCTTGATTTTTTTTCTCATTTCCTCTCTCATCATAAGAGCCTGGCCGCTAAGCATCCGTTATTACTAGACGTTAGCAAAATACCACAGCTAATTTCTTGAACTGACATTACTCTAAACTACCATCTATTTTTGGCTTATGCAGAGTTATTTTTATGAAATCATAAATTATATTATGTAGGCATTTAATGCGTGTAGAAACATTACAATTTCTTTTCTAGAATTCTGAATTTTGATATTAATTTGACGCTATTTTCAATACCATATAATTAATTGCTGCAACCTTGCACCGGTTAGCGGAAGATATACAAAAAAAACAACTAATCGTTGGTACGAGGTGCGCGTACGCTTATTTCTGGCGACGCGCGCATTATTTTGGTTTAATGGGGAAAAATGGCAGGCGGCAGGAATGCGCACTTTCTGCGAATAGAACACGCGGACGGATGTTTTGCGCGCGCGAGTGGGCGAGACGTTGTCTTCGTTCGTAGAAGCCCTGGAGACCGTGCATTGAAGACATAGAATACCTTATAGACAATAAGGAAGAATCTGATTGAATTGCGTCGATGGAATGTCGTCTGCCATACGATCCAGAATTCCATTCTATACGGTTGTTGTACCGCGGGGACGGGTAACGCCACGGGGCTAAATAAGTAAGACAAGGAGGAGCATTCAATATTTAGTCCTAAGCCATATAACATACATAAGTGGGTGAGCAAATCATATAAACGATCTCCACGTAATTATTCGTCCAGATATAAATAGAGACGCGCGCGCGGTATTAATATCTGGTAAAAATAATGCATATGTAGGTAGACTTAGCTATATTTCAGGAAAAGGTCACGGTAACAATCTCCGCAGTTTCACCGTCGATTGTTTTTTTTCTTATGATATGGAATACCAGACCAATGGTAATCTAGACCACCACGGCTTATGTTACGTGAACTGTAAGGTTTTTGCGACCGTCAGAATACCGAGAGGTAGGGAAACTTCTCAGTTACTTTTTCTGGAAAGTAGTCTAGTTTGAATTTCAGACAGATCGGAAAGATCTGTATTCTATACAGAAAATCTGCTGTTCTAATTTTCCGTGAATCCTATTCTCTCTCTCTCTCCTATTTTATAGCGCGATATCATATCATATAGCATGCGTTCTTGCATTCCACAACTTTATAAAGTTCAATGAAAAAAATTAGATATTTTTTTTTAGATTTGAGATTTCATGATCTTATCAATTTAAGCTGAAGAAAAGCATTGAAGAAACGATAAAAGTGTTTAACTATACTTTGCAAAAGTAGCTCTTTTATGAATACTAAAACAAAAATACTATGATAGATAAAAAGTAGAACGCGGCTACTTATAATAGAAAAGAATATCTTCTAGAATACCTCTGAATGAACAAGAATATTATGATAAAACAGACAGTTCTGGTATCAACAAAAAGTAAATTATACTAATCCATTACAGGAATTCATGGAAATAGTTTAATGATAAACCTATCTCGCGATCTGGATCCGGTACATTCTGGGGACAAAAGATTGTTTGGACCGTTAGCAAAAGGAGTGAAGGGAGATATCTGGACGCGGTACCTGCATAATCTGGTGGTGGAAGCTGGTGTCGGCGAGAGGAAGGCGCGGCGCGTGCGGCGGTGATGGTGTGTGCTGTGGGGAGCCCTCGGTCCCCCCTCCGCTCTCATGCGCCATCTCTGCTAAAGAGAGAAAAGAAATATTGTTAGTTAGCATGTAAGTTTTGGTATGACACGTGGTGTTGTAAAGAGAGAGATCAGTCCTGCTCTAGCGAAACTTCTTTGTCAAACACTAAAGGGTAAATTGACCGAATAAAACCGAACTTAATATAGTTTGTGCATGTACATGCCTGCACGATTCAAATAATAATTCAGTTTAGTATAGGCAAATCTCTTGCTAAACTATGTTTCTGTGCCCGACAGGGTCCACAACTATGTATTATTTACTATAAATGCTTAATATTTATTTAACACCGAGATATTTATCAGCGAGAAGGGAACAGTTCTTCAAATCAATCGATTTTGGATGATCAGGCTGTTGATATTCGTAAGTGTGTATTTGGTCAGCAATGGGAATCCACTGTTTAGATCCAGAAATTGCGATCTGTCACTTATCATTGCGTATAATATGTTGAGGAATTTTGTCAACAAATTAACTTGGTATTTCACAAATCGGAAATATGTTGCAGAAGAAATTCTCCTGTATTTGTATTTCACCTTCCACATCGCATAATTGAGATAGGTTAACGGAATATTCATGATGTACATAAACAAACGCTGTAGTATTTATTTATACGAATTATGTATTTCTAAGTATTCCAACTATTTATTCGGTCAGGTGTGTTTGGTTTATAGATTCAGACTAAACACTATAACATTGTTTATGCAAATTATAGTAAAGCTTTCCAGAAATCTAAGACGAAATCTTTCCGCATTTTTCGAAAGTCGTTAGAATTTGCTGACGACATCATATGATGTTTGAACGTAAATGATATTATTTCTTGTGAATTCGTTTTTTAATCTACCAAACTAGATTCACTAAGACTTAGTTTAGTACTGTAAAGTGTAATTTATTATTATATTTGCGTATGGGAATCAGAGATGTTAGGCAATACCAACATTCAGCCTGACGAGAAAAATAAGAAATATAAAATCACAATTGGATGTTAAGTTACACTTCACTACACTTCACCACTCATGAACTTGGAACGGAGAGCTACATGAAAGCATTGAATAGGGTTTTCGCACTGTTTTAATACAATAGACGAAAAAGAGGCAAGATTGCACTAACAAAAATTTCACAAACAACTTACCATTTCATCTAAACTTTAAAACAACAATACAAAAAACGTCCTAGACAATTATAAGTTTTACACTATTTATTTCCAGAAATCGTTTTAATGGTAAAAAACTCAGTACGCTGAAGTAAATATAGAGTCGATTACTTCAGATATGTCAAAGTCTGTACACACCGACCCATCGCTAGCCTGTGACCTAGATCCTCTTATCTTGGGGGGGGTGAAGAATAGGTCGAGTACTAGTTTGAACAAATTGCCAGACGTTGCAATTTTCAAAATACTTTTAAAGTTATTGTATTTTATAGAGGTACTCTACACGCGGAATATGAAAATTTTACTATTTACGACTATTTTGACCTAGAAAAGTAGATTGTAAATTGATATTATACTATTTTTTATAAGTGGCCTGTTAGCTGAAAAAAGTAAATGTTTGTTGCTATTCTTAGTTGTATTAATAGGTTTGTGTATTCTTCTAAATTCCATAAAATTTGCACGGAATGAGTTTAAATTTGTTTAAGGACTATTTTTGTTCTCATGAATGCAGCAAAAATGTCCCACAGCAGGGTACGCTAGTATTAAATAAAATGCATTTGTTTTATATTTGAACTTATACGTGACTAATGATTCTAAAATCTCTGATCCGTCTATATCTTTACAGTCTTAAACTTTGTGTCTATATGAATGTATGATTTCTTACTTTGCTTTTTTCTTTTATGTTTTTGTTGTTTTTGTCATATTTTATTTTAATTTTTTCTTTAATCGTTAAACGTCTCCTATTTGGTGTATTGCGTTTTGTCTGTGTGTTTCCCTATTTCTGTAACTGTTGACGCAAATGTTAAGGGCCAGCTGAAAATGCTGTACTTCAGCGCAGCATGAAGTAAGCTGGGCGCCTTTGCTGCACAATGTAATTGTTACGTGATTTGAATAAATGGTTTAAAATTCTTATAATATTCTAATCTTTATATTTAAAATATATATTTATACAGATATAGTAGGATTAATAATCAACACGGTAATCAAGTTATTCATACTAATTATTACATAAAATCCCAACGATGTATGCGTATTATGCAACATGTCGTGCAACCAAACCTCTATGCTTATAATATAATATAAGGTTGCACTTAAAAGTTGCATAAGGCTGCACGTTCTGCGTCCCGACCTGCTACACCCATTTAATGTAGGTCGCCGGGGGATTGCGGCGAAGCCTGCGGGAGAGGGTAGCTTCCTGAGGTGGGGTGGCAGGAGGGGTGCGACATCTATTTTTGGTCGTGGATATATTTAGAAGAGCTGCCCGGCCGGGACTCGGAGACTTTAGGTTTACAGCTCTTGTGTTTCGAGGTCACAACAGCCTCATGTTTATATTACTTGTTTATCTGAATTTGATAATATAACGGGTGGCAGATTCGACGATAACGTAAAAAACCTTTTCTCACCGAGTTGGTGAACCTACCGGGCGCGCCAAATCAGGGGGTTATTTCCTAAGTTTGGATCCCTGCAACTAAGACTCCACGGGCGGAAGTAGAAATTTGTCGTCAGGTGACCCAGAAACCTAAAACATCTAATTAAAGTCAACATATAACATTTTATTCAACGAATATATCACTGAGATGCGAGCTATTCCCAAATTGGGTTAAGTTTCTCAAATATATAGCGTTTTCCAATCAACGGCTAATTAATAATAAAATTGCGAATTTTGGGTCAAACTATTCCTGTGACAATCGGTTTTATTTAATGTTTTCAGCAATAATGTTGCTTTTTCTAGAATGACTTGTGTTCTAATTTAAATATTTGACTACAAGAAAATTTACGAATTGATAACCTTATGTTTCTTTAAAGTTGTTAAGGAGAGTGTAGTAAATCATGGTGAATAGTAAACATAAATATCCGTTAAGTTGAGAAATTCAAGTCGAATTTGTTTCTAAGTTTTTACGACTTCTTTATACGAAAAAAATACCTAGAATGGCGTCGTTTTATGCTGGTCAAAATGATAAACGATGCAAAAGAATATCAATAGGCGTTCGTAGTATGGGTCATGCTGCATTGTTGCACTGTCAGTATTCTCAATGGGTATGGTAACCACTACTGTAAGATTCTGCTCATGCTTTTCATTACGCAAAAGAGAGTCACTTTCATTTATAGGAATACTGTCTAAGGATAATATAATATTTGCAGAGAAACATTTTGTTACTGTACCCAGAAGGTATTTCAATGCCCACATTTTGTCGACTGACATTTTAGCCCCACTCTACGTGAGTGGGGCTAAAATGGAGGAAAGCTTATCGCCGTCAACGTGGCACATATATTGATTAAAAGTAAATTTATTGACTAATTTTAAGTACTAACATATTTTATTACAATCAAAAGAAACGATTGCACTCATAACAAAATTGTTTATCCTGGGTGGGCATCGAATCCAGAGGTCTGGCTTAGCAATAAGACCACCAACAGGGTCATATTTTTTTCTTCAACTGTATTTAGAATTGTATAATTATAATGTAAAAACAACCTGAGCGAAAAGCAGCACTAAAGTTGTTTTTCGCTTCGTGTCTTTTGTTGAAGATGTTTATCTTATCGTACTACGCGAGGGATGTCGCCTCTACGTGCGTAGCGCGCTCTACGAGGACATCACTTTAGTGATAACCGTGATAATGTTATTCACGGTGGTATGTTTTGGTGAAATAAATATTTGGCAACACAGATTATCATATTATATAATGATTATAATACACACATGTACATTGACATGTCTTGACATGGAGACAATGGAGATTTCGGATGTTGGAATGGCATTTTGAACCGAGCAACTAGAGTCACCAATGTAACATTTCGAAAATGGCTAGAAATACTTGAAATAAAAGATATTTGATTTTGAACGTGTCGTTTCATTCTTAGAAAAGGGTCCCCTGCTAGGTTCAAAACTATTCAAGCAGTTCACAAATACATACGGGAGTTAAAAATGGTTATATCTTTGTGTTCTTTATATTAAGAATATAAACAACACAAAAGTCTTTATTGTAAATAACAAAAAAATATGTCTTTAGAGATACGTCAATTCGTCGTTTTTATATCAAAGTGTCAACACGAGCGCGCCCTCCCTTTCAGAACTTACGCAATGTTGTTATAAGTTTTGTAGAATTTCTTTTACAGAAATATTCATACTTTATCCCGCATCAAATTGGAAAACCCTTTTTTCTATGGTGGTGTAATTCCATATCATGTCCACACAAAAATTTTGTGAAGGACAACTTTTAATTCTTCTACTCGAAAGTATAAAATTAGATTAATTAGGTTCAATCAATCTAATTCAAGATCTTTTTCTCCTATTAATCAAATATACAAAGTATCTACACCTATATATAGCAGAAAAACACATTTTGAAACGTATAATTTCTTTACACACAATAAATATAGCCTGTACTCTAAAAATACATTTACCAGAGGTTATTAAACCTAATACGCTTTTGACTTTTGCTAACGATCACTGTGGTTTAAGCGTATATCTTAAACACAGCACAATGTTATTAAAGCAGTCAGTCTTAGGATCTGAATTAGGTTTGCGTTGACGTTGGATAGGTGGGGACATGCCAATTTTAAATGACCTTGGCCCAGAGACATATAATTTAAAATGCCACAATTTATTGCAGGAGAAGTACAACAAAGCTAGGATCAACAAAGCCGGCCGGGTTGCGCCGCCCGCGCACCTCTCACCCCGCCATTTTATATTTAGAACACCCGGCAACGCGCCGCGCGACAAGTGAAGGACGTACCCCGCCCGCGCCTCGATAGCACCGTCTCCTTTGCGCTTACTTAACATAATAGCCGTTCGAGCGAGAAACAACACTATACAACGAAATGATTAAATTTTAAAAATAGAATATACATGCGAGCTACTAAACGTGACACAGTCGAATTATTTGATTAATACGCGAGATCGGTTTGAGAACCAATTAAACACATAATACACAGCCGTGTACACGTAACAAACAACTACAGTGTGTTACGTGGTGTTGCGACACGCGAACTCGCTTCTGCAATGCATCAAAACATACCAATTAACTCTGTTATCGGTTTCGTGACTCTTATGGACCATTGCATCTCGATTTTACAAAAAGATAATACTAGTGTTGTGCCTATAAGCGAGGTCCGGGACTCGATCATTAATTGTGAGCCTCGTAATAAATCTTTGCACTTTTGAACACAAACAATGATTGGTACAAAACGTAGGTTGGCACATCTTGTATTTTTTGTAGACATTTTATTAAATTGTTAAGATAAAAATTGATTAGTCATAGTGTTTGAGCCACGTGACGGTCGGCATACAACATAATGGAAGTATTTTTTGCGTTTATTTCTTATCCACGTGAACGTGTAGTCAGTCTGGTGTCGTGTGAGTTCGTTTACTATAACTACGAATATATTTATACACATATAATTAACGCCAACAAATGTTTTTTATATTTCTGTTTAAGGTTGCGGTTTAATTATTTCTTGTTTGGTAATTGAGGAAAACTTTAGTTGGCTCTTCGAATTTTTATTTTTATGGAATAAGGGGCAAACGAGCGTACGTATCGCCTGATGTTAAGCGATTACCGCTGCCCAACACCCGTTGCGGGCAGCGGACCAGAGGCGTCACAAGTGCGTTGCCAGCCTTTCGGGGGTGGTAATACTGCACTGCACTGGGGTATGGGCCTCTCGTTAATTTAATATTCAGTCATTCATAGTATTTTGGAATTTTAAGATCTTTCTCACTGCTTTTTAATAATTGCTATTCAATAACTATGGTCAACGTGCTAAACACTTATTATAATCTTTAGCTTTATTACAATAAAGCTTAAACTGATCATCTTCAGCAGCTTTTAATGGTCCACTGTTGGAAATAAATCTCTCCTGCGAAAGGATGTTTATACACATTATTAAATTGCAAACTTATAGCGAGAGAGAAAATGGGTATGAGTCAGATAAATTATACTCGTATGATGTCAATGAATAAATAGCTAAATTTAGTCCCACATTGTTGTTTCTCTTTTACTCCTTTTAGTACCAATCGAAAATGTTGACCGTGGGAGAGCCACGCTTCGGTATGAATGGGCCGGCTCGACCTGAGTAATATCACGGCCTTGCAGAAAGCCGTTGTGAAACAGCACTTGCGCTGTGTTTCACCGAGTGAGTGACGATACCGGAGACCCATACCCCAACAGCTATAGGCCGGCAATGCACTTTCCATCAGGCGATCCATCTGCTAGGTTTGCCCTCTATTCCATAACAAAGAAATACATGTGAAATAATTAACTTGGCAGGCAATGGATGGGTAGAAGAGTTGATCCATGTTTTCTATGTTACATAAAAAAGTTATAATATTTTCAGGAAACGTGAACATAAGCAACTGTAGTGAGTGTGAGACAAGAATATATAAACAAACTGTACAATATAATGTATAGGTCACATGTAAGTAGTAGCGAGGACAATATAACAGGTTCTTTTGTCTCTTACCCTTGTACAGATATAAATGACACGACTAGACTCAATAATAAACAGAATAAAATCTCAAAACTTGATAATTAATTTTAAATTACGGTGAATAAGGATTGCTCCAGTACCTACTTGTTCACGGGCAAAGGTAGTCGGTTACCACCAGGCGATTCGTTTACACCATAAAAAATGCTTATCAAAAAACCAAAAAACTTAAAATACAAAACTAAGCAATAAACAAGACAAGAGCCAAGCCCCAACCCCCAGTGAGGCCCCAAGGCCTATAACAACTAATATATATATATATATATATATATATATATATATATATATATATATATATATATATATATCGTATAGTTCTTAAAATATGGCTTGATCTATGTGAGAGTTGTCTCGAGTGCCATTTTGAAGTTACGAGGTACATTTAGTTGTGAATATTTATATTTATAATGTATTATATTGTATATATACTTCATTTATGATAGAACTGCCACGTATAGAAGAAAATATAAGTGATGCGTAACAAAATCGCTTATTCAAAGTTACTTCTTTTCTTTTCTATGGAATCGCGGGCAAACAAACAGTCGTATCCCCTGATGGTAAGCGATTACCGCCGCCCATAGACATCTGCAACATCAGAGGCGTAACAAGCGCGTTGCCGGCCTTTAGGGGATTCATCTGCCCGAGATATTAAGCTATATTTTTCAGGATCTTTTTTTTTACTGCCATTCATCAAGAACTGATATCTTATTAACGCACAATGTACACAGTCCAAAGTATTCTACCGCATCCATTCTTCAAATCTCCACAAAATCACCAAAAATAAACGTCCATAAAAGCCAACTCTTCACCGTTCCACATTCAGCACGAGGTTCTATTTCTGGTGTAAACTGTTTATTTGATTGCTCCTGCGCACGCGCCGCTATTTTCATACTATATGCAACGCTGCCGGATACTGAACATTTGGATTTTGGTTGGTACATTATGTACGTGGGGAGTTATTGACCGTTTCGGGAAAAAACTTAATGCACAATGACTATTGTAAATTATCGTAACAAAATCCTGGACCATTTATAGCGCTTTTTGCAAGATTTTGCAATACTATTTCAAATACTTGCTTTTGTCGATGCCTCTCTTGACGTTAATACACATTTTTTTCATTCAACTCAGATTTATTTAGTGAACTCTACATTATGAAATGTTCAGTACCTATCAGGGAGAGAGACTAAAAGTTAGACTTTAAAAGATATATATACCAATATATAAAGCTGAACACTTTGTTTGCTTGAACGCGCTAATCTCAGGAACTAAAATATTTCAGTATTGGATACCCACTTACCTAAAAAGGCTTATATATCATCACGCTAAGACCAATAGGAGTGGAGCATCGATGAAAAATGTTACAAAACAGGTGAAAATTACTACGCTACGGGCAATAGGAGACGCAAACGAGGTTGCGTGGTTTAACTAGTACTGACAAATTTAACAGAGTTAAAGACGTTCCAATAGTACTAATGACCTAATATATTCTCAGAAGGCTGAACCTAAACAAATTTAAAAATATATATATCATGTTTCACATGTATCTCAAAAATAAAACAATACATGTTTACATAGACACATAACAAAAGCACATTTGAACAAATACTTAACGAAACACCTTCAGATGACATAAATGTGTTTAAAAACAAATATAAACTCAATATAAAGAGTACGAAGCGTTGCCTTTTTAACAGCATTCGATATGGCGCAAGTGACTAAAAAACATCGGCAACTAAAAATATGTTGTATGTAAAAATAACGTGGGCCGATTCGGGACACGAGTACACACGAGCGATAATTGTGTGCGTGTGCGTTCATTCAAAGACAGAAGATGAGGCGAATTTTTCATATTTTACAATTGTTTTATTTCTCTACTTAGCTATTTGATTCTGGTATGTTTTTAGTGTGGCGAATGCCATAAAACCGCAGTTAACTTATAGTTGTAGCATTTAAGTGTACCTATATCTAAAATGTCCTACGAAAATAGACTATATGCAGTCGTTTGTATGTGAGATGTTTTATTATTATTTTAATTATTTATAAACAGTAATTTTCTGTATGGTTGACTTTCTGTGTATATAAGCAATACTTTAACTGCAATAAATATTTTATTTAGATATATTCTTTTACCGCAATTAGGAGCAAAAGCACCACCTAAAACGGGGTAATCTAAATTTTAAAATAATTATATTTCGGTGAGATTATTTTAAGTGCATTATAATTTAACTGTAGCAGAAAATTAGAAACAACTTCAGCAAGACATTTGAACCAAAATATAAACTACCAACGAATTTGATTACTGTCAATCTAGATAAGACTTCCTATTCCCACACCAAATTTATCAACTCGACAAATATAATAAATAAAATAAAATAAAAATAGCCTTTATTTCCTGTAACCTGTGTAATAGTTTTATTCTAGTTGAATCTAATTGCTAATAACTTAAATAATATCTGATCAACTAGCATTATTGGTAACAAGGTCAGTTTGTCTTCTGATATAGGCCTCCTCTAATTCCCTCCACTTGTTTTGGTCTAGCGCAGTTCTTCTCCATCCATTTGGCAGATCGTCTGCCCATCTTTTTACCGGTCTTCCTCTATATCTCTTCCCACAGCTACCAGATACCATTCCGTAACATTTTTAGTCCATTTTATATTTCTGTTTAAGCTCTGCTTTCGATCTCCACATATGTCCTATATCTCGACAGATATAATAGATAACCAATATAATTGTAAGTTCATTTTAATAAAACGCAGTGACCTATTAAACTGTATTCTATAGTCGCGTTCGCTGGCGCAATATGCTATCGTATATGCGATTGTATTTAAGTACTTTTCTGTGAACCGGCTCTCATGAGCGTCCGGTGCGACTTATAATAACTCCGCACGCTAAATACTTCAATACACTATATACCTATATTTAAATAAAATGTTGGAATTCTTTGGCAATTTTTTAAGTTATGTAATAGGGGGCGGAGACGAGGAGACGGATCACGCGATGCTACATGTTTACCATGAACAGTTCAAAGTCAAGACAAACAAATGTGTTCTCCTAAGAAGAAGAAAGGGAGTTAAATGGGATGATTTTAACCTTCTCTCAGTCAGTGAAAAGCAACCAAAGACTGTAAGAGGTACTTTCCAGAATAATTTTAGATCCTTTGTGTCTTAAACATAATGTACAGATTTTAAACAAGAATTAATACGACAGTTAATTTATGTAAAGAAGCGCCCGTGTAGAATTAATGTTTATGGCATGCGACATTCTTACCTACAGCTTATTTTAAATGAATAGTTTCTTGATGCGACATGTCGATGTATTGTGGAAATGTGTTGTAAATGAACGTTAAGACAATTAATTGCAAGGTGCCATGCTAAATATTAATAGGTCATTGCATGCACAGCGCGGTTGCATCGACGCGTCTCGTCTTCCGCTCGCCTTCGAACGATTGTACCTACAGTTTGAAAGTATCTTGTCTACGACGTTGAAATTGTTATTTTAATATTTTTAATATTTATTTGTAAAACTGACTGCCTCGTTGGTCAAGCGTATGCAACTGCGAGATCTTGGGTATGGAACTTTGGCGGTGAATCACACACGCCAGTGCCTCGGAGAGCACTTTAAACCATCGGTCCCGGTTGCCATGAATGAACATGATATATGGTAGTCGTTATTGAGAAATCAGTGCCTGCATCAAATATATTGACATTAGTTAACCTGCGAATACAGTTCCAGTTTCTACCATCACAGTTTTGCGGAGGTCCGATGCTAGTCGCTCTGTGTACAAACTGATACTCTGGTAAAACCAAGTGGAATTAACAAAAAATCTTGACCGACCCCAAATAATCTTGGGAATAAGGCTAGGAAGAAACAAAGAAATTTCAAAACCTTTAATTCATATATTCGAAGTTAGCCGTTAGTGTAAATAATTATTTTATAAATTCTGAATAATATTATATTCTATAACATTCACACGACTTATTCCTCGACTAAGCAAAACTTGTACTATGGGTACTAGACAACAGATATAAATATGTCTATACATTTTTTACAAATACCTACATAGATGATGATGATGATGATGATGATGTTCTCCTAGCCGATAAAGGCCACGGCGGCCAGTCTTAACGGAAAACAGCCGACTACGCAGATACTACATAGATACTAAGTATATAAAACACCCAAACGAAATCAATAATTTTTAATTTAAAATTATTTATTTTCGGTAAGGGAAGGGATCCTTCTTATACGGATCGGGGAATTTTATCAATGGCGCTTGAAGGTCAGGGTCGCATACCTATAACTTGAACTGCATCTACCGGAACTAAGCCCTCAACCTGACCTTTGTAATTAAATCAAAGAACTGATCATCCTCAACAGTCTTACATTCCGCTGTTGGGTAGACGAGTTCACATAACGCTTGTTTCAAAATTTTCTGCCCTTTGCGATGATGTTAGTCTTGCGTAGTCATCCCTTAGTGGCGTCTTACAACAACCACGATATAAATAGCGTAGAATTACATTTTTAATGAAATAGGCGGCAAACGAGCCGACGTATCGGCTGATTGTAAGCGATTACGTCATAAGTGCGTTGTCGGCCTTTGGGGGATGGCGGGGGAAGTGGGACTACACTATGGAACTGACCCATGCATGCCGAAGCGTGGCTCCCTCACGGTACTATTCTAATATTTTTTTTCACTCTTATAATTCAAAGATATTTTTAAACTTTTTAGGAATTTTCGACATACATATGTGTACAGACTAACATAAAAACTTTTGCAGTTTTATATGAATGCAGTTTTATACAACTAAAGGTTGATTTCATATTAATATAAGGCCCAAGGTCAATGAAACTTATTAAATATTCTGTCAAATGTAATAAAGCAACATGCTATATATGATTAGGAGTCGTCCATTATCTACGTCAAGCAAATTACGTTCTTTTTAACCCCACTCCCCTTCTCAAGGTGAGATGTTGCAGATTTTGCAATTGTACACATAACATACACAAATAAAGTACAAATTGAATAAATAGAAACAGCAGTTCCAGTATTTTTACTTTTTGTATAAACTCGAACAACTGGATATATTGGTAAATGTATAGTAATATAAAATATCAGGTCTTTATTGGTAATGAATTATCTTCAAACTTAGAGCTAAAAGTACTGGACTTGTATCTGTAACCTTAACTATCTATGTTTCCCTGTTAATATGCTTTGAAACTAGACATCACCTAGTTTGGGACCCTGCAACTTGTGACGTAATATTAAATTTCGTTGACCCCTAAACACCTCCTAATATAATGTATGGATGCCACCTTTCTAAGCAACAAACCAAATATAATATTCTTAAGTAATTTTGTATTTAAATAATATTATAAATTAATATTATAACATTTAAAGATCTTGATAAAAAATAAAATAAATTAAACTATGTGACAGCAACTTGCTGTCACATAGTTTCTATACAGAGAGAAAACCAAAATTGGTGGAACACACACATGTGTAAAAAAATAGGACACGCAGCCATATGCAGTCAATAATTCAATCCTATTAAAGCAGATACAGCGATGTTTGGTGAATCACAGCTATTTATAGCTCATGTGTAATTAGTCCACCATACAAAGGCTAGAAGCGTTAAAGAGCTTATTGAGTCATGTATTTTTTGTGTTCAACGTAATAGGCGAACGCGCGTTGGCAAGTGTATCATAAAATACACATAGGAAGGAAATATACAGCCCTTTAACATCAACGCATTTTGTTGATTATGTAGGAAGTGCCCAGCTAGGGGAAGGTTTCGGCATATTTGGTAAAAACCAACAAAAACATGACTAATTTTTCGCATTGGCTTAATATACTATTGCAATATTAGAACTAAATGACTATTTAATTCGGTAAGAGTTTTTTACTCACTTCGTTTTTATTTACATATACCATTCTAAGATTAACTGAGGATGTTTTGAGCATTAAGTCTATTTTCGTACGATATTTACGTAATCATTAGCGTTAATAGGTATATATTTTTTTACTCACACGAATAAAAAAAGTATAATATAAAGCACAAAATAAACAATATTTGGCCGTAACTGAGTGCAATCTTATCTCAAAACACAACTAAAACCACTTAAACAAATCGTCACCTACTTTACTAATGAGTAAACTAATTTGCTTCCCTTCGACACTCTCACACGTGTCACCTGTTTCAACCCTCTCATTCACTTGTCAGTGAACAAGTTTAATTTTTTGTCAACCTGTCGCGACCTGTCCCCCATATGCACACAAATAGAACAGTGAATCTCCCCCGCTTGCTCTATAAACAGATGGGCGCATTCCGTCCTCAGTTATTTTTAGACGGACCTAATTCGGGAATCACCGACTCTGACTTTTTTTCAACGAAATGATTTTATTGAGTTTTTGTTAAAGTTTGTATTGAAGGAGGTCTGTTGTCTCAATTCCGTTGTGTTTCTTTTTTAGGTTTAGCAACTCCGAAGTCCATCATTTATAAACCTATTTGGAGAATAACGGTGTCATTCAAATTTGAATAAAAAATACTTTCCGACTCCATCTACTTCTTTGTAAACGTTATTATTCCCAGGATTATTGGATCGGCTACAAGTTCAAACGGTTTTACCTGAATATCGGACCTCAGCAACCGCAACCCTGAAGGTGAACTGAATTCGAACTTTGAACCAGTTTGCAATATATTTGAGAGTACTGACTTCCCAATAACGATTTTCATAGGTGTTCATGACAAACGGGACCGATCCTTAACGTGCTCTCCGAGGCAACGGCGAATTTAATTCGACAGTCGACCCGGGAATCGAACCCGAGACCTCGTGATTGGCAGTCACTTACACTAACCGTTAGACAGACGAGGCAGTCAAATAAAAACACCTTCCTAAAGGTTAAAAAGTTCGAAATAAAGAATAAAGTTTATTACAAATAATCAGAATAGATATCTAGCTTGAATTGAATAAACGTAAAAATGCAGACTTAGATGCGGACTTACATAATAACTTGACAATGAATTACACATCGTAATGATAAAACTAAAAGTCAATAAATATATAAACGAAAATAAAAACACAAACCTTCAATTTATTAATAGCCACAGGTATAACGTTGCAATTAATTTTAAGGTTAATAACAATTTTGAAAGATAAAGACCACCTTCAAAAACAAAAAAAAAACAAAGATCCGCTTACCCACATCAAGTGACGTCTTCATGCTTGTGTTAAGAACAAAAATTTTATTACATTGAACACTTTAATGTGAGCTCGTGAATCATGGACAAGCAACATTAAATTGTGCCTCAACAGTAATGCAAACAATCAAAGGCCTAACTGAACTCGCTGCTCCAATGTGATCTGCACCAAAAATATACTTCGAGTAAAACTCCAGCCATGGAGGGAGGAGTTGCATGGTTATTTTAAACCAACAAAGAGTGGAACAAGTAGCTTCTAATAATAGCCGGGTCGATACTTTCCCACTAGTTTATTCCCAGACATGGTTTTACAAGGAGCTATTTTGGGACCAGTGTTGTTACTTTATGAGTTATAAACACCAAGTTTTTTGTTTTAAACTACTTAAATATAATAAAATACATGCTTTTCAAGTTTTAATTGCAATTATTTTATTAAAACATATCCATTATTAAATAGTTTTAGTCAAGTTAAACAAAGAAAGAGATGGTCATTTTTTTTGCTTTCTTGGGTTTTTGTTAATTCAGAAAGTTTATTCTTATTCAAATTTGAAAGAAAAAAGGTATTCAGCTCTCACAGTTGAAAATTGAGAAGAAATAATGACAGTTTATCTCACACTACTTATGATGTCTGTAGTCGCGCTGAAGTCTGACAGACTAATTCTAAAAATGCTATTTGTTTATCTGAAGCTTCGCATTCAAATGCTAATCAAGTCATGTTTATAAAGATTTAATGTAGTATGATAATCTGTTAAAGAATAATGATATAGCGTCGTTATAAAACATTAATTCTTAGACATTGTTATCTCTGTAAACATTTCTTGAGTTGTTTCTACAGAGAATAAATACATTTCACGAAGACTTAAGTCTCACAACAATTTCTTTGTTATCAGTTTTAAAATCACAATCACCGTTTAAGTTGTGAATTGTTGTACTTTCTGAATTTTTAATATTTTTATGGTAAGTGTGCAACAGAGGAGAGACAGTGAACGTATCGTCATTTGATATACCTACTCAGGAATTGGAATGGAAGAAGGGGAGATAACGGTACCCCATTCACTCATTCATGAGGATGAAGAGTTTTGATGGTAACTTCTGCAACCATTCAACGATGTACATACAACAAAAGATTTCAATGACACCGGTTATCTGTAACCTTGTCCATGTGTACCGTGGCATAAGCATAACCTTTATACTTGGCAAAAACTGTCTCCTGTAATTCGCCGTAAACTTAAGTCACCGTGCTCACTACACAATATTTGAAATGCAAATGTTTGATTGACATGTTTAATCGGTTTAACGGATCCGTTCTAGTATGTAATTATGCAAGCAAAACAACAGGTTTAATTAATGTCGACAGATCAGGCCATCACGTGTCGATGACAAGCCTTTCATCCTGCCCACATCACCGTTAGACAGTACCTACAGTGCTCTCATTAGCATTCGATCGTGTGTATATGCACACTAATGATTTGCGGTTTTTTCTGTATCTTTTATTTTATATTACAGTATCAAACGATTATTTTAAACTGGTTTGGTTGAAGTTAGTCACTGACTGGCTTTGATGGTCACTAAACATGGTGTCTATGGTCATGTTTTTTTATGGAATAGGGGGCCAACGAGCAAACGCACCTGTAACATCAGAGGTGTTACAAGTGCGTTGCCGGTCTTTGGGGAATAGAGAGGGGTTATTTTATGGGCCAGTATCCTCACTCACTCGGTGAAATACAGCGCAGGCGATATTTCACACCGATTTTCTGTGAGGCCGTGGTATCACTCCGGTCGAGCTGGCCCTCTCGTGCCGAATCATGGCTCTCCCACGGTAAAAAATTTTTGGTAAAAATGGTAAGTGACAACCGCTACCCTGTATACTCATAAGAGACAGTATACCTTGCCGCCCTCTGAATCGTTTCAGTAAATCAGACGTTTTCAGATTCATACGTTTTCTATTTACAGATAAAATCCTTTGTTAAAACCATTAAAAATTGTATTGTTTCTTTTAATGTTTATTTTTATAGGTGAATATTGCCTTTGCGTATCAGCAAAACAAATTATTTTTCTCTCTACACTTCTTATCTGAGAAAGGATTTGTGTGTGTACTCAATTACTTAAATTAGAACGTTATCACCGCGGACTGTCGCATCAGAATCAAGGTTACTAAACAAAATATACCTACATAGGAATGGTCATCATTTCTGATGACTGGAGAATGTCATATAGTATAATAGTTATGGCTTTCTTTATGGAATTCGGGGTAAACGAGCAGACGTATCACATGACGGTAAGCGATTACCGCCGCCCATGGACACCCGCAACACCAGAGGTGTTAAAAGTGCATTGCCGGCCTTTGAGATTTGGAGGGAGGGTTGGGTTATGGGCCTCCAGTATCCTCACTCACTCGGTGAAACACAGCGCAAGGGCTATTTTACACCGGTATAATGTGAGGCCGCGGTATCACTCCGGCCGAGCGTGGCTCTCCCACGGTAAAGCGAAGAGAATCAAATTTAAATATTTCCATGCCAAATTTAACTGAAATAGATGCAGCGGTTTAGTTGTGAAAGTATAACAGACAGACACGCAGATTTATATACGAGTTAGTAATATTAGTATGAATTTAACAAAATCTTCATTGGAAATTGAAAGAAAAGAGGAAGTACCGTATATGTACGACCACTTTCATAGGAGGTCAATCAGCATATGCCAAAGCCAAACACACGTACAGCTCCAGAGTTACAGGAGAACAGCTGCTTTCATTTAACTTTCACCCTTCCTCTAACTCTCACGGGAGAAGGAGGTACTCAAAGATTTAAAAGCGCAAAAAAGGCCTCAAACCGACTACCAGACGGTAAAAAGCCAAGTCAAAATAGCTCGGTCGAAATATGAAATAACAAAAGTGACCGGCTAAATATAACACAGCACGAGTACAGATCGTGATTGAAGGCGGAGGCTAAATATAGCCCACGGTTTATGGGCGTTAGAGCTCGAACGGCGCAGGGGAGTGCCAAACCAACAATCAAACATCATTATCATAAAAAAAATTGGCAGTCATGAGGACTGCCGATAGAAGTGAAAACTTATAGCTTAGAATGTTATTTGTAACATTGGAAATTTCATCATGTTTAAATTTAAATTATCTATATCAAACATTAGCATGTCGGTGACGCGAACCCATAAGATTTTCCACTGCCAAAAACAGCTCAATGACCCAAAATAAGTTATTTTACTGGAACTAGGATTCGGACCTATGGCCTTAACCCTCTCCTGAGAGGAGACCCGAGCCCAGCAGTGGGACATTATGGGTTGTTGATATGATATGATATAGGATTCGGAACTTTCCAGTTAAATGATTGACTTTATTTTCGGTTCAATAAAGATGTGTATTGTATAAAATACGATAAATTTTCATTGCGATTCGAAACATGCAAATGTGATTGTTATTGCTTTTCTGAATATGCAAAGTGACAGTTCACTTTGCATAGGTGTTGGATGTCAGAATACGCGACAAACAATTTATCGCAATATAATCGATTAACAGTTGTGAAGACTGCTACAAGACGAATCTGTTTAAGGTTAGGAGTGTAAGTTCTAGTTTCAACAATTGCTAATCCCTGATACACTATTCTGAACTTATCTAATAAATAACTACTTGTCTTGAATACAGACATATACATGTTATGCGTATGTCAGATCAACATATACATGAGCAACTTTGAAGTCACAGATAGTGCTATTATAGCTGATAACTATCTCAAACTTTATCAGGCACTGGTGGAATGGGCTTAAGAATTTTTAATAGTTAATTAAAAGTTGGGTTACAATCCAATTCCTACATACAACTTCATTGTTAGCTCTAATGAGGATTAATTATTATCGCTCTTAGTCAACGATACTAGCGCTCTTTTTGTTACTAAAATGTACTTTACATATTTAATTTGATAAGTTTGTTTGAATATGTACTAGCATATAAGCATATCTTAACCAGTAATATACGAAGACAATACAATAACTTTTATGTACCCCAGTTAATATAGATAACATATATACTATATCACACCTACCCAAATAACTGGCATTGTAAAGATGCTTACAGTTTCATTTAATAGTTTTCAATCCGCCTTACATAAGGCTATATGCGAAAAGGCGTAGGGAAACGAATAACAACACGCACCCATTTTCCCTGGTTTAAGATCATTATTTACCTAATAGGGGTCAAGGTTATTGGCATATCGGTAATTGGGGCAAATCAAAAGTAAGTACATAATTTAAAAGAAAAGTTTTCAAATAGACGCTTATTGTTGGAAATTACACGGGTGGTTTGTAGATTGAAAGCGTTAAGAATAATATAGTCAGCGTCGCATACTGGATGTTCAAATTAGCTATTGAGGCAAGTTCGCGCCTTCTAACCGAATTATATTATTTGGTATTAAATATAGTGGTTAAATATTATATTGTGTGATAATTAAGCAATTAGCAAGCGAACGACGCTAATAATAGCTAACCGGACCCGCCGCGTTCGTGCTTGGACGCTGTTACCTATACTCGGTTAAAAACACGCAAACACACGCATTTCTTATACATTTATTTTGTGTATTTCAAAAATGTTTTATTCAAATACAAATCTATAATATAGGTCGTTATTATACACCAAACACAATGGAAAGAATATTATAAATATATTTACTATCGGCAGCTCTATCCCAATGTGGCGATCCCCCACAGGCTACTGTGGGAAGGTTATAATATGTAGATACCAATAAACATTGGCCGATGATTTTAGGCCAACATGTGTGGGTAAAGTAACTAATTAAAATAATATATGAAGTATTAGATAGCCATGCTTGCATACTCGCCAAACTTATATAAATTCGAAAGTAACTCTGTCTGTTTAATTCGTTTTCACAGCTAAACCAGTGCACCGATTTCAATTATATTCAGCATGGATATACTTCGATTGTTACGGAAAGACACAGGCTGCTCTTTATCGCGATAACCGACACACAAGCCGGCGCAGTCGCGGGCAAAAGCTAAATTACATTTATAGAAGTTTGCATACAAAATAATTAACAAGCGAAAACCTAATCAAATATAAGTGATAAGATACACATAGCGTACACATTGTTTAAAGACTGACTTTGCGACTTGGGTTAATGATGTGTTATATTTATATGCTAGTAAGAGAAGAAAGAAACTACATAATTAAACATTTTCATTGTTGCAATAACCGTTTGGTACCTAACATGACCAATACGACATAACTTAGACAAACGAACTGATAAACTGTTATTGTACCAAGTGCGTACAGTGTAACTGGCCATGACCAGATTTTTACTGAACTAAAACGAGGCCCTTAGTCTCATAATACACGTAAATATCAATAACCCCATATAGCCTCCGCAGAGTCCAATAAAAGACTCAAAATAAAGCCTGGATCATCCTATGATGTGTCATCACACACCATAGGATGTGAAGAATCTCGGACTTATGAAGAAAAGACATTAAAATATGATAAAAGCCAAAGTGCTGATTGCAGATACAAAGAAAAAATATTTTATAGGTTGTACACGAACATTAATATAAATAAAACTAGAAATTAAAATTGAACAAGTAAAATTATTCATAAGAAAACCTGACTGCATCAATATCTGTCCATCTTTATAGATTTCAACTTTTACTTTTTGGCGCATTTTAATTTTGTTTTTTTTTTATTTGGATGTACTCAGTGTCACACTCTCGACTAAGACTAATCTACTGACACCACTCTAAAAAAAACGACAAGCAGGATTCTAGGTCGTGCCAAAGTAATATACATACATACGTTTGTACATACACTCGAACTATATAACACTCCTTCTTTAACAGCCGGGTAAAAAGCTGTTCGCTGTTTAATACACACAGGTAAAAATCGGGCACTGACCCGTGTCCACGCCAAAAATACAATCATTTGTATTGTAAAAATAGTAGCCAGTCGCTGGAGGCAAAAACCAGAACCAACTATTTTCGGCACCGGAAGGCATTCAACCGAAATAACTTGAACTTCGAAGGTAGACCTTTTATATCTTGTTTCCGTATTCGTAGCCTAACATAACTTTGTTTTTAAAGTGGAAAATCAATTTTAAGAATTTATTTCTAACTTTACGTAACAGTTGAGTTATTTTCAACTTGAAACTTATAGGCATGAAGTTGTAAATAACACAACACCGTTTCGTAATTAAGCTGAAGTTTAACAGGAATCAGATACTATACTATATCTAGCAAAACACCTTAAAGATTTTAAATAAAGTAATTAAACCATTTAAAACAAAATAACGCATTCTATTTCTCAAATGATTTACCAATGAAAAGCTAGTTACTAGATCAACGAGCAATGGATTCAAAACATTTAAAAAATCATGCTTCACATTAGTAAACAGATCCGAATAAGAACCAAACTTTACACATAAAATATACAGAGAACGTGTAGAAACAGCCAAGAAATTTTAATTCATAAATCCCTTCCTATACAGTCTTTGTACGTAGGTTTATACAATACACAGCGGAGGCATGCCGCCAAGTGGAACTGAATACAACAATAAAACAGTTATTTATAAACGCGGATAATTTAAACAAAAGCGCTATTTTTATATTGAATAGGTATATAGCTAGTAAACGAATTAACTCATATGAAGGAAAATCAAGTTGGATTGAACATGTAAAAGGCACTTGAAACATCATGTTTCGAGACTATAAATAGAGAGAGAGGAGGTTATGCTTAATTCTTCTATAGAAATAATGATTGCACGGTTGGCCTACTGGTTGAGGGGTCACCACGCCGCTTTCCAACAAGTGTTGTGGGTTCGACTCCCACACAAGACAAGACAAGACTTTGCGTGATCCACAAATTGTTGTTCTGGGTGTTCTTTGTTTACGTTTCAAGTATGTTTGTCAAATGCCCCGCGACACAGATTATATACTCCTAACGCTCTTCTTTTTGTAAAGTAAAAGAAATGTCCACGTTATCATTTATATACAATCAAGAATAATATGTGTTTGTAGGAATCTTGGATGGTTTAAAAATGGAAACAAGTCAAGATTTATTATAGGTCTAAATATATGCGTACGAATGAATATGAATAATAATATGTATACTTGTTCTGTTATCTGTGGAAACTTTTAATTGGCCTTCTTGTTTTGTATAAAGGAACAATAAAGCTCTAAGTTTTCCTATAACTGTAAAATAAATTAATTAATAAAGTCTTAACAGGTTTCAAAGGCCCGGCATCGCACTTATGATTCTTGTATTGCAGATTGCCTAAGAACGCGGTGAGTCCCTTCATATTGACTTGAAATAAATATTCACGAGTACGATACGAGCAGTCTTGATAACATTAAATTATCTCTTAAGCTATTTTATAATATAATAAGATAATAGCTATTTCTTTTCTTTATATCTGTGTTGGTCATTGCATGTTTTCATGTAAGAGTTTTTTTCATCTAATTTTCATAAACCTTACTAAATTAATTACCTCTGTAACTTTTATTTCTGTCCTTCATCTAAAAATAAGTAAACACATTTATGTTTGTTTATGGTTTCCGATAAGCGAGACATCCGCGACAGGAATAGCTCGCGATGCCCGCTGGCCGACATCCCATAGTTCATTTAATAATATATTTAAAACAAAACATTCTATATTTATAGTTTTACAGGGAAAACATGTTATTTATCATTATATATACTATAATACGTCATTACTTATACTATTTATAGTATAAGTAATGACGAGTAAATTACTAAACAAAGACAATTTTCAAATGAGTTTTAAAATAGGGGGTTCCCAGTTTTCGGTCATATTTTTTCAGTCAGTCAGTACTCGTAGATTTAAGGCTTATTGGTTTTAAAATTAAAGGCACCAATGTTATTCAAAAGTTCAAATTTATATTAATTACGTTGCAGTTATTTCCTAAGTCAAGCATTGGATTAAGTTCATCAGAGTAAATACTAGACATATCTTTAGCACACTCAGTATTAAAAATGACTTATTTGTAGTATGTGCTATTTTGACGAATGACTTGATTAGCTATCATCATTACATGCAGCGATATCGTAGAATACTGTTAATGATGTTATGTTGAACACGTGGATTTCATATACACAATACTGTTTATCAACGTGCCTTACTCCTATCTAATGATTTGTGACCCTTACTGCGAGCCAAAGGTCGTCGATTTAATTCTTTAAGACCAACAAAAGTTGAGCTTAAAAAAATATTAACACTTCGTAAAAAGGTTGCTAAGTTACATGTATTTGTCTGCATTATTCCAAAAAGTCGCTATTTCAAAAACAACAAATACTTTTAAAGAAACTCGTTATCTATAGTAAAATGGAAATAGTTGCACATAAATATAAAAACCACTGACGTAGACGATATTTATATAAATAAACGCTATTTGCTTGCGCAATTCTCCGTTGGCGGAGCGTGTCGGCAAGCCGGTCCGATAATAGAACGAATTATAATATAAACTATTCATATATTTAGCTATCTCATCAACTTGTATGTAAACATTACTGGCGCATATAAACTATGTTTCTTGTACTTGCTATTTTCTTGCCTTTACACCATCATTTAATCACTGTTAACGTCACGAATTGCAAAACCAAATAACAAAGATCTCTTTTGTGAATTGTTTCACTAGCTAAGACATTCCATCAACATCAATTCACTGCTTGCTGTGTAAAGAAAATACAGTTCGTGTGGTAAAGCATAAAGGACACGGAAATTCCCATCTCATGAGTGTCTGAAGAGCTGACCAAGTGAACAAATAAGACAAAACAACAGCACTGCTTGGAAAAAGACGGAAATCTTGAAACAAACTTTATACCGACACCTGTGGCCCGCGTGGTGGGCCAAAGACCTTCTTTCTAAGGAGACCTAGGAGGAGTTTATGTCCAGCAGTAGACTCTTAAGGGCTGTTAATGAGGCTGATGATCAAAAAAAAGACCAAGTACTACTTCATCACACTAAACGCGTTTCGAAGTCTAACAGTAGTTTCTGCTCAGCAATATTAATCTCTCGTTAATTTTTCGATTATGTCTGTACGCAGCCAGTCAACTATATTACGAAGACCACTCCTTGCCAAAGGTAATATTTATATATTGATAGATATTAAGATTGTTTGATTGTTTCTTAGAAATATATATATATCTCTTAAATAATTTAATCTCAATTTTAAATATATTCCACGAACATGTTATAAATTAATTATTTGTATTAAATGCCGTCATAAATACACTCTTAAACGAGTTCCTTTTTAATAAACAATAAAAGTGATGTAAAAGCACCTCAATAGGCCGCCATTAGTGTGGGTCACCATTGTTGTACACATCATGCTGCATTATTGCATTGTCTGCATTCGCAATGAGGCTAGTGACCACAGCACTTGGATTCTACTCATGCTTTCCATCAGGCAGAGTAGAGTTACTTTCATCATCATCATCATCAGCCTATCGCAGTCCACTGCTGGACATCTCTCTGCTGGACTCTCCAATTTCACGCCACTTAGTTCGATTTATGGCTTCTCGCATCCAGCTCCTGCCAGCCGTCCTGCGCAAATCATCGCTCCACCTGGCTTGTGGACGTCCTACACTACGTTTGCCGAGACGCGGTAGTACTGAGTGGAGACTGGGGTAAACCCCAACGGTTATCGGTTCTTCGGCAAATGTGGCCAGCCCACTGCCACTTCAGCTTGCTAATCCTGTGGGCTACGTCGATGACCCTGGTTCTTTGTCGGAACACCTCGTTTCTAATGTGATCCTTTAGAGAAACGCCGAGCATAGACCTCTCCATAGCACGCTGAGCGACTTTGAACTTATGGACCAGTCGAACCGTAAGTGTCCACGTTTCGGCTCCGTATGTTATTACGGGTAGGACGCACGCATTGAAGACAGGTAGTAATTTAATGTACATTTTAGTATAGTAGTAATTTTATAGTACAAGGTTTTAAAAAACCTTAAGTACTATTAAATTATTGTCCCTATATGGGTATTAACGTATAAGCGTGGATGTCATTGACTTCGCAGATTTAAGTAATAACACCTCGAACCTCAATGAGGAAATTCTACAACGAACCTCGCGAAGTACTTACCGCTGTACAAAAGAAACAGGTCGATACAACATTTTCCTTCTATTATTGTATACACTTACACATATTAATAGATTTCATATAATAAACCTATATTAGTATGTTATAAACGGGAGTGCCACGTTAGTGTCAATATAACGTGGGAGAGACCACAGCCTCACAGAAAACCAGTGTGAAACAATGCCTGCCACGTATTTCACCGAGTAAGTGAGGATACCGGTGGCCCATACCCCAAATATTATTACCCCAGTTTTAGTCCTAACAGCATCAATCAACATTCTTCAACAGTCGTTCGAGACCAATTTCAACATAGTGCGATCAAGGACAAAAGTTCAAAAAATAGTTTCGTCTTCCCTAAATGGAGCTGTTATAAAGCACTATGTTACACGTGTTAGTTTATAAGACTTACAAAAATGTTATACATAAAAACAAGACTGGTGTTTAATTCAAGGCGATTGCCAATTAAACCGTAAAGTCTTACGAACCCAGTGCGCTAGTGATTTTATTTCAATTCCTACTAGTGTCACACACCCAGTCTAACGCTACGACACTCGTATCAAACAACAGTCCACCTCTCCTAGTCAACAGACCTCTCCATAAAAGGGAGGCTTTGCTCCTCTATACCACACTAGTCAGACGAGTCGGGTTGGTAAAGGGTCTGTTTTAAGGTTTCCTTCTCATTGCGGTGATATTGTCCCGCATAATTTAGTAATAGTAGTTTTAGTCCTACCAAAATTATTCTTCTTTTCCCTAAAAATGATTTAATTATTTCACTTAAAGCGACACAATCGTCGGAACAGGTTACGAGTCCAACACCACATTACATATGCGTTACGTCACTGATTCTATAAATAGCCGGCAATCTATTGTGATCGGTATATTACGTCCGCCCATGCCGCAGACCGACTCCTCCATTTGCGGCAATTCTATTAATAGTTACGTTTTAAATGGCCGTCGCTATAAAAGTGTTATGGAAATGTTATGGGACGTTGTACAATAAACCTTGTTTGACAGTGTTTTATCATAAATATGTATATAACGGGATTGTTGGTATTGTGATTAGCTATTCTGACTGCTGAGGTAGAGTTTAAGCGTTCCATTCCAAATCAGATTAAACAAAGGGAAGAACGCGTCCATTTTCCTGTGTTGATTGTAGTTTATCTAAAATTAATTTGTACTAGCTGACCTAGCGAACGTTGTACCACCGCCATAATATCCATTTTCGTAAAAATTGTCTGAATTACCGAAAATCGTATTTTAGTAAGCCCGTGTCAACTTACCGCAGGGCCGCAGTATATACATGTATATAAGCGGACTAAGAAAATATAACGCCTCCTGTTTGCTTTTATTTTTATTCTACACAAACCTTATCCTCACGATAACAATCACATGGTTTGTTTTTATCCAATTTGGTGCAGTCGATCGAAATTTATGCGCGTACATACATTTTTGTGATTCATTTTTATTTATATACATTCAGGAAAACGTATGTAGGTTATTAAGAAATAAAGTGTTTTTGATGCAAAACTTGTCTGTCTATTCACCGATTCGGGAGTAAGAATGTAAATTTGGCATATCTTAAAAACTTAATACAGCACTTAACTTGTGTACTTCGGCAGGCTAACAGTCAGTTGGGCACCAAAAATGAGATTTATGCCTGATTTCTTCGTAAAAGTTCGCTTTCTAAATGGGGGAAGAGTTTCGGCACGTAAAAAATAACTCAGGTCATCAACATTCTGAGTAGGAATACAATGACCTAAAACGAAAATGAGTACCGAATGTGTACAAGTATTATCATTTATCTCAATAATGTGTCTATATATGTTAATCTTATCGTATCTTATCTCACCGAACGTCTCCACGGCGCATGTGCGACTTGTCTTACCTGGAAAGAAAAAAGAAATTATGTAATTCAGCAGGAAAATTACAAAATATATTATAAAGCGAGGTAAAATATATATTTTATAGAATACTAGCTGAGTCCCGCGGCGTTACTCGTTGTTATTGTTGTACCTTAAAAACCTTATTAATTTGGTTTATGTACCGTGTATACATACATATGCAGTTATTAAAAAGTGGTTATTTTAATATTACAAACAGTCACTACAATTAAAGTTTTTTTATAAATGATTATCGCTCATACGTCTGTACAAATGCCTGCTCAAATGTATATTTACCACTCAAGAACCAGAAGAATTCCATCATCATCAGCAGCCTTTGACAGTCCTCTATTGGAAGGCATCTCCTTAGAAAGGGAGTTTTGGATTACCTACTCTACTAAACTGACTACACGGGTTGGTACAGGGTTAGTTCCAATTCTCCTTCCTTAGAAGTTTCTGGCAAAGTTTAACTAAACCTCCTTTCAAGAGCATAGCTTTGGGCCACCTGTAACCCGACGTCGGTGGTCACTCGATACAAAGCCAAGCAAGCATTGCTCAACACCAATTTTCTGTTACGCCACAGTTTATATGGCAACACTTAAACCAACAACATTAGCCCATTGGGACCAACAATACGTCAAACAAAACTCAGCAAGCGCGCGCGAAAATAATTCTCAAAGTTTCCGAGAGTTGTAGCGAACTTCTATTTTCAAACCCATACAAATAGGATTTCCGAGAGAGTTTTTACATTTGAGCTATTTCCATCGGTGTCGTTCTACTCACCTACGCCTCGTCGCTAGGGTTGCTATAAAATATATTGTTATTACCGACTATAATTAGGTGATAATATAAATCGAAAGTGTGACCCAAGATAAAATTATATTGAAGATATATGATGTTCGTTTTGTGAATTTAAATTAATTGAATTTACAGTTCGACGGCGAGCGTCTTTATTAACAAGGTTACCATGTTAATAAATTATCAACTAATAATTTCAGATAGAAAAGGACAATTTGATTAAAATAACTATTATTTGATGTCTATCTCGCACTATACATGTTCCATAAGCACGTGCCAACTTTATAGTAGGTAATTTAGAATTTACTTCATGTATTTTGTGATGTTTGTGTATTCTATTATAATGACCAGTTTGAATAGTAATTCATTTTTATGTACCCACTTACTATATTTTGACACGTGTAATATTTTTTATTCCTTAAATAAGTAAATTTTATTCGATTCTAACTGAACCGGTAATAGCTGTTTTACCATACATAAAAAATGACAAAGATATAAAAAAGAATTAGGGGTACTTCCTTACCATTTAGGGGTATGAAAAATAGATGTTGGCCGATTATCAGACCTGCCCGATATGCAAACAAAATTTCATAAAAATCGTTCGGAGGAGTTTGGTAACAAACACCGAGACACGTGAATTTTATAAATAAGACTTATACATAGTAGTGATAACACGGTTTGCTGCTTCTAATGAAATATTAAACAAGTTAGCAGAAAAAAAATGTTTATTTAAATATGGATCAATTATCCATACGAAATACAAAATAATGAAGAAATCCGAGATAGTGGCAACCCTAGCGTTGGTCTAAAATAAACGCGATATTGATACAAAAGTTTGCGCGAGCTATGCGACGTAAGCAGCGCGGGGCCCTGAACTTCTCTCCGGGCTATTTAGCATACATTTATATATTTTCTTTTTATTACTAAATAGCCCTACGGATACAAAGAAATAATAATGGTGATTTTATGTCCGGAGTACGGAAAGGATTCTAAGTAAGGAGTATAATTTCAGTGCATCAGACATCTTCATTAATTCTCGAACTAAGCAGAACTTGTATAAGCGCCGGCACGTAACTTGGCCAGATTACGGCGTAGTGAGGGTAAGTTCGCGCATAGTACACTTGTTGCAACAAATCAAAACAAACAAAATCTAAATGTAGTCGACTGACGTTCCAATCGCATGTTCGCGACGGTGCTACTACAATACCCACGACCCTATTTTTTTTTTACGTTTGTAAACCCCCTAGGGCCTCCACCCCACCGGGGTTAGCGGCGCGGCGGTGAGTCGGAATCGAACCGACTAAAACCACTCGGTGTGCCACATTGCGCCTGAGACGGGAGAGATCCGGGAGAATACCCACGACCCTTTATCAAGCAAAGGTACCTGTGAAACAAATTCTGCGCAACTAACGAATCTGGCCAAGTTACGCGCCGCTCTCAATACCACGGGCACTAGGTATTTGATTAATACATATTTACCTACTTTTTTTCTGTTAAACATTAAAATTTAAAATCATACAAATAGAAATTACACTCATGCCATATGATTTATGATATTTTAGGGTTCAGTAGCCAAAGTGGAATCCTTAGAGTTTCTAGCTTCTGAACTTAAAACATCTTTTTTTTAATTTTGGCTAATGAAGATTTCTACATATTGTTATTATCATACTTCTAGAACCCGTTGAAAAACACTTCAATGGCATATTTTCCCACTGTGTAGTAAATAAAAAATATCATTCAAAAAAATATTTATAAACAGCGAGCATTGGAATGAAAACAATAATTGGCAACATTGTAATAGTTAATAATTAAAATGTATATATGTAACATTCGCGGTGCTGACGTAAATAAGAAGCGACCGTGAACTCCATGCGAGCCACGGCTTACATAATTGCTATCACACATTTAGTTAGCATATACTTTTGACTCATTTAAACGTTTGAGACTCTGTGCCTGATAGACGTGGAATAAAATACATGTTTTAATGACATCTAACGGAATTATGCCGAACTACGATGTAATTACTGAACCTGTATCGCGCAATTAAGGTCCCGTGTAATCATCTCTTGGTAATTTTGCTAACTGAAGAGAAACAAAAACAAAAATCTTAACAATGATTTTCACACCGGTCGGGGTTATGAAATAATACAAATACATATTGTAATATCAGAACTGTATTATGCTAATAAAATTCAAAGCCAACAAAATTAAATTATGAACAATAATAACTAAAAGTTTTTAAACTAAAGTTTTTAAATATGATTGTATTAAAGTACAGAAATATAGGAAATGAATAACATGTCAGTAATTAAAAACTGTTATATAATAATAGACTTAGCACTTATAAACGAAGGAATCACGAAAAACTAGGGTATAATCGTTTAGGTATTGGTTTCAATCGCTTACTAACAAGGAAAACCCCTCGTTCTTAACACGACTTCTCCCGCCTAACTAGACTTAATCCAATCAGGTAACTTAAAACTTTTAAGGGAATCATTGGAGCCTAGTTTCAGATCGCAATAATACTCTTATAATCCCCTTATGTTTGTATCGCTGTAACTACAAAAACATCTAAAAAAGTAAGTATATAGTAAGTAAATAAAATTGTTTCCAATATATTCTTTTCTGTAGTAACAACTTGAAATAACTCACCCACAGTCGTCTGACCCCAAAACTAGGGACAGTCTGCCCTACGGTACCAGACATGTACGGTTATGATGTACATAGTAATACATACAAACCGAAAATCTGGCTTAGTAGTCAGGATTACTAACCGCCGGACAGACTAGCAGACTAGCAACTGAATAGCATACTATTACTCTTGTAGTCATTGTTTTTTATGGTATGTTTAAATGCAGAAACTTCGGTTTTTTAATTAAAATATATTGTTTAACAATGACTACGCAGAATTTTTATTCATAGTAGGTTGGACATTTAGACAAGTTGCTTCATCAAGTTATGTGGTGCAAGGTGATAAGTATATAATTTTCGCTCTATTTGTATACAAGGATGGAATATGTATTTTCAATTATAACCAAAATTGATTTCTAGCAAATGCTATACACAACTTGCACACTGTTCTAGCCAGCAACTTTCAAGCAATAGATAATTGTTATAGCAAGCCAATTTCAGGGTTGTAAGCAACAGTTTGATAAAGTCAAAATCGTAGATAAGTTATCAAAAATATTACCGTTGCATTGTCTGGTTGTAGGAACAGCCTTCAAAGTAGAAAGATTTTAACGCCTTTTTACGTGTGGAAAAACCTAACCTAGGTCTAGACCTAGACATAATTGAACTTTTTGTACAATCAAGAGTACTTCTAACCATACATCGATATATCTACTCCATACTACGAGATGATAAGCTACGTTACCGAGAAGTGGGTGTGGGATGAGAGCACACGGTGTGGGATGCGCGTGGATGTGAATTCCTCAGTGATAACGCATCCGGCGAGGTTGTCGCCCTTCCGTTGATAACAGTCAGCTGGGCGAGCGCGAGCCATTGTAAGAGATACGACGCTTTCTCTTAAAGCCATGCATTTTTGAAGTGTTTTTCTTTATAGTTCAGGGGACAATCGAAACACTGGGCCGAAATGTGGCTGCAAGGCTGTTTCTAAAGGAATATATAGTTCTTAGAACTTGTCCAAAATTTTCCTAGATAAGATGAAACACAGAAAGACAAAGAGGTGACCTGATTGTAACAGTAATCACAAGCGCATTACTACCATTTGAGTTAGCATTGGAGAACTCCGGTAACCACCTCACTCAGTGTTTAGCACCGACTTTCTGTGTCGTCGTGGTATCACACCGTTATACACATCACTCGATAGTCCCGGAAACCGATTCCCATCAAACCTCTTAACCAATCGCAACTACGAACACGATCTGAAACAAACTCACACTAGGCACGCTGTACTATGATATACTACCTTATAAACGGATCAATGACCTAACAACTACAACATAAAACTCGATGCACGTGCTCATATGTATCTTTCTAAACAAGATATACGACCTATTGTAGTTGCTTGACACGAGTCTGATTCATTCATTAAGGATATTTGGAGCATAAAATAATATACGAGTCTTATTTATAATCTTAGGCAGCTAAAGTGCAGATTTTTATTGGAACTAGCAGGTGGGACACCTAATGGCAAGTGAACAGCCCTGCCAAGAATACTTTGCAGGTCAAGAGTTACAAGTAGCCCCTCCTCCAGGATAAGGGGGAAGCGGCTTGCCTTTTATTACTTTGATTGCGGTAATTTTTATGTCAAAAAACACCCCTTACCATTCGATGAGAGTATATATTTGTGTATGTATTTAACAATTTTGGTCTAGTAAAATTAATTACCATTATTACATATAACTGGCCTTCGGAAGAAACGAGCGACTAAGTTTGTACATATTCTAACGGCTGGAATTACCTATCTCTAGCTAAAACTAGAGATAGTCTATTTGTATTGTTTGTATTTTTATTTATTTCATCAATAACCCATAATGTCCCACTGCTTGGCTCGGGTTTCCTCTTAGGATAGGGTCTATTATATATTTACTATTTTTATACAATATATTCTTTAAACATCGATTGCTTCAGTACTTTTATTGATATGCAAAACCAATTTTCTTTACAGTTGTCCAAGTTATACTTGACAAAAAAAATACAAATACTCTTTATATGGCTGTTTTTTAAAACCTATCTATTAATTTTGGAGATGGGTTATCGAAAACGCCCGTAAATGTGCAACCGGCCAATGTCAGAAGTAATATTCCTAGTAAACATGACGACAGCTAGGTAATAGACATCTCGTCATCTCGGCCCGCTCACACCACAGTTATTTTCCAACGATTAATGTGCTCATACTCGATACGATTCCACGGGAATTTCCTTTGACACACATAGCCTTACGAGTTACATTGTTAAGCAATCTTGTGCCTTGGACTTCGGGCTCCATTCATTGTTAGAAAACAAACAGAGATATAACTCTGTTTTCTAACAATTTCAACAACTAAATTAACCTTATTTATTATTAAAATTGATCTAATTTAGACCATATTGACAAATGATTGATATTAAACGAATAAATTGCGCTTCATTTTAAATATTCACATCAATAAACAGAATAAGCGTTAAACTTAGTTTAGTATAGGTATAGTGAAAAAGTTGAAGTACTTTTAGAAATACAAAAAGAGTGGCGAATCTCTTTATCCACTTTTATTCTATTTATGTTTTCTTTCGAGTTACCTTTCTTTCTCTATCCAGTACTAGTAGTACTAGTAATAATATCGGTTGCTATAATCTTATTAATTCTTCTACTACCCTTAACTTCTTCAAAATGTTCCTACTACTAAAGGTAGTAGGAAAATTTATAATACTTTTATTTTATACATATTCTTTTATAAATGTACTCAAACATTTCTTGGTCTTAAATCATTATTATTTATTAACAAATATAGTTTGTTTATACATTTCCCAATTATTCTATCTCTAGAGTTCAATTCTCTAATGAACGAAAGATATTGCGAGTCTTTTGCTGAAACCTTCTACGTGTACTTAAATACAAAATTTGATGATATTTTGTTATGAAGTATAGGCGTAAAAACGCAACAAACATTCGAAGATGTCACATAAGCTGACCTTACGTGTCAGGTCTCGGTCCTCTCACTACTCCTTATCAATCGCCATGTTTATCACAATTCCGAAGAACTCTTGTTTACGTGTTACTGTTTACAACATTTAAGGAAACCGTCTCCATGTCTGGCAGTTTCCATTTATTGCCTTTGCCTTGCTAATTATTTAAATAACATAAAAACAAAACAAAACAACAAACAACAACCCATAATGTCCCACTGCTGGGCTCGGGTCTCCTCTCAGGAGAGGGTTAAGGCCATACGTCCCCACGCTGGCCAAGTGCGGGTTGGGGACTGGCAAGAATACGTTGTGGCTACGTAAATCTTGCCGTTGGATGTTTTTAAGCCGCCCGAAGGCCTCCAACTAAGCTTCACGACTGTTATCGTATGATAAGAACCGGGACCGACTGCTTAACGTGACCTCCGAATCACGGAGACGCTCATGGTAACATGCCACCAGCGGTCACCCATCCAGGTACTGACCGCGCCATCGTTGCTTACCCTCGATGATTGTTTCTAATCACCGAGTGCAACTGGGCTGTGAGCGCCTCATAAATTAACATTAAATAACGCGCATTAAATAACATATTGTATACATATTGAGAATTTGAATTTCACAAACGGTATGTTTTTTAGGAGGAGCATAACTGAAGTGATGTTTTGATTACTAATTCATCACCTTGCCCACTTTTACAACACGAGGGATTTCGTCTATTATGCACTGATGCTTTTTTATGTTAACAGTTTTGGGAACTAGCATATCCATACTAATACTAACTTTGGGTAAACGTGGTTATCTCTGGTACTTAGCTCTGAAATCTAGATTTAAAAAATATTTAGAAATATGCTTGAAAAATTCACTCTTTAACCCTCAGGATCAAAGCAGTTAAATGTTAGACAAAGAAAACTGTAAGAGAAGGTTTGAATATTTCTAATACGTGTTATATAAATTACAAATATTCGCAATATTACATAATTAATTAATATTACTAATATAATTTAATAACATAAGAAATAGTATACAAATTCGGGATTAGAATTTTACAAACGATATGTTTTCTTAGGAGGAGTATGACTGGAGTGATGTTTTGCGCAAGATGGCTGGCAGGAGCAGGATGCGAGAACACGAGGATCGAACCAAATAACGTGCGGTTGGATAGGCCTATGTCCAGCGGTGACTACGATAGGCTGTTGATGATAGGTGGTTGCGGTAAGCCGATTCACCCGAATGTTTCGGCAAGTATCTTGAACGATTTAGGATGCTTTTGGTGTATCATTTTTATATCTTGTAAATAAACATTTTGTTGTCACTTAGTGTACTATACGAACGAAGAAACGGTGTGAGATTATTGGTAAGTAGAATGATAGACGATATTTTAATACTAAAATAGTAGAAAATGGGTACATCTCTTCTCTGTGCATTATGATCTGGTCTAATTACACTGTCTGTGGTTATGCATCCGTGTGTCTACCTAGAAGTTGTCGCCGCTGGCAGCCCCTCATCAATCACAGGAGCTGATTGGCATCTGTGCCGTAAATCATCAAGCATAAATAACTATCTTTGCTACTTGCTATGTAACATGAAAACTAAAGATCGTGGATTTGTTACCATCAGATATCATCATAATAGGAACATCTGATACTAGTTTGTAATGTCAAAATTACTTGATTGCCTTAAATATTTGGTACGTTAATTTATTTCTTAGCAAATTGTTTTAGTAACCATGCAAAAAAACTGTGATTCGAGTGTCGAGATGCTGACATTGACTGTTTTTATAATAAAAGGACAAAATAGAAGACTAGAAAACGAAGGCAAAGTTTAATCTGGGTGATAGCAACGCTAAAGACTAACAATAAAAACAAGTAGATATCGTTGATACGCGTCATCACCATATAAAATGATAGCCATTCATCGCTTAAATGGTGTGTATGCCAGTAAAATTCCGTAACTATGTTCAATCACAGAAATGGGTCAGATCGGTCAGCAGTGACCAGCGGTTCAGCGGTTATATCTGTGTAACCTTGGCCCGGCGGGGTGCGAGGTGCGTTGCACAACGAACTATTCTGATGCATCACCTTGCCTACTCTTACAACACGAGGGATTTCGTTTATTATCCTATACGTATATATCCTATACTGATGTCTATATACGTTGACATTTTTGAGAACTAGCATGTCCATACTAATACTAACTTTGGTCGTGCTTATCTCTGGAACTTAAGCTCTGGAGTTTGGAAGCTAGATTTAAAAAAAATATTTATAAATATGCTTAAAAAATTCACGCTTTTACACTCAGGATCAAAGTAGTTAAATGTTACAAACTGTAAGAAAAGGAATTTTTGTTTCTAATACATTATTTACATTACAAATATTTTCATATTACATAATTAATAAAAATTCTTATTAAAGAAAACTTGAAATTAAAACTATGTGTAAAAAGAAACTAAACCGTATGTGTAAGAGCGGTGCGCGAGAGCAGAGCGCGCGTCGTGTGCATGGCGTCCCACCGTCTGCCGCATCGCGGCCAAGGTTACTGCACTGCTCCGCCATCGCGCCATTATGAACCACGCTCATCACACTGTGTAACTTGAGTTACTACTGAAATAGTGTTAAAAAGACATATACAAAAATATCCCTGTCTACCACTTTCGGAGATAAAATACTTAAGTTTGTATAGAAAAAAATTGATCAGTGGCCAGCTTTATCTATACACCAACCCTAAGTCGAACACTAAGGTCTAACATAGAACCCTTCCTTATAATGCTGTTTTTCTGGCCAAAAGAAGGAAATATATTGTAGTAGAAGTCCCTCAGACTTTCGTTCGACATAACTATAAAATAAAATAAGCAAATACATATACATCCATCCACTCATCACAATAATACGACTGCAAAAGAGCAATATTGAACTGAAACGGGCCACTCACTTACTCGTATCTTACAACATAGACTCTCCTTGAGCACGTTAAATAATGTCCAATACTACATACACGCAGACACATCCACATAATCATGCAGTTACACACGTCTATGACACCTTCATACACACACACATTCACACATACACACACAAAATAAACTAAACAAGTTGAGCCACCATAATCCTGTAGTTTTCTTCAGTTATTTAATTATTCATTATTTTCGTTTTTATTAAAGATAGACTTATTTAATTGTCATTAAATTTTCAGTACGTTACCAAATTTTTGTAAAAAAATAAATAACAGTTTAAAAAAACTAAAAAACACGCTTTTTATAGAAAATTGAACTAAAAAACTAGAAAATAAGTTTTAATAAATTTAAATTACGAATAGTGTTAAAAATTTCAATATATATAAATTAATAATAGTATAAATAAAAAAAACAATATTTAAAAAAAAAGCGCGTCTATCGCACCTCCTTGTATATTTGTCATCGAAAATAGGTAAAGTTTTAGAATTTTTTAAGTGGTTTATGTTTGTATTTATGTATATATATACTTATGCATATTAACGTAATAATTTTGCCCAGTTTTGTGCCCCGCTCAAATTGGTCATAGCGTGATGATATAGCCTAAAGCCTTTGTTCATAATTAGGCTATCGAACACTGAAAGAATTTTTCAAATCGAACCAGTAGTGACTCTGATTAGCGCGTTTCAAGCAAACAATTAGTTTGCTCTTAGGCTTAATATTTTTTATTTTCATTTTATTTTATAATATATTTTTATTATTATAGGTACATTAGATACTCAAAAATATTAAATAGTTTCAAGATAAACATGCTTTTAAGATCTCGATTTATAATAGTCAAGTTTTAAATTTTTAACCTTCTTTTTAAATTTCGTTAAAACAATGAGTAGATTCTTGGAAAGCAACATTAAAAATATTCGTTAAAATATTTTACAAAGTTTCATTCTTTTATAAAGATTCCGGGAACCTACTAATGTAAAACAAAACTTAGTCAAGAAAATGGGGAAAGCAAAATAATATATTTTAAATTCAATTTATAATAAGAAAGAAATGAAATATACAAAAGAAGAAGATACACATTAGCTAATAGTGTATTTAGTAATTAACTATATAATATAGGATACGAAAAAAGAACTTAATTATTCGGCGTTACACTTTTCTGTAAATAAATAGTCAGTATTTACCTTCAAGCACAGGTTTTCGTAATTACTGGGAACTTTAAAGTCATTATTCTAAAACATTTTGAGTATTAATAGATACACATATATTAATCTTTAAAATGATAAGTGGAAGATAATAATAAACAGCCGTGTTAGCTCCGTAACAATTGGCGGATTTCTCGCACTGAGCCAGTTCAATCACATCTAGAAATACTTACAACGAAATAAATTTGAGGCGCACGCGCGTACTCACGAACACATACCTAGCACATTACCGTTAAACCCACACAGTGTCACACTATAATATTTAAATATACTTAGACATTATCTGCATTTGGTTTCAGGTATTTAAATAAAAGTTCTTTAAAATATGTTCACTGTAAATAATTCGAGTTTTGTTTAACATCTCTCAGTGAGCCAGTGTAAAAGCAAACTAATAGGAAAGTACTAGAAGATTTTTCTGCAAGAATTTCTAATGGTGCAATCTTCACACAATTCACTAAAGAGAATAAATAAACTAAAAGAAGCAATAACACGAGGCAGACAGAAACAGATATTTTACTACTATCGTGTTTATAAACAGCGCTCGAAACTCACCTAGAAACAGTACTACATCCGCGATACTATAGACGTACTAAGTGATAAACGAAACGTACATCTTTAACAAATTAGCATTGCTATGTTAATAGCTTTTTCATATACATTCTTTGAGACACACAATGGCGTTGGTCCATCTGTCATATCTGACACAAAACGAGCTGAGAACGCGCAGCTAGTGCCAAACATTCATCAATGAAGACACCGGATTGCTCCACTGACAGTCAAGAGTTATGGTCCCTTTAAATCTTGAATTATTTTAAACCTAAACTATTGCCATTCCGACATGTCTGTAGACATGGTGACATCATGAAGATGGTCAATCTTCAAAATATATTTCATGAGATTACGTAAGGAATGACACGTGAGAACTATGGTCGTTTTATTACTTATACTATATTTAGATTTTGTATATACTTTTTAACAGCTTCCCGTAATATTAGTTTGAAAGTGACTCTGTTACTAAGACCAGTTTAATTCGATTGAATTTACCTAACCAAACCACTGTTAATGAAAAAAAAAGATCAATTATATTCATCAGTATGCCTTTGGGATTTCAAACAAAATGAAATAACAATATGAATCGGCACCAAGAACTTTCAAGGCCAGTGTATCACATCAAACAGATACTTTATTTGAAGCCATTCATCCAACACAAAATCTAGAATAAGTGCCTCTGTGGCGCAGTGGTAGCGAATGCGACTGCTGTGCAAGAGGTCTCGGGTTCGATTCCTGAATCGGACCAAGTGTTTGTATGATCAGCAAATATTTGTTTCGGAGTTTGGGTGTTTTCTATGTATAATATGTATTTATAAAAAAAAAGTATATAAGTATTAATATCAGTTTTCTAGTACCCATAGTACAAGCTCTGCTTAGTTTGGGACTAAATGGCTTTGTGTGTTAAAATGTCTGAACATATTTATTTATTTATATTTATTATTTAATTACAGTAAAATCAGCAGATGTGTCGGATAGTGCCAAGTGCACTAATCATATCCACACCTAATGAGTGGCGGGTAAATCAACCACTGAGCGCTATGCCAAATGCAAGTCCCGAGTTCAATTCATGTGACAGTCAATCAAATAGCGTGACATATTTCTCTTATATTGGACACTGATTAAGTATTGTTCACAGGTCAACTAATGCAAATTTCTTTTGAGTCACATGTCTTGAAAAAACGTGATTTTGATTCACTGCATTCATGATTTTCACTTTAATTTACCTTTAAAACGTTCGCATCTTCTTTCAAGTGGAAATGTATCCATTCCATATTCCTCAAGAACATGAAACAATTTCTTAACTTCTGTGTAAGTGAGGATCTCAAATTACATGTATCAAATATGGGTGATTGAACACTCATTGATACAGTGTTGAGATGTCTCTACAAAGCCGCTACTATGTCCGTCCAAGTACAGGATCAGCATACAAGACCCATACCATTGCATCGAGGAGTGAGGCAAGGGGACGTTATATCCCCGAAATTATTCACTAATGCAATGGAGGACCTGTTTAAGACGCTGCACTGGAAAAGGCGCGGTATCAACATCAATGGCGAATACATCTCTCACTTGCGATTTGCAGATGACATCGTCATCATGGCAGAGACGTTGCAGGACCTACAACAGATGCTGAACGACCTGGCTGACTCGTCTGTGCGCATCGGCCTACGGATGAACTTCGACAAGACCAAGGTCATGTTCAATGAACATGTACTACCGGAACCGGTTGCGGTACACGGTGCCGTTCTCGAAGTTGTTCAAAAATATGTATACCTCGGGCAGGCTTTGCAGTTAGGTAGAAACAGCTTTGAGGACGAGGTGAACAGAAGAATCCAGCTAGGTTGGGCAGCGTTTGGGAAACTTCGTCGGGTCTTCTCATCATCGATCCCACAGTGCCTAAAGACGAAAGTCTTCAATGCGTGCGTCCTACCCGTAATGACTTACGGAGCCGAAACGTGGACACTTACGGTTCGACTGGTCCATAAGTTTAAAGTCGCTCAGCGTGCAATGGAGAGGTATATGCTCGGCGTTTCTCTAAGGGATCGCATTAGAAACGAGGTGATCCGACAAAGAACCAGGGTCATCGACGTAGCCCACAGGATTAGCAAGCTGAAGTGGCAGTGGGCTGGCCACATTTGCCGAAGAACCGATAACCGTTGGGGTAAACGAGTTCTTGAGTGGAGACCGCGTCTCGGCAAACGTAGTGTAGGACGTCCACAAGCCAGGTGGAGCGATGATTTGCGCAAGACGGCTGGCAGGAGCTGGATGCGAGAAGCCATAGATCGAACTAAGTGGCGTGAAATTGGAGAGGCCTATGTCCAGCCGTGGACTGCGATAGGCTGATGATGATGATGATGATACGAAAAATGAAATGATAAAATTCAGCAAAGGTAAATGTAATCCAGTAAGGAATTATATTAAAATCTTCAATCATTATTGATCAACAAAAGCTATTTTTATAAAAATTCAATGAACAACAACAAACAAACTCAGCCAACGAAATAGCGCCTAACCTAGATTTCACGTAGTCGCGTCCCACAACCCAGCAACCGAGATCCGCCAAATCCTGGTATACGCGACCTCGCGTACGAGCGCCAACTCAAACAAAACCGATGACACGACTCGCCTTCTGTACATGTTAACGAATGTAGTTATAGACTTATTACTTCTAATAACTCTGGTCGACGCCATGCAAGGAATTATTCTGTTAATCAGATATCCATAACGGTCTCATAACTTTATAGAAATAGAGGATTTCTCACGAGCAGTTATGGTAATATTGAACTGATTAGTTGGTTGGTAAGTAATTGTTGGTAAGATTACTTAATTGACCATCTTAAAAGTAAGAATTGGCTGTACGAACCGACGGTACTGAACTATAAACTGAATATATTTATTTTTATCTAATCTCACTTACACCGAGAGTGATAACAGCTGTTCCACTTTCATTTTATCATCTCTATCTATTGAACAAAAATATTATAGAATTTAGAAATTATAAAACCAGATCACAATCATGTCGACTTGTGCGTAATGTTGTTGTTGAAAGAAATTATGTGGTTTACGATGACTAGGTAACTTTAGATCATAAGTATGGTGCAATAAAATGAAAGTTCTGCGGTCTGTACGTGTTTAGGTATGGTTTAGAATGGTAAACGAAAACGAGTATTGATATGTAACTACACTACTAACTAAACAGAAATATAAATTATTAAGTAAACCATATGGCTAAGGAGAGGGATGACGAGGCATTCTTCGTAGTGTGAAGTAGAAGAGACTATTCTAGAAAGAAACTTATAAGAAACTCGCAACGCTTAATACATATGTGTAAACAAATAAAGAGCCAAGTACTTTACATTGATTTCCCTATTTAAATCACAATACTTCCTATTACTATGGTATTGACTCTTGTCATATATGGATACTTTACTGGTTACTTAGAATGCAATACTGAACCTTCTGCAACACTTAATGAAAATATAAAACCTGTTTTGATTAGTGCGGTTGAAAGGTAACCAGAAAAACACATATATTCTCCAATGTCATGTATAAGAACAGGTTGAAGATGAAGGAGATAAAATTTTCATCCTAAGTAGAGGTGAAATTTGTAGTAATAATAAAGCGTGATCTTAAAACAGGCGTCGATAATGAAGGTCTTATTACAGAGCAAGGAGTCTGAAGTAATGATATTTTTTTTTTACGTGTTGGAATGCATTTATGCTCCCTCCCGCGGGGACAGAGGGTTCGCTTTGTGTGGGACTCCTGACTGACTCGCCAGACTACCCACTAAACCACCACGGTGTGCCACTCTGCGCCTGACACGGGAAAGATTTCCGGAACCGCTTTCTTACGTCATCCGGACCCCTCACAGCGCGTGCCCGCACTGATGCGGGCACCGTCTCTAGATGTTTTATACTCTCAATTTAGGCACACGCGTAACGTCGCACCCTCGCGGGTGGCCTGTGAAGCGGACGGGGGGGAAAACCCGTCCCGCCCATCCGCGGCCACACTCAAGGCGGCATGAGTCACTGGAAGGCGCGCCTCCGCCGCCCGGTTCGCCGGCGGCGGATAGGGTCCGAGTGGAGATCGTCCTACCGGGCCCTCTCCGCCGCCTCCTTCTGCGAGATGACTTCCTCGCAGAAGGTCGCGACCGCGGTAAAACTGCTCTCGCCATCGGCCATGGAGCGTACGACGGCCGGCAGCGAGATATCTCCTCCGATGACTGCAGTGAGGGCCCGACGCTGCGGCGCCCAAGCGGGGCACACCGCCAGCGTGTGCTGGGGCGAGTCCTCACTGCAGTCACAGTGGTGGCAGGCGGGACACAATTCCCTCCGCGCGACCGAGTGCAGGTACTTCCCGAAGCAACCGTGCCCGGAAAGCACCTGCGTCAGTCGGAAGGAAAGGGTCCCTTGCTGCCGCCCTGCCCACTCGAGGATGTCGGGCTGGAGAGCCTCCACGGTGGCGAAGCCAGCACGTGGAGTCTCCAGTCGCGACGAACATCGAGCCATCGTGGCTCGACGGGCGGCTTCAAGCCACTCGCGTACCTCTTCGGGCGGAGGGCGCATGCCATTCTCCGCCCGGAATTCAGCCACCCGTCGATAAACTTCGGCGTCGAGCAACCGAACGTCGATCATCAGGCCCAGATACTTAATTTGGGCCCAAACCGGTACGAGGACCAAGTTTACACTATGGAGGCGCCGTGTGGCGGCCTGCGACGGGGCCCATGGAAGAGCAGGGCCTCCGTCTTATCCAGGGCCACCCGCAAGCCCAGCGCCTCGATGCGCCCGACCACCAGAGAGACACCTCTGGTGGCCAGGCACACCGCCTCCTGAAAGTTCGTTCCCGGGCTGTGACCAATGTGTCATCGGCGTAACAGATTACACCCAGCCCGGAGGGGAGACGTTCTCGAAGGACCCAGTCGTAGTACACGACGGTCCGCTCCTCCAAATAGTCTGCCACCAGCCGCCTCAGGTACTCTGGCACCCCGTGGTAGCGGAGTGCTTCCCTGATGCAGCTGAATGGCAGACTATTAAAGGCGTTGGCGATGTCCAGAGACACCGCCAACACCACGCCGCCACAGCTTACCGCCTATTCGGTCACGGCCCTTAGACGCATCACGGCATCGACCGTCGAACGCCCCTCTCGGAACCCGAATTGGGCGTCCGACAGGTCGGGGCCCACCTCGCTGAGGTGCCAGACGATGCGGGCAGAGAGCACCCTCTCGAACAACTTGCCCGCCTCGTCCAGCAACACGATGGGCCTGTAGGCCGCGACCGAATCGGCAGGCCGTCCCGGGTTCCTCAACAGGACCAGCTTCCCGCTCTTCCAGCACTCAGGGAAGCGTCCGGACGCCAAGCTAGCGTCCAACACCTCCCTGAGGCGGTCCGACATGTGGTCGAGGTCTCGGGCCATCACTCGGGCTGGTACCCCATCCGGCCCGGGGCGGTGTTCTTGGATCGGATCCGCAGAACAGCCGCCCCTACCTCTGATTCCCTGACAGGCGGAATGTCGACCTCAATGCCCCCGTCGTCTCCGACCGAATAGGCCATCGACGGGGGCGTATGTTCCGCCCGCTGCGGGAATAGACCCTCGACCACTTCCTGCAGGAAGCTGGGCTGGAGAGTTTCGGTAAGGGAGGGGGGCCATCGTGCGGAACTTCTGACGCACCGCACGATATGGGCGACCCCAGGGGTCACGATCGAGACCCTCCAGCATCTCCTTTCGACTTTTGTCTTTGGCGTGGCGAATGGCCAGCTTCAGTGTTTTCCGCGCCTCGCGGTACTCCTCGTGAAGCTGGTCCTCCCCGCCGTCTCCACGGTGACGCCGCCGGCTGCGGGTGTAGGACCTCCGGGCACGGGTACAGGCCGCACGGAGGTCCGCCAACTCCTGGGACCACCATTAGACCTCCTTCCGTAGAGGTCGACCTCGAATCCGGGGCATGGCCGCATCGCAGATCTGCGTAATCGCATTGCGAAAGCGGCCAGCCCCCATGTCGACCTCCTCGGTCGGGGCCTGCGGAGCCAGCCAGGAGTGAAGAATGGCCGCCTCCTCTAGTAGGTCCCTGTCGAGCTTGGCGACAGCCCACCGCGGAAAGCGCGAGGATGCGCTACGTGACCCCTACTGGGGCCCTGGGACCGGGAGAGCTCGAATCGGATGTATAAATGATCCGAGAGCGTCCCAACCTCATCCAGGACACACCTGTTCCTTACTCGTGCGGCGACTGCAGGGGTAGCGAACGAGAGGTCCACTATCGACCCCCCTGCTGTCGCACGCACGTGTTGGTGGAGCCTCTGTTGAGAAGACAGAGGCCCACCGAGGCCGCCCACTCCTCTACGGTCTTGCCCCTGGCGTCCGTCGCCGGGGAACCCCACGCAATGGATTTTACGTTGAAGTCCCCCAGCACGAGGACGTGCCCAGACGCTAACCGCCGCACCGTGGTCTCCAGGTTGTTGACGAAGACTCGAATGAAGTAATGATCATAGTTGAACCTACTGAAGACTTGCTGATATGAATGCCCACACTCTCCTAACATTCTGTTATAGTGGGTAAACAAAACAGACACATACAATATAACTACTCACGATTTGCTAATTACTTAAACATATTGGTAATTTTTTTACGTTGCGATTTATGTTATGCTCTATTCTAACTTCCTGCTAACGAATCCGCGAATGCTTGGGTATATTAGGTTGTATTTTTCGGCTGATGTATTGTTGCTGTACATATATTCAAAACAGTGTTAAAATTGTGCTCATAGTGAAGCTAATATATTATTAAGTAGAAGGATAAGCCAGTAAAGAATTTTACTGTTATTAAACCATTAGGTATACCAAAATTTACCAACCAAATCATTAACACTAGATCAGACCAGTAACAGGCATACATGATACTCAGAACCTGAGAACATAACGAGATCTAAATCTGGCCATCATCCAATCAGGTGCGAAGTATGTTCGGGAGCGCGACTCCTAATGGCTAATGCTAATAATACCCAGCCGAAGCGGCGCCATTTATAGCTTAACCAGAATAGCCGGCTAAACATATAGCTTGAATAGACACGAACGCTTGGACGGATTTAGAAACCGATGGGAACACCATTTACGGAGCACTGATAATAGAAACGGCAGAGCTAGACGAATAAAAATAACGATCAAAGGGTATCGAAGAACAAAAGTGATCCTATAACCAAGATATGGTACTCGATACTGAATTTGTCTTGGAATATTTCGCTATTAATATCTCTACTTACAAAATTTTGTGAATGTTATGAATTCTGGTAATATTTTAAGGTCTAATCGATCAAAGACTAAACACGCAAAAAATATCGAAGACTACAGAAAACTCAATATTTGAATAATTATACAAGTTACCCAAAGAGTATATTTTGAATGTGTTGTAAAATCTGACACATGTGGAACTATAACGATTTGTGTGAGAACCATTGAGTCGAGTATGTACGAGTTCGTTAACGAGCCAAAAACACTAGCGTCCAACTCTGGCAGCGGTTCGCTCGCGTCATTTCCGCTGTTGCATTATTTAAAGTCCAAACCCTTTTAGATTTCCGGTAGGCCCGCCTACGTATTAAGTCGTGCCTAAAATTAAAGAACTCTTTAACAACATTTAATTTTTCCGATACAATGTTTATATGAACACTTATGTGTGTGCACATCCTTTTTTGTTCTTTGTTTGCGGTGATCTTTGTTCAAAATATCATTTACAAAACAGTTAATTACTCAACATCTGTCCGAGACAAGCAGGCGATGTTCGTGAAGTTAATTTTAGACGTTAACGCATCAGCCTCGCAACACTAATTGATACGCCTAGCCAAAGTTTATTGTTTACAAGTCACTACCAAAAAAAAACTTCGAAAGAAGTTGTTATATAAAAAGACTTATAGAAACAAAAGAACAGAAAAAATAATTTTGATAGTGTAAATTCAGCTCACAAAAATACAGTTGATCTTGAGTAATACTTAGTAAAAAAATTGAATAAATACGTATAATGTTGTGAAGAGTTATCTGACTGATAAACTTTGAGGCATAGATATGGCAGAAGACCACCTGTTGTGTGTCAACACGTTGAAGCCTAGACCTTCAGCGTGGGCGCCCCGCCTTGCGTGTGGTAGGTCGTGAACACGCTGTTTTCTAACAACGGAGAGCGGCTTGAATCTTTATGCTTTATTATTAAAATAAAACATTGGATGGTAATATAACACTATTGGTATATTTATAGGGTGTGGATATTTTCAATTACAAATCATAGCAAATTATTATTTCATTTATATTTTTGCCGTTGTATACAATAAGTATGAGGAGCCCTTGTTAAAAACCGCAACAAAGTTCGTTCAGTAGTTTTTACGTTAATCGCAGGCAGACAGTGTTAGATAACTTTGGCTCAAAACTTGGCCAGCATGAGATATTTAGTAAGCCGGACTTTCAAACGGGAAGTCGCCTCCAGTTGAAGATTACTATATAGACTGTTGATGAACTGATGTATGAATACAAAAAGAAAAAATATACTAGCTGATAATGATTTAAATAGTTGCGTAATCCAAATTCGATTTCAATTGATTATAAACAATCCGACCCGGCGAATTTCGTACCGCCCTATTTTGCTTTCGTAAATCTTTTTTAAATTTATGACAAACTTACTGTAATTATCATGCTTACCTCAGCTTCAAACATGTAGTGTACAGTCGCGAACAAAATAAAATAACTTTTCCGGTTATGTTTCGTCTGTACAAACCTTGTCCTAGCAATAACGAACACGTAAAAAAAATAATTATGAAATTTTGTGCAGTTGATCGAAAGTTATGCGCGTACGCACCTTTCGGCGATTCATTTTTATTTATATATATTCAACAAGTACAAGTAGTGTCTCTATATATGTATACCAAAATTACAGCTAACAGAAACTACGCAAACTATTTCGATAGAGATAAATTGATTTAGTATTTACGAGCGGAATATTCCTATCGTGGGTACGTATCTAGACCATGTGCGCAGTACTCGGGCACAGTACGAGTTTGTTTCTTGAGTCAAAACACGTTGTATCGATGTATTTGAGGGATCCGATGTCCGCTTTATGGCAACTGCATTGAACACTAATACAAAAGGAATGTAGGTACAATTGAAGATAGCTTAGACAAAAGAAAAAAATCTGCACAGTACTATTTAAAAAGAAAAAAAATTAGCTAGATACTTTTACAATGTCATTTATCGGTTTTTACCAAAATAATGCGAAAAGTTAAAATTTGAAATTTGGCAGTCAAAGTTCACATTTTTTTATAATATATGTGGCAAACTAGCAGATGTATTACCTGATGGTAAGCGATTACCGCCGCCCATGGACACCCAAGGCGTCACAGGTGCGTTGCAGCCTTTTAAGGAGTATGCTCTTTTCTTGAAGGTTTAAAGGTCGTTATTCGTCTGGGCAGTTCATTCCACAGTTTTGTTGTGCAGAAAGTTCTTTGAAAAGTGCATAGTTGTGGACAAGCAGTGCAGAAAGCTAAATATAATAATAAAAAAATTAACATTCAGTCTTCAAAATAAAGAGGTATTCAATTCAATTTCTTAATAGAATTTTTATTTTGTTTTAAGTTTGTGACGTCATAATTTCGTTAGTTACCAATGAATTAGAAAAAGTCGATAGCCCTTAGTAATGAAACAATTCCTCTTTGGGTCCATTACAAAAATTTAAGAATAAATACTACCATTGATGGCGGGAAATTAATCTGAACTGTGCTTGAGGACTAAGGTTCGATTCTCCGGTCGGATCACATGTTTGATCGACAAATATTTGTTTTTGGTGTTTTTTATGTATAATATGTATTTATTCACAAAAAAAGTATATATGTATTTATATCAGTTGATTTGTCTCTATAACACAAGCTCTGCTTAGCTTGGGACTAAATAATAATAAATAAAAAAGTGTTGTGTGTAAGATGTCCGAAATATTTATTTGTTATTTATTTATATACATTTAGCATAGTATCATCAAGAGAATTAAATCAGTATTATGTGAAGGTCGGAGATCTTTTCAGACGTCTTTTTTGACCACATTACAAAAACTCGATACTCAATAAAATACATTTGAACTTAAAATATATTTTAAATTAAATTTCTATATATAATATGTCTACTTTACACTATAATATGTGTGTATGCTCATTGCGCATGAATATACCAAAATAATACGAAAGTTCATTTTAACGACAAGGTTGATTACATATAAAATATGTACAATAGGCACGTAAAACGGCAATGTCGTGGTTCAAGATGAATGAACATTCATAAAAGTTACGTCGGCAATTATACAATGACCCGACCTCTACGGAACGTGTGTTGAGCATTATCCTATGAAGGTTACTGGTCAGCTCTAGTACACGCTGGTACCAACGCGGCCAACACTTCCGGAGAAACCTACACGGACGCCAACATGACACGATTCCGCGAGCTATATTTGCTCCAATGTTTGTTCAAACCGGCAGCTGGTGGTAACCGCCGGTCAATTTCTGTGTTTGATCTGCTGACACTGGGTTATTGTCGCATCCTGCCTACGCAAATGAAACCAAACGCGGTCTACTATACCGTAAATGGACCGTAATTCTTCAACTACGTATTTAGCTGCAAGAAACAGGCACAAATGTAGACATGCTTGTTTAAAGAGCGTGGAACTCACTATTTACTAATTATATCATTTTCGAGTTCACAAAGCCAAACGCAAATGTTTGGGACACTGAAAATAAAATAGTACAGATTCTCTAGACACTAATTGTAGGTTGTACCTTGAATTGATTTCATGGGGGCAATGAGCGATCATTGGATAATGTATGGCGTCTAGCAGCAATTCGTAGCAATAACAAGCTATCATGAATTGTGACACTAAAAAATCATCATGAAAATAATTGTAAGATAAACATTTGTTAGTTTGTTTCGTCATTCGTTTAAAATACAAAAAAACTATCAACAAAACATTATAACAAACATAACTCTCAATTTCGACTTGACATTATAACATTTTGATAATTACGCAATTCACAAAAGAGGTCCGAATGCACTTTCACTTTGATGTTACAATGATGAAATAAAAAATAGTTACGTGTGTATGGCAACATTTTCGAAAACCAGGAGTATTTAGTTTTACCAGCTTGTTGTAATTCAATTTTTGATGTGGCAAGAACTGCTTACTATTTTATTATATGTATTGCCATAATCTGATAAACGGATTGCATAATACAGCTAGAGACATAACTATACTAAATATATTACCGTGTTGATCCTCTGATTAGAGCGTGTAGAAGTTTGTATCAGAGTTAAAGTATTATTAAAACTGAACTTATTGTATCGGAGCATAAATAAAATAAACAATTTAAACACCGGTTTTGAAGGGTTTTCTAAACATTTTCGCTCTGTGGTTATTTTCTACTTAACTTTTTAGAGCCAGATCAACATCGACTTATTTCGACAGTGCAATATAGGTTTGATTATGAGTTATCTACATTGCGTAGGTCAATTAATCATGATAACATTTTCTTGGGTAAACTAGAGTTTAACCTAATTTACGAAATTGTGTGGGGCCTTTCGAATACAACGAAAAACAAAAACTTCAATGCTATACAATAAGAAATTGGTGTCAAACAATTCTTTCATTGTTTTGCCCACATGAGTAAGGGTAAAGCAGGGTCAACCCATCCCCCTAATCTAGGGTGGGGCAGAACTTCAAGCGTGTAAACTTAGTTTTGTTTCTTGAGTAGCAGGAGATCAAGGATGTCAGTAGTCAGAACTACAGACCACAACTGCTAGTCCTGCCTCGCGCGATTCAAATTCTCCTGTATGGTCGTACGCTAAACTAATTATTTTAGATTTTCCCTTCCCTTTTTTTTGAGGGACAGTACTATTCAGAGTAACTTAAATCCCTTGAGTACCATATAACACGATTTATAAAAATAGGAAAAGTTGTATTACTATGCAGAAGTATTTCAATAGGCCACCATACTGTAGGTCACCGTGCTAAATTGACGCATTGTCTGCATTCGCTGATCATGCTTTTCTTACGATATGTTCTACAGTAGAAATCGTTCAAAATAAGTTAGGGAACAAATAATAGTTTGTGTGAAGACTAACACATGTCCATTCTCATACTGTAATAGACGGTAAATGAGGGGCAATTATGGGACCTCGACGCTGACATTCGTGAGCGGTCAGGTAAGGGTTGTTATCCTAAACTGGGGAACGTAAGAGTTACTTAGAGCTATTTATTGAAGGAGTGACTAAAAAACTAACTACCTTTAAAATCCCTGACTGTCTTTCTTTATGTCTTTCTCACCAACGCAGACCCAAGCTGCTGGGGCTACATACTTGACATTATGGAAGCTGGTGGTTTTTATGCCGTAAACACCTATAAGCTTTTAGGAATTGCACCTTTGTGTGGTAAAATAAGGGATGGACGGTTATATAGAAGATCGTTTTCAAAGTTAGAAACATGATAAAATCAAGCGACCTTAAGTATTGTGTAGCAGGATTATGTTTGATCAGTGAAGGCTGGCCAAATACTGTGACCCCTGCGTCATTCATAGTTGGGAGTTCACTTTTCATCAAGTGATTTGTATGAGCAAGACCAGTGCACTCCGATCTAAAGGTCATTAAAAGGTATGTTTTTATGTTTAATGCTTGTGAACATAATCTCAGAAAACTGATAAACCGAAAGCCATACGGTAGTCATGCAAAAACTAAATAAAAATATGAATAAAATTAAACGAATTTTGAAACCATAAACTTTAAATATTTAAAAAGAACAATTAGTCGAAACGAATGCACCGTGAAAAATACTCAATGACATTTCAGCTTAAGCAGTTATTTGTTATCAAGAACAATTTGAATGAGTCGAGTCTAGACGTTGTGACTATAATTCAAATGTTTACTTTTGTTTTAAATATAATACATCTGCAATATAATACAATACGTTAGATAATACACTGTGACCTCACCGCTCTTTAAAACGCTTTCAGCTCGTGACAAAGTATCTACTCTTTTATTTGGATTTGATTACTAAACTTACACATACATACAGACATTTTAATTAGGTAGATTAAAATAGGGAAAATAGGGAGATAAACATACTATGAAACAATCTACTATTGGGTTTATTTAAATCGCTTTGCTAAAGAAATGAAGATAAAGAGTCATACCACTCATATTTCTGATAAGGAGTTTTTTTTCCCGAGCCCGATACCATCATATGAGAATTTAACGAAAATATATAATATCGTTTATGCGGGCTACTATCCTACCAAAAATATATACATGTATATACATCCACTAAGAATACCTAAGCCTTTTTCTCTGGAACTAATTGAAACCAATCTTGTATTCCTGTTATACACATAAATTAAACCCTATATTTTTCATTAAGTCCTCGTACGTATACACAAGATAATCGCTCGGGACAAGACCAAAATTTTCTCTTTTACAATTACTATTAAATAAACAAATACGGTCGTACTCCGGCAAGCGGTACAACATTCGTAAGCTAATTTCCTGGAGCACCGGCGTGGTGTAAACACAACGCCCACAATACACCACTAAAGGTCAAGGAGTAATGTCAGCACCCACACTCCGATCCAAATGTAATGAACGATATTCTGTTAGGATTACATTATGAAGGAGCCCACGCAACGCTAAATGTTGGCGAAAATCTAATATATTTCGCATTATCGGGTAATGTATTACTGCTTTTTCTTTTTGAGCTCATTTGTTTAACTTGATTATATCTAAGATAGCGTGTAGACTGGATGAGTCCTGAGAGGTTTTTTTCTCTATATGGAAAGCATGAGTCAAATCCAAGAAAACTAGTTACCATACTTATTACGACAATGCCGTAATGCACAATAGTGACCTACACCATTGCGGCCTATTGTGATGCATTTGCATAATTGGGCTTGAAGTCTTACACTCACCAACGAAACACGACAGCCCGAATGCTGTCATTTTAGTTTGATTTTTTGTTTGTTTCATTTTATTTTGATTTGTAAGAGGTGTTCGTAAAACTGATGTAGCTTTACTAACGAATAAAAATCTTTTATGATTTAGGAATATTGAACTAATGATAATTTTTTAAAGGATTTCACGGATCGAATCAATATCGCGGCCGAATGGCACTAAAAATACAATTCAATGTTTGACTTCCTACACTAACGGAAGCCTACATTAATGGTGAAGAAAAACACCATTGTACCAATTTCATGCTTCGACAGTTTCAAATTGTCTGAAAGTCAAATCCAGATCATTTCCTTATCAATGCACTAAGAAGTTTGAAATTTATCAAAAAAAGAAAACAATTTTGGAGTTCCACAAAAATGAAACCGATTCCGTCCCTGGTAGTGATAAATCAACTCCTATCAGTAGTATTATGATGACTCTTTTGATAACTCAATTAAATAAACGTTTAAAATTCTACAGCCAATCACTTTTTCTAAACCTCATTTATTACCTCCTTAGTTAGAAGATGCCTATGACTAGCAAGGAACCGTAAAATGCTGTTGATGATATTTATATTACATTAAAAAGTTGTTCTAAGCAATTAAGGAACTGAATAAAAGTTTATTAGATTAACTAAGCAATGGTTAATGCGGAAAACAGGTGTAAATACGGAAACAAAACGTTACACAAAAGATGTCACGGAGCCTTGCTTTTTGTGAGACCGTTCACGCTCTAACGCCTGGGATAGAAAATGAAGCACAGAGCTGTTACGAACTGTTGATAAATAGTTTACGTGAAGAATTCAAGGGCCAATGAAAATATGAATTGTAGGTTCTTTACGGTACTGAACGGTAAGAAAATAAGAAGTAAGAAAGTTAATATAAAATATTTTATTATAAATAATGGAAGTCTCCAATCGCAGGAAGAATTCTGATGATGCCACGACACTAAACAAAATATTATACATCACATTAATAATATTAATTTAAAGATCGAGACATACTTCTACAAATATCTAATCTATTGCAACATGGCTTTTATGTCAATAGCAATATTCGTAAAATCATACTAATTTAAAGTATACTAACTCAGCACATGCTAAAAAATACACGTATTTATTAAAAGAATTTGCCGGCTAAAAATGAATATACTAATAAAAATGCCAAGGTAGGTTCTATGACAATTATAATATATAATCATTCTCATAATTTTCCTCTTGTTCTCTCTTTTTAGTCGTTTCGTCACTGCTGAGGATTGTGCCTCCGTTTGATTCCATCAACCAGTTGTCTCCATCTGTTCCGTGCCTTAGAGTTTGGTGGAATGAGTTGCTGACAGGTATTATTAATTCCTCCGATATTTGGTCCGGCCATCGTTATCAATTTCTGCCTCTAGTTCTTTCCCCTTCGATTTAACCAGTCACCATTAGTCGTTCCTCTTGTTAAATCATCAAAATAAATAAACTCGAACATTCCAACTCCATGTTTTATTATTTTTCCATTAATTAGGTTATATTTCAAAATACCATTTTAGTGGGTATTAGTTTATATTTATGTAAACAGAATGATTCAGTTGCGAGTGAAAGTCAATAGTCGATTTAGTTGATAAACTGGTACCTGATGGGAATCGATTTAAGGATCCACGACAACGATATTATTTCCTTGAATTGTTTGTCCAGGATTAGTCAACTAAGCCATTTTAATTGTTTACCTACCTATTTTGACGTCAATGTGGTTAACAGATACTCTTATTCATGCAATGTTACAAATTGTTAAACGCTTAATACACGAATAACAATATCGGAAAATATTGGTTTCCTGTTAATGTACCTTTTACTTTTGTGTTTTTTTTAACAAAAGTGGTGTCATAAAAAATTAAGAAAAATAGTTTCTTTGTTAATTGATTTACTGTCTGCTGCTATCTTTCCGTCAGTAGTCTGGGTGTCCTGCCGTTACAAAATTGTGACACGTTAACTCTCACATCTAAACATCTATATACCAATTTCATTCAAAGTTTTATATCAAAACGATAAAAGGTGCAACAACCTTTAATATTATATTTATTTTATAGGTACATATTATTATAGGCATAATAATACTCATTTCATTGAGGATGCATGTCGATTGAAAACAAGTCAGTCACAACAGGATAAATATTAATAAGTTACATGAATAATGACAGAAAGAGCAAACGGGAATTACTAGATCTGAATTGAGAAAAGACTTTGTAGTCATTTGTCTATTATATGTATGAAGACGACTGACGAAACCAAACTACAATACACAGCTCCTAAAATGTCACATTAAAAAAATAATTGAGAGTGCAACTTTTACAAAACGTATAGGTTCGCAGCCATATCGTCACGTCTTCTCTTGGCTTTGTCGATTTATCGTCGATTCGATTTGAAATAGACAGAGACAATAGAACGACATCTACTACGGTCTTGATAATACAAATCGCGCCTTTTACATATTCATTGGACCCTTCGCACAGATATTAAACATTTGCAGGATGTTTTGTATTTTAATATTTAAAACATTTTCGTCATCGTCATAAATAGTTTCTGTATAATAATACACTGTAGGACGTACATGTCTCTTTACAAATGTTTTGGTTTACCATTCTTCTACCATTCTGGCCAGATGGGTCGGCATACGGTTCGATTCAAGTTTTCCTTCTATTTGCAGCGCTACATAGTTTGCAAAATATTAGGATCAACTTTTATTCTGGTTCGTACTTTTGAATCTGATTGAAAACAACGCTATACTTTTAGTTTGTCATCCAAATTACAACAAACCACTAAATAGAAGGTAATCCTTTCTTGATAATTAAGCAATGTAAGTGCATACGCGCTTACCGCCTTTACTGTAATTTTCAATAATGAATGTGCTTTTCGTATAATTGATATACATATTGTTCTCAAAGAAAAACCATCAAATGTATTTCCGTGAGAGCTCTCGTCCAGACGGAGTTCCGCAATTATTTCTGTCACAAATTCATACCGAGCGTGCGTCATTTGCCTTTGACGCAATGAACCGAAAAAAAACTGTCGTTTATCCCTAGGGAAATGCAGTAGACCATTGAGACTGTGTGTATAAGACAAAATAATATTGATATTCATACAAAGAAAATTAGTGAAATTATAGTTTTCAACAAAAATACTCCCACCTAACCGATTTTTTTTTGTACTTTGGTTAAGGCAGAAGGAAGGTTCTTATCGAAAGAAAAAGCTTAAAAACAGGCTTGCTAGAAACATAGGATTTTTTTTATTTCTATTGAAGTGCGAAAAGTCAATAACTTTGGACAGAGCGTATTCTGGTAACTAGTAGGAAGGTACATATAATAAACAACTTACATCTAGTACCCCGGCGCAGAATAAATTAATCTACTAATATAATAAGTGCTAAAGACTGTGGGAATCGATTTATAAATGTTTATTACTCTGCCACGCAAAGCTACAGAACGAATTTAGATTAAACATCCAAAAAACAGAATAACACACACATATTAATCAGGTAACATCACATATTTCTCCTGCCTGGGTGAAAATTGAACGCGGAGTAAAATGCGTTCTACATCAATACCAATTAACTGATTGATATAATATATGCAAATGTTGGCATTAAGACCATACATAGCCCATGTTATCTAGCAAACGTCAATTGGTCTAATTTATACGACTGATAACGATCACATCGAAGGCCACATGAAAATTTAAAACGTACTTAAAATTTAATTTTATTCAATTCAAATTAGGTGTTGACATTTCAAAATTTCTGATAGTAGATTATATTTTTTAAAGTTAGTTAGCTGAGAGATCATGCTAAATTTATTGATATACCTATGATGAAATGGTATAAGGGCAAACGAGCAGACGTAATAATAATAATAACTTATTTGTCAGATTGTAGGTGTACACAGTGGGATCTTAAATTTAAAAATGGCGTATATTCATTCTACCAGTAAATGCATGGTATGCAAATATTTTCCATGGGTCATTATTTAATGACATTTATAAAATTAGAAATATACTCACATGCAATGTCAAAAGTGTTATTATATGCAAAAAATTAAAAATACAGTCAAAAAAATAGTCACATAAATAAAAAATGTAAAATGTCTAGCTAACAATAATCATAGAATGTCCACAGATATATTTAATATTTTGGAAAAAATAATTAGATGAAATAAAAATATAAGCCTTGAATTATATCCTGTCTTGGCGATGTAACATAAATTCGTTTAATTCGGTAATATACTAAAAACTATGGCAAGATACAACTTATACTTATCTCTAAATTCGACATTTCGTTTGGAAACATCCTCATGGTTTCGCCTGGGGGTAGACCCGTAACACCTATAAAGGTTAATTGCGTCGTTCGTTATCGTTAGGACAAGGATAGTATTAAAGAAAATTAAAAGAAAAGTATATTATCTTCTTATCTGGACTGCGATAGGCTGATGATGATGATGAAAAAGATAACGGGAAACGTAATAGTTTTTTTATCCGCGACTGTACACCGCCAGTGGGATGCTGAGACATATATGTAAATATGGCGGTACGAAGTTCGCCAGTTCAGCCAGCCTACATACTACACGCTATATAAATAAAATGAATTGCCTAAATGTATGTGCGCGCATAACTTTCGATGGACTACATTAAATTAGATAATTCTTTTTTTTGTTGTGTTCATTATTTTTGAGGAGCTGGATGCGAGAAGCCATAGATCGAACTAAGTGGCGTGAAATTGGATGATGATTATTTTTAGGTGAAGATTTGTATAAAAAAAGATAACCAATATTTTCTTATGTTCCCAACTCAACGAGATGAGCGTAATTACTGAAACAAGCTTTTGGATGTGTATAATTAAATTATGTAAAAAAATTGGTGCTGCAAAGTTAATAATAAAGAAAAGTGTCAGAAATTTTTTATCGTTTTCTTATTCAATATCATCACGACAAGTTTTGACATTAACAATAAGTTAAGGTGGTTCCTGACAGAATGAAATAAATTTTTGCATTACTGTTTGACAAAATGGTAGATCAAACAACCGTATAAACAACTATCTAAAATCGACCATCCAAACTCAATGTTCAGAGAGTTGACAGTAAACTACTGCATCGTAAAACGCTTTTGTCTGTTTCTTCAACTATCGCATGCAACTATAGGAACTATCTATCAATCTATTTTAACGGCAATACATTGAAACGCCATACAGTAAACTTAAGACCGAAGTACAGTACATCTTGCACGCACCTCGGACCTCTTACTCAAGGAAGATCCGGCATGGAGGTCAGTGGCCTACAGACGCGCCAGTGCGTCTATCTTCTGGACCTATTCTGAGACAGGTTCCGCGTAACGGACACCAAGACCGTGTCAATCACGACAATTATTTAGCTCCTCGCGAGGAACTCACCTGTACGTGTACTATTTTATTTTTTGTTTGGGAAAAGTAACAAATGGATAACGAGTTTTACATTTATAGTTAGATTACAGAAAAATACAATGTACAACGTTTTCTTAACTCTTAATGGTAAAGGTCTGAACAGGTAAATGATCATCATTTGCGTCAACGACACAGTATGTTGAACTAAACATGTAACAAGAACATTGTAGTATTAAATCATGTAGCTTAGGTTAAGTTAGAACAGCGTCCATTATGATTTTCGCATTGCGTCACGTCATTGGAGGATGGGGAAATGATTGGGGAATGGGCGTCCGGTATCCTCACTCACTCAGTGAAACACAACGCAAGCGCTGTTTCACACCTGTTTTCTATTCATGTCGAAGTGTGACTCAACCACGGATAATACCTCGGGACCCGTATGACTTTCTACTCGTAAACAAAGCTGTTGTCAACGAACGCAATTAACCACTGTTAACTTGTCAATGTCTAACTACTTGTACACACCGTAAAATCGATGAATAGCTAATAAATTATTATTTTATAATTAACGGAAATTTCTTTGGAACACAGGTATAATGGATGAGGAATTAATTTTTGTGAAATTGCTTCGAAACACCGATCTTTAACAAGTGAATTGCCAATTTATGTACGACACTAATATATCAGACCTCAATAGTCTTACACATTCCACTGCCGGACATATCCCTGCTCATAGAAAGGGAGTTTTGGACTACTTTTGCGCGGGTCAGGTGGGTTAGCAAAGATTTTGCTTCAAGTTTTTTATTTTCTCTTTGCAATGATGTGGTCCTGCTTATTCCCTTAGTCCCCCTTACGACACCCATGGAATAAATGATGGTCATACAAGTATATAAATTGGACAAACAAAATAATGATATTTCTAGAATAAAAGTATTAAAATATGAATATTCGTTCGTAAATGATGATATTCAGAGATAATAAACATAAAAAACAAAGTTTCAAATTGAGAGCCTCCCGTTCACTTAGAAGTTGAGAAAAAACAAAAATTACCATATGTATAAGAATAATCTTGAAGTGACCGCTCAGTAGTTATGTAGCTTCATGTAAACAGGTGTTCAGGTAACGAAGTTTATATGACTACAGACACGTCATCCATATTTATTGTCGTCAAAGGCATTAATGTCATTGTTTTATTAACAAGTATCTATATATTTTTGGAAAAGTAGAGTGTCTAATCAAAACTTAATCTCTTTTATCATTATATTCATCGTGTATCAATGCAAAATGGTTTTGTTGGTTTAAAAGATCAGCCAAATTTCTGACACCAACCTACCTTGAAGCTTTTAGTATTTTTTAAAAGGAACAAAAATTAGAGAATATTTATTAATGTATTATAGAATCTAAATGGAGTATAAAAATATAGACATGGCTTGACTGATAGATAACAGAGGATGTAATTAGCTACTGTTTTATTTTACACTAACTTAAATGGATACAAAATAGTTTTACATATTCTGCATACACACGCACGTCCCTCTATCAACCAAAGGGACCTTAAAAACGACTTCTGCGCATCTAACGAATCTGGCCAAGTTACGTGCCGGTCTCTATAACAAACAATAACGTTGAGTATAAGTCTTTTTAGGCGAATGACGGTGCCCGTTTCATGTCATCCACATTTTTTATGTTTTTTTATCATTAATTCCATCATGACGAAGACTTGAAGACTTGAAGACTCGAAGACTTAAGAATTGAAGACTTGAAATACTTGACATTGGCAGAAATAGCTGATCCGGCTGATTGCCATATCATCAAAAGAAGTAAATAAGTCTTTTTACAAAATGCGCACGAAATTTGAGATTTTGTTATTATTTTGAATAGTTAACTTTTGTTATGGATAACTGAGTTGGTTTTAACTTTGTTGGCTTTGCAAATATCAAACACATTATTTATACAATCTCGCGTACATTGCCGAAGGAATTAGATGAGATAATTGGGAGTTCAATATGATAGGAGCAGTTGATAAAATACATGGATATTATTATAAGACATCGCACGAGTAGGTTAGGGTCCCACACTTTCCAATATTTCCCATAATTTTGAGACCTCAGCTAAATCCCACATTATTCAATACCTTACAAACATTTCGATGTAAACCTTAACACTGTTGGAAGCGTTATCAGATATACATAAAAGAAAATAAATTATTTTTTTGTTGTCAAGACAATCTAACTACATGTGTACTGATTATCAAGCTGACCATGCCAGATCTTTTAAATATACAAATTTTCCTTACATAATCAAACAAGATCGAATCAAATTTTATCAACATAATCAGATAATTAAATTGTGTTTTTTGTTCTTATCGGAGATTGCAAAAATAGAATGATTTATCAATACCTAATGTATATGTCACCGAGTTTTTAACACTTAACATAATCCTAGTCCAAGGCTTTTAGATAATACAGATAAGAAAACTTAATAGGTGTATTTAAATAGTTTTTTGCAATTTCACAATAAAGGTCGACAGATGACTGTTAAACACACACAACCACAGCTCTCCTCAAATTGACAAAGGATATTAGGGAGGGTATGGAGAACACCAAAGTACTAGTGCCGGTTACTCGAATGCCTTTTGTAACGTCAGTCACGACGTCCTACTGGTCATCCTCTCCTACTTAATGATCTCCTCAAAAGATTTGGAATGTTTCTCCTCCTATCTTCAGGGACGTCAACACTGTGTACATCGAGCTGGTGTGATCATCTCACGAACGTCCCTCAAGACAGTATATTATCTTCTGAACACCTCGTAATCCAACACCTTCAGTGTGCGTATCACTCGCACACTGATGACATACAAGTGTATACGCAGTCAAGTGTTGAGGATATGTCATATCCATCCAGCCATCGAGAAAGTCGGTATATTATTATCTGTAAATCTAACCAAATGTCAAGTGATCATCGTGGGAAGCAAACAAATCCTAAGCAGGTTAGATATGGCGCTCATCCCACCAGTTGTCTACAACAACTTGATTATACCTCTGAGTACAGTAGTAAAGAGCCTGGTGTTTTATATGGACTCAACACTTGATTGGCGGGCACAAGTTACACTTGTCAGCCAGAAAGTCACCTCATGCCTGCGCGCTTTATATCGTCTTGAGAACTTCCTTCCCGCTAACACTAAGGCTACAATTATGATGATCCGTGTTATTTGGACCTGAATGTAGACCTCCTCAATAAACTAGACCACTTTCTCAATAAATGCATTTGATTCATTTTTAATCTATAAATTTTTAGCTACATCACATCATATATCTACAGGTTTGTTAGGAACCCTCGGTACGCGGGCCTTGACAACTATCTTTTTAAATACTTTCAGTAAATTGACAATCGTTTAGGCAGTATTTCATTACCGCAAGATATACAAATCACTTATCAATGAAAGTATAGTTCCACTTAAACAAACACGTCTCAACGTTATAACATTTTAATGTTTTAAGTTGGATTCACAATAATAACGATAAACTGAGGCATCACGTAATTCGCAACAATATCAAGGGAGAAGAATGATAACATGGTAAACGCGGATACGACGTCTACAGTTGCGCACACGCAAACGATGCACGACACTTACAGGCACGCACACACGAGCGAGCCGGACAAAAATAGCATCACCGATAGCGCAAACACACCAACACACGCCCACACCTTGTACGTGAACTGTAATAAAAACATACATACACAGACACATAGCGCTATGAATAACACTGAAATTGAAATGGAATTGTACGAACGGCCAGATTATTAGGTTTACAGATCATCGCACGTACAGCCGGCAAAAACTGCGGGGTGGGGGAGGGGGAAGGCTAAGACACAGTACGAGTGAAAGCCGATTTCGACCAACAACTTCAAACTTATTTGCATACCGTGATAAAGCTAGGCACACAGGACAATGCGAGTAGGACCTCATTATATCAAGTACCGGTTCGATCTTGTTCCAATTATAGGAGCGCACCGCAATTCTATGTCATGCAGCATCGAGGAATGTGGATCTGCTGCGTCGTCACCTTATTTCGAAGCGGACTCACCTAAATTTATGACATACATGGCCTGGGAGCGCTCGAGCCTCCGCGCGTGCTCCACGGCCGGGTATAGTCCGCCGGAATCCACTTTTAAAGCACTAAAAAACTGTAACACAAACAAGAACCACTGCGTCAAACGCAAGCATCTTATGTGGGCACTGACACTTGCCGTCAAACGGCACCGAACTGTTGTAGTAGGATACTCGATGGAGCGACAGGTGAGCTCGAATCGCGGTCGAACACTGAACGAGCGGCGAGGCGCAGCACCGCGGGGCGGTCGAGGTGCGGGTGACGCGGGCGCACTCTACATCGTACAGCCGCGCCAGCGCATTACAGCGCTTTAGCAGTTACCGGTGATCACGCATCGACTGTTTCACCACAAAGACTTAATTATTGGCAATAGTTACCAGGAAAAAAAGACAAATTTTTATAAAAAAATTTTTTTTTCATGTAATAGGGGCAAACGAGCGGACTATCGCCTGATGATAAGCGATTACCGCTGCCCATGGACACCAGAGGCATCACAAGTGCGTTGTCGGCCTTTGCGGGATGGAGAAGGGGATAGGGGAGGTGTTGGGTTATGGGCCTCACGATATCCTCACTCACTCGGTGAGACACAGTGCAAGCGCTGTTTCACACCGGTTTTCTATGAGGCCTTGGTATCACTCCGGTCGTGCCGACCCAAACATGCTTAAGCGTGCCTTTCCCGCGGCGAAAATCGTAAAAATCGAGAAAAAGGCATCAATTTAGCTATAGTCCTAGAAGTGATATTTTAGAGCTTACTCAAGAAATGAAGTAGTATTTTGAAACGTAACATGGACACTCATGAGACATCAGTTACCGCCTGACAAAAGAATACTAAAGCCGAGATTGACATGTGAGTTCAAAGATTTATCAAGCATGAGTCAATACTTAATTAATTTAATTTGTTTAATGTTTTCAAAGGTTAAGACACGACCTTAAGAGCTACCAAAAAACTATACACCTCCTATATACCAGTTTATAAACCTTCATTAATAATTTCAAGGACAGTAAGTGACGACGAAAGCAAAGGTGAATACTGTCACATGTTAAGGATAAAATTGATGCAATAAATAAATAAAGATAACTAAAAGCAAACACAGCTTTACGTGATTGTAATGAAGAATCAAGCCACGTTACGTGTGTTACGGTAAGTTCACAACAGGAAAATATTGACACAAAACATTCTGTAAAGTCCCAACGAGAGCAAAACACAAGTGAAGTTGGTAGATTTGTCCAAGCAGACTTCTGTTTAAATTCGAGAATTCCTTATCGATTCTGGAAAGGGCCGTGTTTCGACAACCCCGCTAAGGTGCTCATCATTTGCTGCTCATTTTCTTCTTAGGAGTAGGGACTAGCCTATTGGTAATGCCACAATTTCAGCCAAAACGCGGCTGTCAGGGGGGCTGTTTACTTGTTCAGCAACTTAGAATACTTTCTTATTTGCTCCAAAATATTATTAGGCCGTTTTAATGTGTGGAATCTCCTAATTACATCAAAAACAAAGAGGTATGTCAAAGCCTTTAATCACAAAAAAACATTAAAGTATTCCCGTCTATGAATAGGTATAGAAAGGAACTCGCATGCTCCTTAAGATGAAAGTCTCTGCGAGATGAGATGCGAGACACTCAGAGCCAATAAAAGTAAAAGCCAAAAAATGTTAAACTTGATCTTTACAAAAAAATACACTTCCTAAAACTTAATTATAAATTTTTGAAGACAACTTTCTTTTTAACAAAAATATTAACTGCATTGAATGATAATGTGATATATAAATATATTTTTATACGAAAGAAAATGTATGTTTCAATCATTTCAATCTATTTCGTTTTTTTGAAGTTGTTGTTTATGGTCTAACATTAGAGTTAAAAAAACAAAATATACCCAAGTCCCAATACACTTTTTCTAAATTTGCATGTTCTATTATACCCCTTAGCCTTAGATAGTTATCAGTATCAGTTATCAGTATTATAATACGATTATAGGGGCTCAAAGACATCTAGAATGACAGCAAAGAAACTTGAAACTGTGTCTTTTATTATTTTTGCCAGGGTTTGGCGTAGGCACCCTGGATAAAATACATTACATTACGTGTATAAAAACCCCTAGGTAGAGAGATTTATTACAAAAGTTGCCAAATATAAACTAAAGATTTATTCTTTCCACCTTGCAAATTGACGCTCACGTTTAATATTTCTGTTTATCATACCAGTAATCGTTTCAGACAATACTAAACTATTAAACAACAAAGACTGTAGGTGAAACAATTCAAATTTGTTTTTTGCTTGTAAATAAATTAATAAAAAGGTACAAAACATAGCCATAAACCACAACACCTAGGAAGCTTCAAGTTAATCACCTCCAAGTTCTCAGAAGAGGTTGTTCAAATAAAATCTATCAATAGCGATTACATAATCATCATATCCTATATCAAAACATACAAAGTTTGAATCACAAAGTTCATATTTAACTCGTCGAGACATGCGCCCGCGTCAGTGGGTGACACACGCAACCTTGTATTTGACTTGCCAAAATACAGTTAATTTTACCACTCACACTGTCAACGTTTGTATCATTCATTTTCCTGTGCAAATTATAAAAAAAATATTTGATACAAAATCCTACTAATATTATAAACGCGAAAGTTCGTAAATATGGATGGATGTTTGTTACTCTTTCACGTAAAAACGACTGAATGGATTTTAGTGAAACTTTTAATATAGTTTATACATCAGAATAACACATAGGTTACCATTTATAAAGATATCACACAATATCTTTGTACCAAGGGTAATACCGCGGAGCTCAGCTAATATAAATGTAATATATTACAACAAACATCATTTTTAGGATTCCGATTAAGAAACGGAGAAAAGAGGACTTTTGGAACCTTTGTAGAATAACTTTTACGGTCTGTTTTATCTGCACGTCTTCTTTCTAAGGTTCAAGAGAAAGTACAAAGGCATCAGCTTGTAAAGTCAACAAAATTGCATAAGTTAGCCACTTAAGCTCTACATATGTAAACATTGTGGATAAAAGCGATCTTTCACAGCACAAGTAAGGGAAATAATTCGAGGCGATATTCGTATAGTCTATTATGTCCTGCCATGTCATGTCTGCTTATATGTTTAGCATATATGGGAAGCCATAGGGGCTAAAACGTCCTCTAAAAGATGCCGATGGCCATCGATCACGGCAGAGATGCTGATACTGCACTCAACGATGTGTGCTGCGTGTTGGAGCCATCGGATCTTAGCAGATCTGATGCAAACAGCCAGACGGCTTAACTTTGGTGTTGTGGAAGAACGGCAAGTTCTTGATGTACGTACTGTACGAGCGTTAGCGCAATCGTGCCTCACATCTGAGTCGCACTGTCCACGTTCGGTGGTGGCGACAGAGGAGGAGGAGGGAGAGGAGAGGCGTATGTATATAATATATGTATATATAATATAATATGTAGCATATTGTAGTGTAAGTATGTATATGTAGGTGGCTTTATATGTCATTAATAGTTTAAATCTATTGAAATACACCGCTGACTACACAAAAGATTATTTTATAAAATCCGTACCAAGGTTGTCTGGAAGAGATCACTGTGAGTGATAAGACCGCCTATTGTAATACCTGATGTTGATCTCCGTACATGTTTCTCTGTAAAAAAAAATACTGTAGGGATGTGCAATAAAATTTATGTTTGAATAAATAAATTTAAATAAATAATATCAAATAAAATAATACCAATAACTTAAACATTTGGACGAGATTTTATCATATTTCATATAGATTGTATAGTTAGATTAGCCGTGATTACAATATCGCCTTGTCTGTGACGAAACATCAAAAACAACCCATAATGTCCCACTGCTGGGCTCGGGTCTCCTCTCAGGAGAGGGTTAAGGCCATACGTCGTACGACGAAACATCATCCATGTTCATCCCGTGCGCGTCGTAAGAGCAAACAGCGAAAGAAAACTCTCAGTACAACAACACTACAGAGACCGGCACGTAACTTTGCCAGTTTCGTTAGATGCGCAGAAGTCGTTTTCAGGTCCCTTTGCTCGATAGAGGGGCGCGAGGATTGTAGTAGCACCGTTCCGAGCAAGCGATTGGAGCGTCAGTCGACTACATTTCGACTTTGTTAGTTTTGATTTGTTGCACTAGTGTATTATGCGCGAACTTTACCCTTCTACGCCGAAAACGGACCAAGTTACGGTGCCGCACCTTTACAGAAAAAGGAAAACTTGAAAACAACTCTCAAACCCGTCTGGATAGTGTTAAATAGTAGATTAAACCCTCTTTACTAAGGAGAGGTCTGTTTTCAGCAGTGCATTACTGAAGGCTGTTGAATTATTCATCTTAATGGCAAAGGGCACAAGTTGTAGCACAGTAAATAAAGTACTTACAATATCTTTACTATCTTCATGACCAAGAACAGTCGAAGCCTTCACAATATCTAATTTTATAACTTTTTACTGCTCTTTCAACTTCTAATATTAAAAAAAAAACTTGCGTTTTAATACTAACCGGTGGGAGTATGTACTCGTATATATTATTCGGTCGGAAATTTTGGCAATCCAAAAAAAGTATGTACTTTAGTAGGTGTTCCTATGAAATTATCGGAAAAAATCGATATACTGCATCAGTGTCTAGCGGAATGACACACTGATGTAGTTCTACAACGTTCTTAACAGCGATTCTAAGGAACTCTCCTTAAAATCGCTGCCGGCTTTGCACCAGCCTGCGTTGCCAGCAGAGGAGATAAGGAAAACCATAATAATAACAACGTTTACATATTTGGAATGACTAAACAGGAGTGCATAAACATCTGCATTTAGCCAATAACAAATTGTATTTTTCATTTCAATGTTGAGAAGATAGTACCACTCCATTAGATTGATGGAGATACTACTAAGATGCCACTAGCAGAGCCTAATAGTGGTGTGAACAGATTTACCGTAACTGAACCACAAAACTATGAAAAATATCAAGCGTCTAGAAATAGTCGATATATCAAGCTAAATTTTGCTCGTTAGAAGAGTGGTAGCATACGCGATTTCTGTGCATGAGGTCTCGGGTTCGATTCCCATTTCGGACCAAATATTTGTATGATGTAAATATTTGTTTCAAATTTTGGGTGTTTTGTATGTATAATATGTATGTATTTACAAAAAAAAATAGTAACTATCAGTTGTCTTATACCCATAATACAAACTGCTTAGCTTGGGACTAGATGGCATTGTTTCTCAGATGTCCGAAAATATTCATTATTTATTTATTTTTGTCAAGTGAAACTACGACTGTGTAACTAATCTATGTAAATACGTATATAGGCAACAGTTGCTTTGTATATACTTCAAAAACTCAATACGTATTGGACCGATTAAGCTCAAATTTTAACACAACATACAAAAAGCTTAAGAGATATGGTCGTGTCCTTCATTTCTGATATATTCAATAACAATGTGTCATAGCAAAGCGTGACAGAACAACTAAGATATATTTTCACTAAAAGCTCAGCCCTTAGTTAACTTAGCAATAAGACAGCAACTAGCTTTCCTTTATGAAAATAAAAAACTGTAACTCAAGCGGCGCTGACAGTGTTCTTGCGCCGGCGCCATCCGCGTCGGTCCGACATCGTGGGTGACCAACCTTGTCTAGACCGAAACCAACGGTCATGACTATTTAGGTAACGCCATCAGTATTTGCATATTCCTCGTAAAGCTGTCCAGTTTTTACCAGTTCTTTACTCCTGTTGAATATATTGACTACACTGTTAGTCTAGTGGTTTCAGTGGTCGCCACACCGCTTCCTACTGCGCCAAGTGTTGTGGATTCAAATCCTACATGGGACAACACTTTGTGTGATCCATAAATTGTTGTTCTAAGTCTGGGCGTACTTTGTGTCCGTTTCATATATGTTTGTAAAGATCCCCGTGACACAGGACGTTAGATTCCTAATGCGGGAGTTGTCTATAAAAAAAAAAAAGAAATGAAATGTGTGGTTCATGTTAATATCCGAAATTTATATTGGTGTATAAAATTCTTCAGTTACTCGTACAAATGCCAATTAATAATAGTGGCTTGAAAAATAAATGGAATGAGTAGCCACAAGTAATTATTTTATTAGCGGCATGACTGTGGCGACGATAATCTGAGACACTGACAATCTGAGGAAAATTACACCTATCATCAAAACACGACGAGAGATTTATGATCTGCTCGCTTATAACTTAAGCTATAATATCAAGAAGGTAAAAGAATCCTATTGTACTTCTGAAAGCAATAAAAACTGGGAGCCGTTTTTAGTTTAATTAACTTTCGAAGTTTGTAAGCGCTTATATTATTAGCACTATCAGTTATGATAAGCATCACCTTTCTTCCATACATACATCTTGACAAAAACAAAACACAGGAAATCATAAAATAGATAAAGCTATGACCAAAAACATAAATGTTGAACAGGATTGAAAGAAAAGCCGGAATAATTTAAGTGCAGTATTTTTTATTTCTAGGATAATTCTAACAACCGTGGTGACTGGGTTAAAGTCTGATGCAATATTTGAACGGTTCATTTATGACGTAAAATTTTTGAAAATGGCGAATGTGAAAGTCTCACTTTCACATTCAAATATTAGTAGTTTCAATATAATTTGAAGTATGTGTTTCACGAGCTCCAACAAGCTCCAATATAGATGTTGTCTGCGTGACGTACAATATTTTTTATAGATGTTATTATACTAACAACCTTGAGTGTTGTTTCCTTCGCATGTCGAGTTTCCTGGTACTCAACTGAGTAACAAATGTCAAAATTAATAAAATAATTTGGCAAATGTATTTTTTGGCTTATTAAACATTTTTTTTTGTTTCAAAACATTGGCCAAGTGTTCAAACAGAACCTAACTCTTGTTCTATTGCTTTTAATGCATGTGATTCAATAAAAAGTGACAATGACAGCACGATACTTGCTGAAGTGTAATAAGTGAAATTCGTTTAATTATATCGCTAAATGCACAGGGTATAAACGGTTTAGCATATTGTGAATATACTCGTGAGACGTCGTCCTAGACGAAACGTAGACGATTTGTCGAATGATTGTGGTTACATCTTAGGATGATAATATTTTAATACGTAATTAGGAAATCAAGAGGAAACTGCTTACGAAACACACCATACACTGATTTTTATCGATTTCATTCGATATTCACCCAGAACAAACAATTGTTCTTACAGAAGAAATGATTGTGACCTCTTGAATCACTTCTTCTATGTTCGGGTATTTTTATTCAGTGTGAATCAAGTCTGAAAACATCAATTTGGAACGCATCAATAACTTGAACTAAATCCATTAAAGCCAACTAACAAAGCTAGTCTGACATTCTGTCGGCGTAGTCACAATTAATGATCCCCAGACATACAAGCAAACATTATACCCCATCGAGGACTAAACAAATCAGTTGCGATCATAGGTTTATATTTAGTGTATGATTGTGGCTTCGTCGCCGTGTCGCCGTCGGGTCGCGTCGGCGTCGTCGACTCATAGTTAACCAACGGACGGCGCCTGTGCTCATCAAAATAAATATTACTTCACACGTGTTACTGTACCGTTTATGTCATAATTAGGTGAATCATTCATGTTCTCTTCTGATCCACGAGCGGTAGTATAATTAAGAGCTGTTTGTCCTGATCGCCCTAACATCGACTGTTTGAAAAAGCCTACGACATGAAGTCCACATGTGTGATAAAGGTGCGAAAATGTTGCATAAAAAAACTGTAACGATTATAAAAACCAATCAAAGTATTAACAATAAAACCGATACAAGGGTATAATATATTATTTATTTAAAATTTTATAGTGAACCGAATTAAAGAGGGGGCAAACGAGCAGACGTGTCCTGATTGCGACACACGCAACACCAGAGGCGTTGCAAGTGCGTTGCCGGCCTCTGGGAGACGTGAGGGGTTGGGGTATGGGCCTCCGGTTTCCTGACTCACTCGGCGAAACGCACACGCTATTTTACAGCGGTTTTCTTAAGGCCGTGATATCACTTCGATCGAGCCGGCCCATGCATGCCGAAGCGTGGCTCTCGCGTTTGAAATTTTAAAAATATAACCAGACTATGTAAAAAAACTGATAAAATTGATATAGCCTATAGCAATCCGGCTATTATTACGAATCTATTGAGATCTAATTCATTAAAATCAGTTCAATAGTTTAGGAATTACGGTGGACCAGGGTAGATTGATAAAAAAATGACACTTTTGGTTTCGCCGCAGTCGAGTAAAAAAAATTTGCTATCCACCGCCAAGCTTCACAAATACTGTTAAAACGGGAACGGAAAACGGTTTTAAAACGAAATCATATGAGTACAGTCGAGGATTTAACTAGTATTCACAAAATTGTTCTATAATCAATCTGCTGAATCTTAAGTATTATTGATATCTGATCTGATTTACATATTCATACAAAGTTTGATGTAGACAACAACATATAATATTTATTTCGATCGACTTCCAAGATTTGTTAACATCGTGTTAATCAGTTAAAAGTGAAACAAGTTAGCGAAGTAGGTCTATTAAAAGATAAAAATCGTTTTTATACCTCTGTTAAATTTTGCTACATTATTAAAACGGTCCCATTAAAACGACTATGACAAAATAAAACAGATTAAATCTGCTTGATGGGAAAATAAATAAGTTGAGAATGAAATCTCTACAAAAGTTTAAAACTTTCCAAGGGCTATGTCTGATTAGCTTAATTGTTGACAGCGAAAAAATATTTTAAATTCCATAACTTATATTATAAATTCAAAAGTAACTGTAGGTTTGTTACACTTTTACGATTAAACCACTGCACCTATTTTCATGCAAATTTTCGTGGGTTTACTTGGATTTTATAGGAAGGACATAGGCTACTTTTACCACGATAACCGACATACATGCGTGTGGAGCCGCGGGCAAATGGTAGTACAAATGTATATTTCAAAACATTAGTTTAAAGAAAACTCACTAAGGATCAATCGAGGATTCCAAATGAAACAGTTTGCCAAACAAAGATTTAGGTGAAAGACAAATTCATTAGACAATGGATTTCATTTCATTATGGAATTCATGAATTTTATAATTTCATGTTTGTCTGATAAATTATTATTTAAACCCCGTTGTTCTGTGCACAAAATTTAACTAAAATAAATTCATACTGATAAAGCTCATATAGTGAATGCGACGATTGAAGTTTTTATCTTTTTAACCAGAAGAAGTATATCTAGAAAAATTACAAATATGGATAATCATTGAGGGTTCAGCATCAATGCTTAAATTTGGTGCCAATTCAATTTTTACAATTATTCTTTACTCTGGAACCTGTTGGATCACGCGAGATAATGCAATCATCTTTTCAATCTTCAATCTTTTCTATCTAAATGTTTATTGGTTAATTAAAATACAAAAACTTTAATATGTTTTTGAAAATGGCTTTTATCACAGTAATATCTACAGCTCGCACAACTTTACTTCAGAACGACGTCAACATGCAAATTGCAAAGCGAGATCTATGAATAGATCTAAAGTGGTTCTCCCACAAACAACTAATTCTAGTGAGCAGCGAGTTTAGACTCGTCTATTTTAGTTAAACAAGTGCCGGCTAGAATAACCATAATGCAATAAAAAAATAACAGAAGCTTGAATATAAAAATGAGTAAACCAATTCCTGGAACAACTAACCAAGTCGTCCATTCCTAGTGTCCAGTTATATCATTTCCATGAACCGGTATTTTTATCCTTATTGCGCTTTTGGTAGTGATAGTTGATAGTGGTGTCATTAACGAGTCAAACTAACTAAATAATATAAGTTCGACTATGATTGTACAAAGATATTGGTATGATATGGCGTTTTCTACATCGACTACGATAGCGTCAACTCTTTTTTTAGACCAAGTCTCTACTTGTTATCAAAAAGTAGTCATAAAACTCTATGATGTCACGCGTCTATCTGTTTGAACGCGATAAATTACAAAAGTATTAAATATTTGATACGGTTTTCATTATTGGTTGAGAGTGGTTTAAGAGGAAGGTTTAGGTGTATAATTTATTTATTTTATCTTTAAGCTTGATAAAACGTAAGTAAGATGGATTCTATTTGCGTTTATATTAAATGAAAGGCACTTACAGATCTAGCAAAATTTTAATGTGATAATCTAGACGACCAATAATGGTATTAAATAATAGGTATATGGCATCTATTTCAAATTTCATGTCGATAAGATAGATAATATCTCCAATTTTATATACATTGTATATATTGAGATACGCGGCGATCACTGCGACCTAAATCATAGTCTTGATTGATGTTTCGGTCGTACAAAGTGACAACCGACGGATTATATTGTAAGAATACAAGTGTGTATAGAAGAAAGGCACTTAACCAATAATCGCAGGCATGAACGGAGCGCTATTATAAAAAAGGCGATACAAAATATTAAGCTCGTGGCGCCAGTGACAGCTGCATCCGAACATCCGAAACATATCCGAACAGCTGATGTTGACACACACATAAATGAAACGAACAACAGGAGCATGGAGCTGCGTGTCAGTATATCAACAAGAACACTATTTCGACAGGTGACATTACAAGTGTGACTCACTCTGGGAAATCCCACCGTCGTAGGGTTGTCAACAAATCGTTTTGTGTCAATAAATATATATGGTAGGTAAAAAAATCTAACCAAAAGTAATGAAGTAAAATTTAATCATTCGAATTATTTTTTTAATTTCATTACAAAAAAAATGTTTAGTAATAAATTTAATAAATTTTAACTTGACCACAGTTTTTTAGAGAGAGGGATATACTTCTCTACATTTATTTTTTGTTGAAGGTATTGGTTGTAGATTCTAATAACATTATTCATCTTCATCACCAACAACCCATAGTGTTCCACTGCTGGGCTCGGGTCTTCTCTCAGGAGAGTTACCTCTACCGATACACACACACACGAGAGAACCTCTAAAGATAATCTCTAAAAACATTTCAATATGAAAATAGTAAAAAAGGTTATAAATAAAACTAACGTGTAACTTGGCTCGCTTGTATATATGAATGCACGCAAGAAGGGTTCCGAACCATATTCAAGATGAGCAAAAAAACTATAAAAAGTCACGTTTGTTGTATGGGAGCGTACTCCCTTGTTATCCAAAACCGACGCTGGCCCTCTCCTATGCAGGAGCATCGGCGTTCCTTTTCTGCCCAGAGTAAGTGCTTGCGCCGCCAATCGACAGCTTTTATGAGTAGAGAGCAGGAACCCCCACTCCGATGGCTCCCCTAAAATATGCACATTATTCTGTTTTTATAGCGGCAACACAAATACATAAACTGTGAAAATGTCAACGGTCTAGCTATCATGGTTCATGAGATACAAGCTGGTGATTGACGCACGGACAGATGGACTGACGGACAGACAGACGGAAAGCGTGGTCTAAGTAACGGTTAATGGTTTTGTACGGCACTCTTATTAGCGATCATATCAATCAATCAACAACCCATAATCTCCCACTGCTGGGCTCGGGTCTCCTCTCAGGAGAGGGCCATACGTCCCCACGCTGGCCAAGTGCGGGTTGGGGACTGGCAAGACAACGTTGTGGCTAGGTAATCTTACCGTTGGATGTTTTTAAGCCGCCCGAAGGCCTCCAACTAAGCTTCACGACTGTTATCCTATGATAACAACCGGGATCGACTGCTTAACGTGACCTCCGAATCACGGAGACGCTCATGGTAACATGCCACCAGCGGTCACCCATCCAGGTACTGACCGCGCCGTCGTTGCTTGCCCTCGCTGATTGTTTCTAATCACCGAGTGCAACTGGGCTATGAGCGCCTCATTAGCGATCATAATAAAAAAAATATTAAAATGCCTTTAAAACGTTTAAATCAATAAATCATAACTATCACAATGAACGATCACAATGTTCACCAGACGCATCAATAAAGATGTGGAGCATCTCGTCCGACTAACTGTCACATCAGCTATTATTTCGACAACTGACATTACAACCGCGCTCGTGACTCATTCCTTCGGGAAATCCCAATATGACAGTAGGGCTGTCACGTCGTACATCATGTTGAACAACAACATTTGTTCGTTCTTAAAGTTGAATTATTAAAGTTTGCCATTATTCCAGTTGAAATGCTTAATAGAATATTAGAATGGACAAGGAAGTAGATTTGCAAATTTATTACAATTACTTGATTAATCTGAAAATAAAGCGTGAGAAGAAAGGGTAAAAAGCTACATTAATTAGCAACCTTTTTTTAACATATATTCATTAAATGATATAAATTATGTTATTTCCATTCGAAAATGATTTTATTATTGATATTAAGTAAATGTAAATGTAATATCCCATTTAAAATATTTACTGAAATATTAAGTATAGTAAAGTTATTGTATTTATTTATTTATTCATAGCATATGTTAATATTTTAACATTAATTAGTATTTTTTTTATATTATTACATTTTTTATTTTATTTAATAATCAGCAATCAACTTTGGTTAAACAAGTGAGTATTACGGATATTGTCTTACTACTGTCTACTTATTCTTAGACCACGACTCCATATAATAAGTTCATGCGGCTATTATGAGTTTTATTTGAGCCTTAAAGCTTATATTAATTATAATTGAAGATGAAAATCGCAATTCAAATCATGGAAGGTGAACCTTGTAATGTCATAAACACGTATTACTATTTTATTTATGTATAGAGTCACGAATTTATAATTAACCTACAAAATTGAATAGTATCACAACGATCGTAATTAAAATTAATGGTTATGCCACACATGTACGCTTATACATAAACAACATATTATAACTCAATTATATGAGTACTAGCTTTTGGGGGCGGTTCCGCTGCGAGTTTGTCGGTTATCGTGGCAAAGAGTAGCCTATGATTGAAATCAGTCCAGTAGTTTGGCCGTGAAATCAGAACAGACAGACAAAGCTAATTTCATATTTATAATATAAGTATAGATGTTTGTCTATGTGACATAACTATCTTTTGTATTTGAGTTTGCAAAAGTAACTTCAACTGTTATAAGACATTTAAATTAATTGTATCTATGTTTACTCAACCGTAGAGTATAACTGTTGGCACTTTTTAACAATTATCTATACTTTATTTTACTAAAACCTTATGTACAACAATGCTACATAGTGGATTTAATTTCACCGGGTGGTGTTCACATGACTGATAAGTACCACTACACTTAAGAAAGGTAAAAAAATTATTAAGAAGACAATACAAGAACCATAGAGCATATATAAGCCGGTGATCACAGAAAACTGAGTGTTTTTTCGAGTAAAAAACCTTTGTACTGAGAGTAGTTACCTAAATTGAAACAAATCTAAATTTGGTGAGATAGGGGTTTATATACTCAGAATACATGTACACTAGTCTTTTGTGCTACTTCACTATCAAGCGCCCCGTGTAGTCCTTTGTCCTTCATATCATAAACAAATAACAATGTTAAAGCTAAATAATTTATACGATTAATAATAAAACGGCAAACACAAATGTTAGTGCAAACCCTAAGAGCGTCGTACCAACTAGAACAGTTGGTGGCTTCGTGCGTCAATGCCCCAAATACACGATACAGTTCGCGGTTAAGCGTTCTTCCGTGTGTCACATTAATGAACCATCCACTTCTGATGAGCGCTCATGATGCCAACTTGTTTGTTTTGATCAGCGTTTGGATATGAGTGTTTACGTTCGTAGTATCTTTTTTTATGGTATAGGGGCAAACGAGCAGATGTATCGACTGATTGTACCGCCGCCCATGGACACCCATCCATCCAACACCAAAGGCGTCACTAGTGCGTTGCCGACTTTTGGGAGATGAAGCCCCTCTTCATCTCCCAAAGGTCGGCAACGCACTAGTGATAGGGAGTAAAGAAGTAACATTAAAAGTTATTCTGACAGTTTAATGACTATTAACGTCATCATAATTATATTCATATTATGTTGATTACTCGAATGCTATTAAATATTTTTTTTTGTTGTTATTAACAAGAAAAAAAATGTTGTTTATACAACGAAACGAAACGACATGACAGGTTTATTTTTCGTTTGACATTTTCACAGATCATACAGACATTTCGTCCTCGATACGCATGCGTTTGTTTTTGTTTCTTGTTTGTAAACTGTGCGATTATTTTTCTGCATATGGACCATCGCTTTTCTACACGGACTAATTCCATTGCCCAAGGATTATCTAGTGCATATTAATATGGACTTGATTGTGCCTACGTTATGGACATTGTGAACTGTTTACAATGAGGTGTATTATTTGCGGTATAGTAAATAAATAAATAAATATGTTCAGACAAGATGTAAGATGTATCATGTAAGATGATAAAATCATATGATTTCTGAAGTCTTGCTAAATAAATGGCTTAATTGATGGTCATCCATCCATTGATCTGACAAGAGTATCTTACCATGCAGAATAATCTGGCTACTACTTAGTTATGAGACCAAGGGGGTTCATGACCAAAACGTGTTTTTATTAATTTCTAAGTAATCTGTAGTTACTAAACTGTGTAATTTTTATAGTTAATTTTAGAGCATACTAAATCCTATTAATATTATACACGCGAAAGTTTGTAAGTACGGATGTTTGTTACTCTTTCACGTAAAAACTACTCAACGTATTTTGAAGAAACTTTACATTAATATAGCTTATGGATCAGAATAACACTATTTGTCACGATAATTGACATATATATACGCGTGCAGAGACATACCGCGGGCATAAACTAGTTCAAAATAAAGCAAAATTCGTTGGTGTACATGAATTTTTGAATGCTAGTCAGAGTGCTTTAGGTAAACTGGCCATCTCGTTTATAATGTTAGTATAAATAAACTATTCTGTTTGAAAGTATGGATTAGCGGGTGACATTTCGTTTAGCAAAGTTTTAAGATTCACGTACCTATCCTTGCTTCCAGAAAAAGTATAACAGGTTTTATGAATCACCTGCCATGTCCTTAGCACCACTGTCAATGTCATACTGATTCATAGTTTACGTTTGCGACATTAAAACCTCAAAGAGGATTAGCCTTTTTTTAAAAATACAAACATGAATCCGCATTCATACCATTCTTCTGTTGTTTTAGACTTATTTACTGACACCTGTATTTATACTCAGTAAACATTCTGAAACGTAATTTCACTTAACTTGTATAATATTAAACTTTACCTGAAAGTATATTCTAGAATTAAAATCACTTGTATATATTCCACTATTTTATTTATGTTTACACCTGACCGATTTCGCCTTATGGCATCATCAATGGTTATATAAAATCTTCGGAGAAAATTTCTTAATACATTGCAACACTAATATTTCCATCTACCCGCATTTGTTAGGTTTTAGATGTGAAGATTGTATATACCATTACCTTTTGATGATACCATAAGTCAAAACCAGTCAGGTGAAAACGCAAATAAAAAAGTGGAATAAATGCAAGTGATTTTAATTCTAGAATGGATTCTTTTTTTTCTTTTTTTTCTTTATATTTAAGCTGCCAAAATGACTCTGCCCTGCCTGATGGAAAGTATGAGCAGAATCCAAGAGTGGTGGTCGCCATCCTCAATGCGAAAAAGAACAATGCAGCATGGTGACCCACACTATGGCGGCCTGGGGGGAAGGGGGATGGTGACAGGGATAGAGGGCGTTGGATTGGGGTATGGGCCTCCGGTATCCTCACTCACTCGATGAAACACAGCGTAAGCGCTGTTTCACACCGGTTTTCTGTGAGGCCGTGGTATTACTCCGGTCGAGCCGGCCCATTCATGCCGAAGCGTGGCTCTCCCACGGTTCTGAAAGTGTCGACCCGAAGTTTATATTTTGAAACATTATATTACAGAATCATTCTGAATATAAATGAGTAACGAGTGTCTGCTCAAATTACGAATTGTCTATTAAACAGTGAAATTCCTGTGTATTTTTTGACTGACTTTAGCTTCTAAAATTATTTTTATTTGATTAAGTTACCTGCAATCTGCAAAACTTAATTTTATTTGGCTGCATCAACAAAACTAAACTGTTTTGACAGTGTCAACCCTAATGCTGTGGTTACAAAACGCCCCTGCAGCACGAGTCAATGGCTCAATTAGATCTCGTATGCCTATTTATGTATACTTGTATAAGATTCTCGCTCTAGATCAACGAGAATCATCCTTCAGATTCATCCATCAAACAATTCTTAAAGATTATTATTCTAAAGCGAGCTAAGAAATAATTGTCTCCTGTCTTTGCATTATATTTCCTTTGTACTGTTATGTCAACAAAAAGGTCAAATAAAACCTTAAGACTCAATCCTATACAAATTGGGAGGCACAAAGCAGATTTTTTAAAAGTACCTTAACAAATAAATGAAAATAAAAAATGATTTTTTTTATTTAAATTCTATAAATATAGAATAGATATTTTAAAATTAACAAGGGTCTTCAGCAAAACAGTATAAGACGTTTTTCGTGAAAAAATCGAATCCAAAAGAATTTAGGTGATAGGTATTTAAGGTTTTATTTCACAATCATAATGAATTTCCAGGAAGTATAGGCAATCGTTGGTCACTAGGCAGTTTTAGTATGTTATTGGCTAATTTAGGTTTCCCAAGGCCTAAAGGCAGATATATATCACACCACCATATATATCATACCACTTACTTACCTTCCAAAGGGGGAAAACTGGAGTTTCCCCAGTTTAGGTAAAGGAATCCAGAGGGTAAATCAGTGCGATGAGATTATTTTACAACATAGGGATATTGGGAACTCTGATGTTCTCGCTTGGCTCAGGTAGATTCAGTAATGTTGCCGTGTCTGCAAAGGGCCGATGTGGCCACAGATTGTGTCGCCAGTAGCCGAACACGGATTTTTGCTTCTTGCGCTGTTAGTGAGTAAATACAGCCGACATGCCACACGACTTAACTTTTATCGACAAAAAAGATAGTAGAAATGTCAACAAAATCCAAGGGGTGAAAGCTGCCCTCCCCCTCCTGGGTACGTCCATGAATCTCTCCCTTTAATTATGACTTTCTTTATTTAGAAAATTATTATCACCACTTTCCTGTCCTCTGCCAATCCTAATTGGTTTTTATATCCTCGTTTCTAGCCTTTATTATTCCCTAGGTTAGGGGGATTATGATTTCACAAGACTAGGGGTCGGCTTCTAGTTCAACTGATTTAACCTGAACATCAGTTTTCCACGGAGCGTCTGGCATCGGACCTCCGCAACCTTGAGAGTAAACTGAATTCGTGATGAAAAAATGTTGGTGTTTAATATTCTGACAACCTCTTCATTTATATATGAGTGTGTGTATATAACTTAAATATTTATTTACTAGTTATGTGTCTTAGGTTTGTATTCTTGCTAAGGTATTTTCTATCCTACATATTATGCTGAGCATAACTCTTGAGGGTTAATGAACCTACTAATAAAAAATAATCATCGGGTTTTCCACTCTAATTGCGTTACACGGGGTTTTTATTGTTTTAAACTTATTTATAGGAAACGCTGAAACTTCTAGTAAGAGGTGAGTCAATTGTGGTCAAAACATTGTCGTAATAAAATTTAACCACATTAAATTAAGGTCAACTTTTTAAATGTATAGATCCACTAACTGAACCTCTCAACTTCGTCCGCATCTCTTTTCAATCATGCTCGGCTGCTATTGGTCTAAGCGTGATGTTCACTATCCTATCTTAGGCATGCTAGCAAAACATACGTTTAAAAAATATAAAAATCGGTTAGAAAGTTTCAAAATTCATGGTGAGTATCAATGACAGAGAATTATATACAATATATGTTTTTACTGGTTATTTTCCCATATCTGTCTAGAGTAAAATTTCTAAAAACTTTAATTTTAAGTATCTTAAATTTATTTGTAAATACTTTTATAGATAAGTAGCATTTTTGTTCAGCTTTTGATGTCATACACCACTTTAAAATTACACTGTGTTGTTGTTGCGTTATATTTAACTACCAACACTATCAACTAAAATGTGTAGTACATCAATCTCTATTCCTGGCGGGTTATATATATATCTCTAAACATATGTAGTACTATACTATGTACTAATGCTTATGCTCATTTCAAAATATTTATTTTAGGAGGCAATCGAATTCGCAACCTCCGGCTTAACAGTCAGCAAAATTTAACAATAAACCAATAGACCCAACTGCCTGTACATAAATAAGTATTTCAAAAAAAGAGCCACAAAGAATTTTAGTTGCGAGTATATAAAATATAATTATGAATCGTACTTTCTTGCAAAAATGTTGTCGACATATGTTAAAATGTCAAATCTGATTCGAGAAAGATGACATCTTGGACTTATCACGTTGACTGATTACTGTACAGATGTGGGCTGTAACAGATGTTAAGATGTAAGCCTCTTTACCTCAAACACGTTACTTTCCCAGCCTTTTGTTCTTAGCTTAAAGTTAAAGCTCTCATTACTTATACTACATATCATAAAGATACTTGCAGGGCAAAAGGGCAAGCAAAATTAATTTCGCTTTTTATCGACTAAAATATTCCGTTTCTCCTTTTGTGCTGTTGTTAGGTAAATACTTCATAAAGTTGATTTTTTAATTAAAACAACAGGAAAAACAATACCAATATTTCTCCAATATTTATTATTTATATTAATTAAAATAACGTAAAGTCATATTGCATTTGGAATAAATAAGGAGTGTGATGTGGGCGGAGCACGCGCCGAAATTATGAGCAAAAGTTCATGCCAATGGCAACATGTGCTTAATAAACTTTGGTCATCAAAAGTAATTACGCAAAACTTTGAAAAAAAAATTTGCAAATGTATTTGCAAGTGAAGAAACGGGTTATTTACAAACAAAACACATGTCAACTCATGACTTGCCGAGGTATTTCGTTTGCCGTGCGTACCGTATGTCAAGATGCTAACGTTGTAAATGTGCAAATCTGACAACTCTCCATTGTCTTGGAGCTGTTATATAAAATAATAAATTTTGCAATAAATTATACAAAATACTACCTTTCAAGAAACAGTGTGATAACAACGATAGAGAAAGGTCGAAGCTATAATCTTAAATTTCACCCAAAATGACAAGGTTCACGGGGTTAGAATCCCACGCATTTCAAATTAACCGCACGTTACACCATGACGAAACAGTTCTCGGAATAATCGCACACAATTAAGTTCGTGCACGCGAGTAGCGTCACGAACTAGCACTAAGTGCTGACACGTCATAGTCGCAGCGTGACGTCATCAGTGCCCTATGTCAACCGGTCAGTGTTTAGGTCAAAATAAAGGTTATAGTGTTAAACATAACATACCCTATTCATTATGTCATCGCTTATTAGCAACGTCTAATACACGCACGTATATTACACACTGCAAAATGGTGACCAGACTGCTAGACCACCAAGTCTAAAGATAAAAACTTATAGCTGCCGTGACTAACCATCATGGAGGAATCTAAGGAGTAAAAATAATTTTAAGGAGCGAATTAGAACACAGACTATATCGAATAATAGTAAACATCTGTGTCCATAGACACATTGAACTTACTCTGAGTGATATTTTACTCAAAATATTTTGGAATTCAGAGTCCTCTGAGTTCGGGTGCCGGTAACCTCACTCACCTAATGTGCAACGAAAGAATAACTCAAAACCTCTTGGGACCGTGGTATCACTCGACTCACTATGTTTGAGTCAGCCTGTATGTGCCTTGATACACATCTTAGATGGTAAACAGAAATATCGGAAGCCTATAATTCCTATTTTTTATAAACTTTTTGGGACATCTAACACAGAACGCCATCTAGTCCCAAACTAAGCAGGGGTTGTACTAAGAGTACTAGACAACTGATATAAATACTTTTTTTATAAATACATACATACATATTATACATAGAAAATACTCATTTTCCGAAAAAAAATTTGTCCGACTCGGGAATTGAACCTGAAACCTCAATCACAACACTCGCTTACGCCACCTAAGGATGCCTATTTAATGAAAAATGTATTCTTCAATAACTCAAAAAGTTCTGCACTGATTAAGCTCAAATTTTAACACGACATAGAAATAACATAATTAATGTTTTTAACATTTACTGCCCGTGGTCCACCTGTGTTTTCCATCTCGGTGGACCAAGTGAAATATTTTTTTTCCCATGGTATACCCGAATGTCCACATGTTGATCAAATGAAAATAATAAGGCATAGCGAGGATCTAAAATAAAGTAAATGCAGAAATGTAAAAACATCTATACATGTAGTACTTTGATGTTCGAACTATCAAATTTATCTCTATTGTGTTCATTAATAATACTCTGTGCATTAAGTCTTAAATATATGAATACATATTTATGAACCCTTGGATTAAACAATTTGAGCAAACAACAATAACAAGTCAGCTCACTTCCAAGAATGTGGAATGCAATTACGGCCATTATTAAAAAATAGGTTTACTAATAATTTAAAAATATGTCTATTCATAACAATAGGTACTATGTAATAAGGGATTCCTTTTTAACACGCTTTCATTAGCTTCACCTAAATGTTTGTTTGTTTGTATGTTTTAACTGACTGTAATTCCAGACGCAAATTTCCTTTTACATGTGTGAGACAAGAAACGAGTAGATAATGCATAATATTATACGCACCCATGTGAACCTGACTCGGTATTTTTTAAGTCAGATGCAAATAAAAAGTGCTGGAATAAACCCTACAAAACTTGGGCAGTCCATCCCTTTTTCCAAACCGGGTGCGGGTCGTCTTTTAGTCTACTACGTCACTGCTGAACTTCTATTTTTACGTGGAGATATTGCCATTAGACATTTACAACCCAAGTATTAAATGATATCGAAGTTCTGTAGAAAGGTTGTTGTGAAACTTTTTAGGGCTCCTAGAAATAAGCAAAGAAAAGATTGCCACAGACGTTTGAATGGCAAACGAAGCCAAAAGCTTAGTGTTCCCGAAGTAGTGAATATTCTCGCTGTGTTAACAATGATCAGCCCAACACAGACTTAAAAAACGCACCATATTTTTCAAGATTGTCAACTATAATAGGACTGTATTTTAATTTTACAAAGAGACACTCCATATTTATTTATTTGCATATATAGATGTCAATTTTACAATTAAGACAAACGAAACGTCCCGAGTGAAAATCCACAATGCTATTTAGAATACAGTGTGCCAAAGAAATATACATACAGACATACAATCAAAAACCATAATCCTAGTTCTAGCGCAGTCGGGCAAAAAACATCAAACATAAATTCCACACTAAGTTTACCTTTAGCGACAGTGGTAGGATCTGCAGACATTTTAGAGTTCTCTTCAATATCACAAAGTGAGACGACACTGTTGACAATCACGCTGTTTCACTCTAACTTCATATACATGCTAGAAATTGAAATCTAATCAACACAATATTGATAAATATTAATACATTATTGTTATTCTAATTTGAAATTCTTAATATTTGCGCGACAATTTGAAGTTCTGGCCCTGCGACCATATAAAATAAATAGTTAAAATTATGAGTCCACGGCAAATTTGTTTACAATCGTAGGACATTCCAGGTGTTGCGGCCGGGGTGCGAACGTGCGCTCCCCGCGAACAGCCGACAACGACTGGTCCGGTCCGCCTCCATTGGGGTGGTAAAGTAGGGTGGGAACAGTGGTGGGAGAGGAGACGCGGCCAGGAAACACAGCCTCCGACCAATAATAATTATGTATGTAAGGGTTGTTGCTATTTTTAGAACGAAGGAGCATACGTAACCGTTTTGTATTGCAAAGCTTGTTATGCTATCAGCTCAGTAAAAATAACTGGTGTGCAGTATGCAGTGTGTACAATAAACGTTATGTTCTGAACGTATCTATTTGTGGAACTGTTATGCCGTTTCTCTGGTTTCACAAGTTTAATGTTGACGTTTGGCATATTGTTATGGCATTTTGTTAGAACACTTCATGGTTAGGTATTTGTTGTGACACCTTCGCCACAATCTCGATGTTCCACTCGATACAAGTGCAAAGGTGACAATTGAGCAGATGGGCCTCCTGCTGTTTAGTGATTATCAACACTCATGTATACCGGCAACTAAAGTGACAATGCATTGTCACTTCTTATCCCTTCCAAGATTTGGAAGAGGTTTGGACCATCGGTACCTTCATACGAGTATATGCTGCTTGATCGTCAGCTTTACAACACGAAAACATAGGAACAAAGAAACATCAGAGTGTTTTTAGCTCCTGTGATATTTAGTTTAGAGAGACAGATAAATATTCATGAACTTGATATTTAAATAAACCTATTATAATAGCCAAAGCTTTATTAACTAAAAAAACAGTGTGTATAACGTCTTTCACCTTCTAACATTGTAATTGAGGATAATAATGATATACGGTCCACCACCCCAAACCTACTCAGTTTACCCCTGTGCATCTCAACTGCATCCTCATTTTAGCCTATAGATCAATATCTTCTCTTTTTCTCTCGCTCAGGTATCTCTGACGTGTCTCCAGGCCAATATAACATTTTCGTTGGTAAAGTAAGCCGAAAGTAACCCAAACAAACTCTGACATAGCGATTTTGAGACACCTTTGATTCATGCGTACATCCTAATGAAAATTAGGCGAAAACACTATTATCATAACATGAGCTTAGTGTCTGAAATACTTTCTTGATCAAACGCTTATTCAGAGCAGCTCAAAGCAGGTTAATCATATTTCACAAAAAGAGCAGATTTTGAAGAAGGCGAGATGGCAGAAAAAAAGTATCAAAATTTAATTATATTAAATTAGAGAAAAGCGGATTTATCGGCCGCGGGTTTTAAACCGTCTTTGGAAAATTGTGGGTGTACACTGAACATCAAAAGAAAGCTTTTACAGAAATTATTTACTGAAAGTTGTAAGGAAATTCAATGGTCAATTTTTTTAACTTTATAAAAGTGAAAAATAAAAGGTACTTGTAATTAGGTTACGCCCGCGGTTGCGATTGTATTATTATAAGATTTGTTGTTTTAGGTATAGGCAGCGTAGGAATAGATGGGTCACATGATGAAAAATGCTTACAAAACCATCGAGCTACATCTGAAGGGTCACAAGTACGTTCCAGGTCTTTGTATGACCCTTCCCTCTGTTTTAATGCAGGAGGAGTTTGTGAAAACGTTATCAATCAGGCAATGAGTTGCTAGGCCCCTTTGTTTATATTTGGCGGTAATCAATTGTTTTCATCTACATTCATTTGTTTTGGAAATGTTCATTCATACGATTTTCTGTAAACTTGCCAAACTGCGTGTGTTACGAATGCTATTCAGTCCACTTATGGGGCATAAAAGTGAGTTGAAAGCTTTACAGGATCCACTTAGATCTATGGTGAATCACATTGACCTCACAGCAGTGTTCGGGCCACTGATGAATAAAAATGGTGAAACCTAATGAACAGAGTTTTACAACTCAAAGTAGACGAAATTATTTTGCCATTTGATTACGATATCACTATCTACCAAAGGATATTCTTTTCTACGATTTCAACATATTTTAGATATTAATTTATGATGATAATTTCAAAAGCCTTGCAATTATTTTTAAGATATTTATATGTTAATGCATTACTATTTCTTCTAGCTTAGTTAGGTCACCACCTAATCTTACCAAAGCTGAGGTTTAGTAATAAGGTCCCTTTCACCCTTTAGATACGAAACCCTAAAAATGGCTATAATAATGTTAGGTTAGCTCTGGAGACAAAAAATTTCGTGTAGATTGCAGTTGTTACAAAGCATTTGACTACTTACAGCCAGTCAGCGCTCCAAAAAAAAAATTATTTAAGAGGCTGGAAGACTTTTTACCACAATTCATAGCACGACTAGTGAACAGACGCTGGACGCTTAAAAAAAATAAGTATTAAGTAAAGCCTGTCTCACATTAATTCATGATTACCCACCAATAAATGAGCAAACTTTGAAGATACTCTATATCAAGACATTATAAGAGCGACCCGCTGATACACCTATTTCTAGGAAACGTATTATAAACATTCCCCCGATTTCTCAGAATCACCCTCCCTCACTCCGTCGTAGGGCCCGAGCGCCCCTGACTAATACCTCCCCACGGCCAGAGCCACGCTGCGTAGGCGTGTGTTGACAAACGATGTTGCCGTGTCTATTTTTGGATCAAGCTCTGCCACGCCCATGTACCCCGCGCGTGCCTCTTCGCCTCCCGGGGCCCAGCCCCTGCCTAAATGTGCCCTTGACCTTCGGTAACCAAACAACCGCAGTCACAACAAGCAGGGACACTTGGAACATCATTTATTTTTCTGAGCCCAGATTTTTGTTTGTTTTTCAGTTGAGGAATGTTTGTAGATTTCATGATCGGCTTACACGCGGCCTGCCTGGCCGATCAGTTGTACGAAATACTAATAAGTCTTTGTCTAGGTAGCATTTTAAGGTAAACAATCGTAGTGTGGATAGTAGCTCCATTATTGAGCTATCAACGAATGCAATAAATAGTAAAGCCACGATTTTGAAGTCAGTCGGGAGCGGAGCGGTAACGAAGCAGCGGCGGCAGGGGACGTTACAGCGGAGCGGGAACGCTAAACCGTTTTTGAAACCAGCGAGTTAGTCAGCGGGCGCTAGAGCGTCTTAGTCTTGTTAGGAGAAATAATGCCTCGTAAAATATAGCTTGATACAGATGACACAAATGTCACAAAAAAACCATTAGTGATTTTAAATAACTAATGAAATCGATGAATGTTTAGTAACGATAATTATCATCATCATCATCATCAGCCTATCGCAGTCCACTGCTGGACATAGGCCTCTCCAATTGCACACCACTTGGTTGGATTCTCGGCTTCTCTCATCCAGCTCCTGCCAGCCATAGCAATGCCGCAGCGCAACAATGTTTAGTAATATTTTGTTAAATTAATGTACCTACTTATATATCATCACAATAGTATTGTATCAAAATAATAATAATAGCATCACAAGCAAATGTTTTTATTCTAAAATCTTACAAACCAGGTCTTATAATCAACCAAGCAAACAAAATAACAAGTAACAATGATGATTAAAGTGTTTTCATGGCAACAAATAAAATAAATATAAAATATTAATAATCACATAAACTTGGAAAAATAACAACATTGACAAAAATAAAAACCACTAATCGCAGATATTTGCTATTTTATTCAATTCCTATACTGGTGCGCACCCCTCGTACACCGCTAGTCGCCCGCTCTCCGCTCCGCTACGTTCGTGAACATTCCCATGTCTGTCTATACATTTTAACGCGCCGCTACCCGCTCCGCTCCCACTGAGTTTGTGTACGCGGCCTAACTGATTTATTGAAATAGTTACGCAAACTCAATCTAGAAAATCTTAATTGTTTTTTCCTAGAACAAAGCTTTCGCAGCAGAAGTATATAACTGTATTAGATGTACTGATAAGGTAACGACCCTTTCAAAATATTCCTTGTAAAAGTTTTTAGAAGCGACCTTCGTATATTTCGAATGTCAAATGCAAGGAGATGTGGAAGATGTTAGTAGCTATGAATCATTTCTACATAATGCTAAACAATACTTTTACAAACTAAATGACGGCCGTAGTAACCTTTGCCAATAACTTTATGCAATAAAATAAGTCTCAGCACAAGACCGATCTCTCTTCTCAACTCTTGTACGAAAAAAATATTTATGTCTTATAATTGTTAAAATATACTTTATTGTGTTTAGTTATATATTGTATTGCGTAACCAGTCTTAACCCAAGAAGACTCACAAACAGGACATTATAAATAGGTTTTAAAAACTGACACTCCTTTTGTGAGCTTTACCAAATAAGACCTAGTGCGCTGCCGGTACACATGCACACCTGCCACTCAACCTAAGTTAAAGGCTAAGATTTGAACGTCGTAACAGTCCGGAAAAAAGAGTCAGTTTGATTTAAAAGTAGCGTGAGGCAAAAAGTTTCGTGGAAAGCGCTAGCGAACCTATTATGAAAGTGAAGCGACCGATGGTGAACAGCTTCGTCATTTTTTAATCTTAGCTTTTGTATCAGTTTTGTATGCAATATCAACTAAAGTAAGTTTACTCTGTCTGATGGAAAGCATGAGTATAATGTAAGAGATATATACTTGTCGCGATATTATCAATATTGTTGATTAAAACATTAACAAGCTGTCGTTTCATATTTCAAACGATTTCTTATCATCGATGCAGACTCGTATCTTTTAATATATACTGCTTTACGATGTCATTTAACGTATTTTGGTGGAAGGAAAAACCCAAAACTTTATATTTTTAGTAATATGTTGAGTCATTTGAAGATAATGTGTGTTTTTGATATACTGATTACGATAAATGTTTCTATGATTAAAAAATAGTGTGTGTGTACTTATGTACACGCGTTAGTGGTTATACTTCTTTGGCTAATTTATTACTTCAAGATAAAAAATTTAAACAATAAAATGTTGACTAACTTCACCGTCTCGGTTTTATATAATGGTGTACGCGCGCATCGCAAAAATTAACTCTCATCATTTTTCCTTAGCGCGTCAAAAGGAGTATAACTTCAAAAAACAGTAACTGTTTGTTCTGTATAAATATAGTTTAGTACAACGTGAAAACTACTTCAATCGTGACTAAATTTTAAGAGTTCTGTATCTCCATTACAAGCCGCATTTGTCAGACTTTACAAAAAGAAACGCGAGCTCAAAATCGAAGTACTTTTTACTAGCGATCACTGAGAAATTACACTATTGGCATCTTGACTCCATCATCCTAATACGTCAGCTTCAATATTCGTAATCAACCGTAGGAGAACTAGTTACAGTACAAAAATACGCAGCTCTACAGAGAATCATGTGAGCAAATGTTTCATTGCTTTTCGCCTAGTAAGTAATGTTATTGGAATTCAACCTCCCCACTCTCCTCACTCCAAACTGATAATTAGGTGGGTCGAAATGGAAACCTTGTGTCTCTCGAGTTAATGGTACTCATCTATTCGTTTAGTCACCTATGTCAGATAAAAAAAAATATCCAAACTACACTAATATTCACACTATTATTTGGACACGAGAATTAGCAGTTACTTCAAAATTAAGTTACAAGGTTTGTTTACATATACCTACTTAAATGTTCCTTTTCATTGCCAAACGTAGCCTACTGCCGATTACGTGATCACCTTTAGTCTCATAGGTACCATACGTACCTTTAATTATATTTCGCAGAACGAAGCTCGTAAGTTAGTATTTGTTTACATAGTTAGTTAATTAGTCTCTTGGATAGTTAATTATTTAGCTAGTTTGTTAGTTAGTAAGTTATACAATTACAAATATAGTTCTAAGTAAGTCTGTATAAGGAGCGTTTGTCTGTGTGTTAGTTGTCTTGAATACTTCATTGACATTGGTTGTGACAAATACTTTAAACTTCACCTGAGCACGGAATACTTTATACTTCAATTAAAATTAAGTTTATCCATTTCATTACACTCTTATAAGTGGTAAACTTAAAGATAGATAACAATTATGAAAAATGTCAATCCAGAGTAGACAGATACATCGATAAAAAACTCTTTATTTGTACACCGTAATACAAATATAAAAGAAAGTACAGACAATGACAAATGTATAATGTACAAAGGGCGCCCTTATTGCCGAAAGCAATCTCTTCCAGGCAACCAGAGTAAAAGAGCTAAGCTTCTTGAAAATGAAAAACACAATATTGGTTTACCCGTGGTCCACATGATAAATGCAAACAAACAATTACATAGTATATAAGAACAGTATGGTTGTACATTAGACGGGGATTAGCACAATAATATGGACCAAAACGGGTCAAACTCTCGGTTAAATGCTTCACGGTGTCCTTGCATCGCAAGTTTTCAGATGGCACTCTTCTAAGAGGGTTTTTGAGGTATTCTAATTGTACAAATGACACTGGGTATATGTGCCTTATAAAGTTATAATCGACTGCTCCTAAATATAGAATTTCACGTAATCAATTTTTTTTAATAATTGCCTTGTTTTTATAAATAATACAAACTATACGTGTATTGTGTCAGAAACATTTGACCGTGATTCCAAGTATGCCTTAATCTTAAATCCATAACACCTATACCTTACTTATCAAAGGCTGGAATAGAGCAAATAAAAAAAACTTCTAATCTGACGTTCAAAAAGTTAGTACCTATCAGATTTAAGATAAATTAGATAAAATGCCATCTATAGTCCTAAACTAATTGGCAATACTTATCTGCACCCCTCTTATCTGGACTTTATTGTTGATAAAAGGGGAGGTGTAATTTGTCTTCCCAATCAACAACGAACAAATATTAGGAAATGTGGCGCCGCTAAACGTGCAAACCAACAGACCTTGAACAAATATTTGTACCCCCGAGTCCGGGGATGTCTCACGCTCAGTGTTCTCTGAATTATAAACCTTAATACAACTAAATGGTATTAATTTAATTATTGAAAGATCAGCGTATTAAATTATATTTAGATTTACCTGTCCCGGAAGGGGTAGACACAATTTAATAACATTTCAATTTCCCTTAATTAACAAGGAGTAGACATAATGCCGTCAACTGAACTCATACACTTTTGAATACATATTTATTTATTTTTATATTTAATCTGCCAAAATGACTCTGCCCTGCCTGATGGAAAGCATGAGCAGAATCCAAGAGTGGTGGTCACCATCCTCAATGCGAAAAAGAACAATGCAGCATGGTGAGCCACACTATGGCGGCCTGGGGGGAAGGGGGATGGTGAGGGGGATAGGGGGCGTTGGATTGGGGTATGGGCCTCCGGTATCCTCACTCACTCGATGAAACACAGCGTAAGCGCTGTTTCACACCGGTTTTCTGTGAGGCCGTGGTATCACTTCGGTCGAGCCGGCCCGTTCATGCCGAAGCGTGGCTCTCCCACGGTATACTATAAATGAATTACACCTCTACACAAAATAATTGTTCACACTCATCGCTTTACAATATTTTAACAGGGTGGGAATGGAATCCACCACTGTTAGGATCGCTAAATACCAGAATAATAGGCCCGTAGAATTCAATTTAATAATTCCGGTGCGCCTTGTCTCGTTAAATGATCCAAGAAGTTCTTTCTCCTCCTTTGCCTATTCATGGCATCAAAATGTTAAAACCTAATAAAATAAACTTTTATATCACAATGTAGGGTTGGCAGTTACTCAGTGAGATCGGCGTGTATACGCAGTACTAAAGTATGTTTTCTATCATTATCTGTGTGAGTCACCCCAAAGTCAGTTCAGACACGGGAGATATCATTTCTAACATTATTTAATTATTATCTAACACAATCACCATCCATCGATCACCAACCCGCCTGCCCAGCGTGGTGATTATGGGCTGACCCCCTCCATGAGTAAGCAACAAAAGCCACGGCCCCCAGTTCCCGGTAGTCCCGCTATTCCTGGTCATGGTGGCGACCACGGTTACGGCGGGACAGGGGGTGCTAAGAATCACCGGGTTACGGGAGGCCACCACAAAAGACTGACCCTGGCAACGTACAACGGCCGCACGTTACGGCTAGACTCGCATCTGGTACAACTTGAGGAGGAACTTGGGAAGATTAGGTGGCATATCTTAGGGTTATGTGAAGTCCGAAGAGAGGGGGAGGATACCATAATCCTGGACTCAGGTCACCTGATGTACTTCCGCGAGGGAGACCAACGATCCCAAGGTGGCGTGGGGTTTCTGGTAAACAAGTCGCTTTCTGGCAACGTTGTGGAAATTTCCAGTGTGTCGAACAGGGTAGCGTACCTCATTGTCAAGCTTACCGAGAGGTATAGCCTCAAGGTAATACAAGTGTACGCACCGACCTCGGCTCACTCAGACGATGAGGTGGAGGATATGTTCGATGACATATCGAGGGCCCTCCACTCCACTACTAAAACCCACTACAACGTTGTTATGGGTGACTTCAACGCCAAAGTGGGAGTACAAACTTGCGGCGAATCGGTAATAGGATCCCATGGATTTGGAAACAGGAATCATAGGGGGCAAATGCTCATCAACTTTCTCGAGCGGGAGGGGCTGTTTTTGATGAACTCATTTTTCGAGAAGCGGCCCCAAAGAAAGTGGACGTGGAAAAGCCCGGACGCTATGACAAAAAATGAGATCGATTTCATCATAACGGACAGGAGGCACATATTCAGAGACGTCTCAGTGCTCAATAGGTTTAACACCGGTAGCGATCACCGACTAGTCCGAGGTTCTCTGAATATCAACTTCAAGGCTGAACGTGTCCGCATGATGAAGTCCAGGCTCCGACCAACTCTGCTCCAAGTCGAGATGGGATCTGAAAAATTCCAGTCAAATCTGGAAAACCGATTTGTTGCCATGGAAACCACAAGAGACGTAAACCAGAACCTTGAAAATGTGGTTCGAATCCTCAGGAGTGAAGGTACGAGATTTTGTCAAATGCAGCGTACAGACACGAAGTCGAAGCTTTCAGAAAGGACACTAGGGTTAATGAAGGAAAGACGTGAGAACCCGCCAGTCACTTCATCGGCAAAACGGACTCTAAACCGAGAGATTAGTAAGCGTGTACGACACGACCTCCGATGCTCCAACACTCTTTTGATTGAAAGAGCAATCGAGCAGAATCGGGGGTCAAAAGTGTTTGTGAAATCTCTTGGAAGAAGCCATTTGACGAAGCTGACCACAGTAAGCGGAGAAGTCGTTGCTTCCAAGCTGGCTGTCCTTTCGGAAGTAGAAAGCTTCTATGGCGATTTGTACGCTTCGCATGCATCTCGACCTGATCCCGAAAATGAGGACCCTCGAGCCAAATTAACACGCCACTTCACCGAAGATCTGCCAGAAGTCAGCATTGACGAAATCGAGATGGCTCTTAGACAGCTGAAAAATGGAAAAGCCCCTGGAGAGGATGGCGTTACTACAGAGCTGTTAAAGGCTGGAGGTAAACCCGTATTAAAGGCGCTCCAAAAGCTTTTCAACGCTGTCCTGTTCGAAGGGAGGACTCCAGAGGCGTGGAGTAGGAGTGTGGTCGTCCTGTTCTTCAAAAAGGGAAATAAAACCATGTTGAGGAACTATCGGCCCATTTCCCTCTTGAGCCACGTCTATAAGCTGTTTTCAAGAGTCATCACGAACCGTCTTGCGCGAAGACTCGACGAATACCAGCCACCGGAGCAGGCTGGGTTTCGGAGCGGATATGGCACCATAGACCACATCCACACAGTGCGGCAGATAATACAGAAGACCGAAGAGTATAATCAGCCCCTGTGTCTAGCATTTGTGGACTATGAAAAGGCCTTTGACTCGATTGAGATCTGGTCTGTTCTGGAGTCCCTGCAGCGTTGCCAAGTAGATTGGCGGTACGTCCGAGTGTTGAGATGTCTCTACAAAGCCGCTACTATGTCCGTCCAAGTACAGGATCAGCATACAAGACCCATACCATTGCATCGAGGAGTGAGGCAAGGGGACGTTATATCCCCGAAATTATTCACTAATGCAATGGAGGACCTGTTTAAGACGCTGCACTGGAAAAGGCGCGGTATCAACATCAATGGCGAATACATCTCTCACTTGCGATTTGCAGATGACATCGTCATCATGGCAGAGACGTTGCAGGACCTACAACAGATGCTGAACGACCTGGCTGACTCGTCTGTGCGCATCGGCCTACGGATGAACTTCGACAAGACCAAGGTCATGTTCAATGAACATGTACTACCGGAACCGGTTGCGGTACACGGTGCCGTTCTCGAAGTTGTTCAAAAATATGTATACCTCGGGCAGGCTTTGCAGTTAGGTAGAAACAGCTTTGAGGACGAGGTGAACAGAAGAATCCAGCTGGGTTGGGCAGCGTTTGGGAAACTTCGTCGGGTCTTCTCATCATCGATCCCACAGTGCCTAAAGACGAAAGTCTTCAATGCGTGCGTCCTACCCGTAATGACTTACGGAGCCGAAACGTGGACACTTACGGTTCGACTGGTCCATAAGTTTAAAGTCGCTCAGCGTGCAATGGAGAGGTATATGCTCGGCGTTTCTCTAAGGGATCGCATTAGAAACGAGGTGATCCGACAAAGAACCAGGGTCATCGACGTAGCCCACAGGATTAGCAAGCTGAAGTGGCAGTGGGCTGGCCACATTTGCCGAAGAACCGATAACCGTTGGGGTAAACGAGTTCTTGAGTGGAGACCGCGTCTCGGCAAACGTAGTGTAGGACGTCCACAAGCCAGGTGGAGCGATGATTTGCGCAAGACGGCTGGCAGGAGCTGGATGCGAGAAGCCATAGATCGAACTAAGTGGCGTGAAATTGGAGAGGCCTATGTCCAGCAGTGGACTGCGATAGGCTGATGATTGATCTAACACAAGGTAAAAACGGCATAAAATGCTTGTTTTCCGCATTTCATCGAAACAAATTACGAAATAATTATCATGAATCCTTAATCTAGAAACGTAATTATAGAAAAACCCAAATTGTATTATTACTTACTGATGTTATTGTAAAAACTCATTAACAGATATAGAACCCTTCCTTTTTGTCACAATTGAAAATAAACTTAAACCAGTAATGTTTATTAGTATAATTTTATTTGGCAATAGCCTTAACACTTCGAAGTAACGAGGACTGGAATTATAGTCTTTTCTCTTTTTTTTCTTTTAAAAAGACAACTCCCGTACTAAGAATATACATTCTGTGTCGCCTGGAGTAAGCTAACATACATGTAACGGACACAAACAATACCCAGACTCAAAACAAATATTTGTGGATCACACAAAGGGTTGCCCTGTTGGATTTGAACTCCAGACAGACTCCTCCTTAACAAAGTGGAAAACTGACCGCTGAAATCAATAGGTCAACCGTGCAGCTAAGTCAGCAAAATGTATTCAAATAACCGGACATTATGAAAAAGTTGTGCGGTTATCTCAGAACTATAGACTGTCTCAGTCAACAAAAAAAATATACTAATATTATGAAGCTGTAGTTTGTTTCGTTCAACGACCTTATTTCAGGAACTACTGCTTTGAAATGAAAAAATATTTTTGTGTTGAAGGAAAATTAGCTAAATAAACATGAAAAATGTTTGCAAAAACGAGAAATATGATTTATTTTGAGACATATCGATGAAATTAAGTCTGTTTTTCCGTTACACCATAATAAAATGCGTTATAACTAGCGTTTACATGAAATTTTCTGACCTTACACGATTACAGTTAGTCCAGTAGTGAGCTGCTGCGGTAGATTTCATCATCAGCCTACCGCAGTTCACTACTGGACCGGCGTTACTTAAATTTTAGATTTTTTTAACTTTTCAGCTTAATCTACTTTTGTTTCAAAAACATGACTATCTTCTGTTTTACATATTAAAATAATTAATAAACAATGAATCAATGATAAAAGCGAATGAATCGTAACTATAAATAATTAATTGATTAATAATCGATTATTATTAGTGTCGTGATTGATATAGAACATTTGTAACACACTAATGGCTGGGGCAGACAGCGGGAGGGCAACCACGGGGTGCCAGAGAACCTGAGGTGGCTAGTCGCAGACTACTCAGAGGTGCGTACCGTCGTCTACGAGGACCGAGAGGGAGTCTTGAGACGGCGACGCATGTCGTGTGGCGTTCCGCAGGGGTCTGTGCTTAGACACTCTGGTCACAGCACGGGGGTCGAATATCCAAGAGATGGCGCGCCTGACCGCCAGAGTGTCTATCTGGTGTTTGGGCGCATTGAGGCGCTAGGCTTACGGGTGGCCCTGGATAAGACGGAGGCCCTGCTGTTCCATAGGCCACGTCTGGTCTGCTCCCCGGCGCCTCCATCGAGGTCAACTCGGTCCTCGTACCGGTTCGGGCCCAAAGGCGGCAGCACGGGACCCTTTCCTTTCCTTTCCATCGATCATCATCAATTCGATTCATCTTAGTGAAGTGGTATGGTATCTCAAAAATGAACTAATTAACAAGGGTATACCCCAGGAAGGAATACCTTCCGAAGCTGGTCGACACTCGTCTCCGCCCTCGGGCGACTTTTGCCCAATCTGGGTGGACCCAGTGTGGTTCGGTTGTCGTCGTGGCTGGAGGCTCCACGTGCTGTTTTCGCCACCGTGGAGGCGCTCCAGCCGGTCATTCTCGAGTGAGCAGGGCGGCAGCACGGGACCCTTTCCTTCCGACTGATGCTTTCTGGGCACGGTTGCTTCGGGAAGTACCTGCACTCCGTCGCCAGGAGGGAATTGAGTCCCGCCTGCCACCACTGCGACTGCAGTGAGGACTCGGCCCAGCACCACCATACGGTGTGCCCCGCTTGGGCGCCGCAGCGCCGGGCCCTCACTGCAGTCATCGGAGGAGATCTCTCGCTGCCGGCCGTCGTACGCTCCATGGCCGGTGTGGAGAGCAGTTTTACCGAGGTCGTGACCTTCTGCGAGGAAGTCATCTCGCAGAAGGAGGCGGCGGAGAAGGCCCGGGAGGACGAACTCCACTCGGACCCGATCCGTCGCCGGCGAACCGGGCGGCGGAGGCACTTCATGCCGCCCTGAGTGTGGCCGCGGATGGACGGGACGGGTTTTCCCCTCCATCCACTTCACAGGCCAGCCGCGAGGAAACGACGTTACGCGTGTGCTGTCGTCGCCTTAATTGAGTGTCTAACAGCAGGAGACGGTGCCCGCTTCAGTGGGGGGAGGCGCTGGGAGGTCCGGATGGCGTAAGAAAGCGGTTCCCGGATTCCTCCTGTCTCAGACGCAGGGTGGCACACCATGTGGTTTAAGTCGGTTCGATTCCGACACACCGCCCCGTCGCAAACCCCGGTGGGGTGAAGGCCCGAGGGGGTTTCAACACGTAAAAAAAAATAAAGGAAGGAATACCTTGAGAACCCAAGCACAGTCGGAATATTTTCTGTTCCGTCTTAATCTATAAAAAAAACACAGACATACTATTCGACATACGTTCTAAACAAGTTTTCTAAACACAAACTGAGCGAAAACATACTGGCCTTTTACAAAACGGAAAGTGGGTCGTCATTTTTAAAAAGTATCTTTTGTATGTCTTCTAAACTCAAAAATCGTCACAGCAACGGCGCGAACCACCTGCGTCTGTTTATTCATAGTTAATGGAGAAAGTGGATGCCCTTGTAACAGTCAATTGTAATTTATTAAATAATCAGATAATAGTTTTTTTTTGTCACATAATATGTTTGAAAATCACGAGCTTTTCTTGGAAGACTTTTCTTGAACTGGTATTAAGTTCTATAGCTCGTATAACGGTTGGTTAATGAAGAAATATAATATTTAAGATATATAATACTTATCTATACAAAAAAAAAATTGATGTATACGAGTATGTTTGTACATATATCTTTTTACAAGTTTTGTCTGTCTGTTTATTCCGGGTAATCTCTGGGTCGGCTGGACCAATGTCGAAGGGACTTTCACTGGCAGATAACTGATGATATAAGGAAAAACTTAGGCCACTTTTTGAGACTAGCATAGTAAGACTAGGACATAAAAAGCTAGGAGTTATACCTATCTGATAGATTCTTCATTCACTTGACGAAATGTATCCTGTCGACAGGATGTTACACTATTTGGCAACTACTCTGTCTACCTTCATGAGGGATGGGGTCGTGATGCTTACTATTATACTATTTTGTTTATATACGTAACAAATGTGGAATGAGAGCATTCATTTTGTGATATTTTATTAGTATAATGAATAAAGGATTATTTATTAATAAAAACGCAGCTAAGTACTTATTTGTTTTTAGGGAATAGCGGCAAACGTGCAAGCGTATCGCCTGACGGTAAGCGATTACCGCCCACGGACACCCACGGACACCCGCTACACAAGAGGTGCCATAAGTACGTTGCCGGCCTTTGGGGGATGGGGGATGACCTCCGGTATCCTCACTCACTCGGTGATACACTCCGGAGGCACTGTTTCACACCGGTTTTCTGTAAGGCCGTGGTATCACTCCAGTCGAGCCGAAACATTCATGCCGAAGCGTGGTTCTCCCACTTGTTTCTGTGTTTACTATCAAAGTCCGATAATAATTATCCGCGTATTGTAAAATGTTTTATTTAAAAGAGTTATATTTATGCCATAAACTACTATTTCTGTGTCTAAAATATCACAAATACATAAAGAAAATATTAACCCAATGATAGCGCCATTATAAACCGATAAACACAAGTAAAGGCAATCTCAATTCCACGTCAACAATCATCATCAAAAATCAAACAAACATATATTTACACGTGGACGGTAGACAAGGTCAGCCATCGAACCTGTTCCTGGTTCCAGGGGCGGCTTGCGAGTACCCCTCCTCTACGGCTGAGGTAAAAACAGGGGGTGAAAGGGGAGTTAGAGCTGGTGCTATTAATATAAAATCGATAGAACCGTGGCCTTGGGCGCATCGATCGCCGCCGCCATATGAGGGGTGTGGAATTCAAGCCCCCGTTTGTACTACGCGCCGTGTGGAAATTTCCAAGCGGAAGACCGCACTATTTACTGTCGACATTTGGGAAAATTTGTGATAAAATATTTTCTTGTGTGTATTATTGGTGAACCTCAAAACTTTTCAATTTAATCTATGGTACCTATTTTAATTACTACTTTAGTTTTAGCAATAACAACAAGTGGGTATCTGTTCTGCCGATTTTTGTTTATGGTAGGTAGGTATAAGGCCAAACAAGTAAATGGGTCAGGTGGGTCAAACATGGCAGTTACACTACCCTTCTAGTTTTCGCTACCGGTAGGGTTAAGAATAATTTTATTTATGTATACTACCTAGGACCTTATGGTAATCCCGAAACATTGTTTGATATCTTTGCCAACAAATAATCCTAAGGGTTTTCCAGTAATGATCTAAAATAATACAAGTGTAAATCTTTGCTGCATTCCTAAATTATAAAGTTAGTAACAACGTCTTATTAAAAAAAAATTAGATGAATTTTTTAACGTTATTTTTTCAGTCCAACAGATAAGGAAAAGTATAAATAAAAATACACCAATCGGTAGGGACTATAGGGTCAGCGCCGACGACGAAAGACGAATACCGCGACAATTTAATTTCAATGTAACATAAAATACAGTTGTATCCTGAAGGTTTCTGAGGTTCTTGCCGTCTACAAACACGACATTTTCTTAGTTATATTTTCTTTGATCCTCAAGAAAACAGAATAACGTAAGGATTTATCGCATCCTTTTTTTCGCTGCCGTAAACGTACACGTGGGAGGTGCGACCCTCACAACAGATAAAAGCGGCTTTGTTAGCTAAAGACCCTAGGGAATAAACGATTTCTAAAGGGATTTTACACCCTCTTAAATGTATCGTTCTCATTGTTTGGTAGTTTTGGATTTGTTTGTAGCAGCTATCACTATACCTTTCTTGTGCGTGCTAAGTTTCATCAAGATCCGTTGTGCCGTTTTGCGTGAAAGAGTAACAAACATAAAACTTTCGCATTTATTTATTTTTTCTTTTCTTTTTTTTTAAAGACAACTCCCGCATTAGGAGTATACATTCCTGTGCCTCGGGGATCTTTACAAACATATATGAAACGGACACAAAGTACACCCAGACTTAGAACAACAATTTATGTATCACACAAAGTGTTGTCCCATGTAGGATTTGAACCCACAACACTTGGCGCAGTAGGAAGTGGTGTGGCGACCACTATAACCACTAGGCCAACCGTGTAGTCAATATTAGCAAGATAGGATAAGAAGTAGGATAAAGAGAGAGAGAGAGAGAGAGAGATGAATCTACACTCGTATTATAAATCTGACGAGTTTGTTTGTGTTTGGTTCTACACGCTAAGAATCTGGTAGGAATGGTTCCGAGCCGCTCTTACGGTTAAACCGCTGCATCGATTGAAATGAAATTTAGCATTTTGATACTTTGATTCTTGAGAAAGAATATAGGTTATACTAACTTAAACTTTCTGTTAACTTTAAATTTCTATTAGGCTTGTGGAAGAAGAAACGTGCGCTGAGCGAGCCAGTCTGTGACCAAGGCCTTTCCAACCTGGCCGAAACGTCAGATAAACCATAGGTATGTAATACCTTTAAGTAAGTGATCGCGTTAATCCTCGTGAAAATAATTATTAGGACATAATCTACTCTTAACCGCGATAACCGAGGCATACACTGGGGCTGAGCCGTGAGCAAAAGTTATTGCATTTTAAAAGCAGTAAATTAAATAAGATTATATAGTGAATCATCTACCTAGATAATCCATGCCGCCTACTTACAGTTGATATGTAATCTGCTCAGAGTTTTATTAGTTATCGTACTTATTTATGTGTGGAGGAACGGGGGTCATGTCCCTCCAACACCAAGGGAGGATTCTCCGACTAGGCCAGGTGATCATGCCTGGTGGACCACTGCCCAACGGTTGATGTTGGGAAGTTGTATATATATTAATCGGCGCGAGAACTTCTATTGCGCGATGCAGGAGTGGTAGCTTCTTCGTGCACTACGTTACTCCGTAGTTCAGCGTATCTTCGGTGGATGGCGTTGTCATATATTTCATGTTGACGCTGTATGTGGAAGTCGCCACATATGTTTACCTGATGTACCCATGTAGTTGGAATTAATCTAAGGTACAGTAAACGCTCCTTATACGCGGTTCAGTAATTCGCGTTTTAAAAAAATTGTGACACAATTCCTATATTTAGCGACCTAACACTACTCGTGGATTCAATAATACATTTTAATAAAAATATTTTAGTATCGGTTTTTTCTTTGACATCGGTCGGTATTTTTAAGAATGTAAAAAAATTCAATGCATAAAACATACTGTTTAATGCTGCAACATATTCAACGCTATATACCTTATTTATAATGTCGACAAAAAAGAATGAATGTCGACTCAAAAAAGTCAGTGTTACTACTTATAGCGAAAAAAGAAATGCCTGGTCGTTTACGCCTTGAAGAGTCGTTGCATCTATATCACCCACATTCAATGTAAAAGAATCAACTGTACAACCGATAAAAATATCCCAAATTTTAAATAAGGCCACTTCTGCCAAAAAAAAAACAAAAGTCTTTAAACTATTGCCTAAGACTGACGATAATAAGTTCATCATTAATAATATGTTTGAATTTTTCAGTAATTTTTTTTTTCAAATATGCTTATATTTTTTTTTTTATTTTGTCACCTAGAAACATGTCCCATATAATTCCATACATTCCATGTTCATACTTTCTATTTTGTATTCGCGACGTCCATGTGTGTTAAGACTTGAATTTAATATATGTATGTATAATCCGCGTGACAAATAATTAGTCACGATGAACTCTGAGACCGTCCATCATTCATCTGACCGGCTTTAACGTTTTGGTTTTTATTTTTGAATAATATGCGCCTAAGACAGGATGATTAACATCACGCTTAGACCAACAGGAGCTGACCATCATTGAAAAGAAAAGTGACGTGGGTCGACTAGTATATTTACGTTTAGGTACGGTGATTTACACGCACCCTAGAGGTATTAAGTACCGGGCCGGTACTACCTCCTCACAGAGGACCAACCTAAAATGCTGTCGTTTTTCTTTGTTGAGTGTGAGACCAGAAGCCCAATGATGCAGAAGCGTCTCAATAAGCCTCCATAGTGTTTCACTGGCAAAATGCTGATGTAATAAGGAGTAACTTAGGCTAATATATTTCCGACTATCTTCGCCCTGCGGTGTTACCCGCGGTTGTACAAAAAGAACTGCGAGTAACACCGCGGAATTCAACTAGTGTCATATATGGGCCTAGTTAACTCTTTAGTGGGTTCCATAAGCGTCGTTAGTCACCCACCACCAAGTAATAACTGATTGTTTAACCCCCTTAACTATAAAACATATGTTAAATGCAACTCTGTCGAACCATTTATTGTATACATGATACATATATGTAAACTTTTTTAAGTAGAACCCTGCTGATTTCAGCACAAACGGGCCGCCCGACACGCGGTATTACCCTCGCACGGAAGATCAACGTAAAATGACAGTGTTCGAGAGAGTCGTGTTTGTTGGGATTATGAGACCAGAGCCCCAATGATGCAGATGCATCACTAGGCAGCCATGGTATGAGCACGATGCCGCATTGTTGCATTGTCTGCAGTCTCAATGAGTATGGTGACCACCACTTACACATATGTATACGTGTAAAATTTTATAAATTTTGCAAAGCAGTTAAACATTTGTTATTGCAGAACAGTAACATTTTTGTGTTTTCCGTGTGGACAAAGGATGTGTGGCCTGACTCACCACCTCAGTTTATTTCAATTTATCGTAAAAAGTGAAGAAGGGAGCAAACACAGCACATAGCACTGAACTGAGAAAAAAAACTTGACCTCCCTTATTCCAACATGTCTGGACACCAGTACAATGCTTAACAAAGGTTTAAAACCTCCTTTCTAAAAAGATGGTTATGTCCAGTAGTGGTAGTCCTTTAGTACTACCAGTTTTACACTATAAAAACCTTAAGATTTAGGTTAACTAATTTCTGTACATTTTGTACTTTAGTATTTGTTTGAAATGTTTTATAAAGTTTTGGTAAAACTTGGATTTGTCTATTTGAAACGACATCTTAAATGAAACAATTCAACTTTAGCGATAGCATATAAACTGTAACCTAAACATTAATTTGACAGATTTGACAGAAAACAATTAGATAACTGAATAGCGCGATAACTCCCCTACTCGATTCTAAGCGAGTACCTAAACATATACATTGTTTATGTACTAAACATTGCCAATGTGTGGTTACCATATGTAAAAAAGTAAATAAGTACTGCTTACGTAATCACTATCTAGACCCCCTCATGTACGTAGTGTGTTCAAAAAGCATCGCGAATTTTGTGTATTTTTAAAAATTATTTATTTATTCGTGAAAATCTATTTTGTCCCCTTCAAAGTAATCCCCCTGGGATATTATACATTTGTGCCAACTTTTTTTCCAATCTTCGAAGCACTTCAAAATATCATTTTTTGTATCTTGTTTAGCTCCTCCTTCGATGCCGTCTTTATCTCGTCAATCGTGGCGTAGCGTCGTCCTTTCATGGGCCTCTTCAGTTTCGGGAACAAGAAAAAGACACAGGGGGGGGGGCAGATCTGGGGAATACGGTGGCTGCGGTATCATTAGTGTGTTGTTTTTGGCCAAGAAGTTGATACGAAACTGAGTAATTTTGGTACCAATTTTGCGGCAACCCGTCTCATGCCCAAATTATCGATTAAAATCATATGGCACGAGCCAAATGATATGCCTAGGTCCTCGGCAGTTTCTCTAACGGTGACTCGACGATTGGCCAATGCCATTTTCTTCACTTCATAATTTTTTTCGTCTGTTGTTGAAGTGCTCAGGTGTCCGGCACGCTCTTCGTCGTTCACATCTTCTCGGCCTTCTGAAAACATTTTGTACCACCGATAAACGTTGCTTTTGTCCAAAGAACATTCGGAATGCATCCGCGCACTTAATTTCGTTTTTCACACAAAATTTGATACAAATTCTTTGTTCCATTTTTTTGAATAGATAAAAAGCGAAGACGAACCAAAACACGCGCAAGCAAAGCAGATGTCATCAATTAACTCAACATTTAAAATGGCCGAACTTGTCAGCATAAGTGAGAGACATATGTACCAACATAACGCCACAAAAAAATCGAAATTCGAATATACGTAACTCGCAAAAGTTCAAAATTCGCAATACTTTTTGAACACACCTCATAAAGCCCCTTATAGCAAATTTTACTATGTAAGTATGTATGTCACATTCAGTGAAAAGTAAACGGTTATTCCAAGTTTCAGTTTATTCAAGTCCAAGAGAGCTATGTTCTTCCTTAACAGTACCACATACCTGAGTCCGCAGAGGACCGTCCAGGATCCTCATCCATGTCTCCCGCAACCTGAAAGTTATTTTCTTTAAATATATATGATTATTGTAACTCTTGTTACTCTCATATAGACATAAAGACCTCTTAACCAATAATTAATCTATAAAGTAAGTCTCATGAATTTCATGGTCCATCCTTATCACAGGTGCTCACAGGTGGCTTGTGGGACCCCTATCTAGTGAAAAATCATATATTCCGAATTCAAAAATGGGAAGCATTTTGAGTTTAATGTTCCAAATTCAAATTTTGCATTTTATTACTTGGCAATATTTGGTTTTGAAACAAAGACTCTCCACGATGTTACACTATTTAAACTACCTTCCCCCATCTTAAATAATGAAGTAATTTAGAGATGGCCCATAATCATGACAGTGGCAGAAAATGACATTTGTTGCTTTTGACTTTATTGGGTTACTAACAACAGCAAAAAGTCCTACATTCAGTCCACTGCTTATTTTGTAAATAAATGTGGTGGCAATTTTTTTCTTTTATAAACAGAATTATTGACATATTAACAGTGTGTCAATTATAAAAAAAAGAAAGACTTTATTGGATACAATAAAAGGTGGAATTTCTAGATTTTTTATTTTATAAACTTTTTAATATTTTTTATACACATGCTTTTAATGTTTTTAAAATAATGTTTCAACACAAATGTTAAAAATAACAGCTCTCCTGGTCTACATTGACTACCAGATGCATCACCTGCACCTCATTAGTCTATTGCTGTCAACTAAACCAAGAAATGTGATACAAGAATTCAATTACTTTTTTATTTGAAGAATATGGGGCAAGCCAGCAGACATATTGTCTGATTGTAGCCTTTAGAGAATGGGGAGGGGGATGGGGAAAGCAGTTGGGGTATGGGTCTCCAGTATTCTAACTCACTAGGTTAAAAACAGCACATTTTAGTTACACCACATAGTCATTAAACAGGTGTTGAAGTTGGTAAATATTATTAACTAAGTTCGATCACTTATTAGCTCCGAAAAATATTATAGGAATAAAATAGACATTCTTCCCATCTGCGTTAGATGTCTGACTAATCAGTGTTCTTAGAAATTGTATAACTTAGACAATCTACTACTGCCAGCAAAAAGAACCTCTCCCAACCCTTCCTAACCAAAATTACCAGGGATAATCTTGTTCACGTCACTGACACTAGATTTATTCTTAACTATGCCAGCCCTGGTTTCGCACATATTATATTAAAGATTTCAAGCCAACAGAGAGAGAGGAACCATGACAGTAGTCAGGCAGCCCCATTCCTACAATACCTATAATCTGATTTTTGATTGTAATAAACCAGAAAACATATCATATACAGTGTTTCTTTAATATTAATGTAAATATATAACTAATTAACAAACAGGAACATGCTTCACATGGACTTGATACATTACAAAAACAAAAACAACGCGTTATTATTTACAACACTTGGTACAACCACAAATGTATTACTGAATTTATTAGCAAACGACCTTCATATCTATTAATATTTTAATATTTAACAGATAAACACATAAAAAACACATATAACTAGCAATTTTGTACCTTGCCTAGACCAGCTGGACTTCCGAGCACTTGTTTTATCAATGTTCATAGGACACTTCCTTAAAAACTTTTACATACTTCTCTTTAGCATTTTATACTTTATACCGAGCACTAGTAAAAATTTAATAGCCTTCATTTCATCTCGGAATTCACATAATACCTCTTCAAAACAAGTTAAATCCTATGTTTTGACCAGATTTTGACGTAATTCATACGTTGGAAAATCAATTCGTTCGCTGTTGCCGTTAAATTAGAGGAAAGACAGTTCTTTGACTTTTAACTGGCTAATTAGAAACTTGTTAGAAAACAAGTAAAAAAAATATTTCACCAATCAGAACAATGACGTTTGAAGTTTGTAAATGAAAACAAATTTCGTGATTTAAAACATTTAAATCGACTATTATACAATTTCTCAAATACTAGTGTACTCTGTTAATTTGTAAATCTGAACACTCGGAACTTTTACTGTGAACACGTAATCAATATCTTGATATAAATATATCATAAATGTATTTCTTATTCATACTTATTTTTATTTTAATTTATCAAGCAGCATCTTCTTCTTAATGTACTTCTGATTTTTAATTTCTAAACAAGTAAATTTGATTTTGCAGTTAGTTGTACAAAATGTTCGATATAAAAGTTCTTGAGTTCGCGACCCTGGTCTAATAAAGAGTGGCAACCTTGTTTTTATTTGACGCAAAAAAAGCCCATTGACTCATGCATTTGCAAAACAACAAATTAAACGTTCAAGTTTCCAGATTTCTTTTTACAATAACCGATTAAAATGTTTTCTTCAATATTTGGTAAGCGAAGATCCTCGCCGGTGGAGGATGAAATACCTCCAATCCCTGGTGCAGGATCCAGCCCCGACGAAGGTTTTGAAGTAATTGATCCAAATTCGCCGAGAAGCAGTTTATATCCTAATGTGAGTGGAGGATCTCTACCGATGCCAAAGAGACCCGCGCCACTTGCACCACCCGCCTCAACACCAAGAAAAGCTTTAATTGATCCAACATTTCACTATCTACAAGGAGTTCCTTTCACGATGTGTAAAACGCTACAAATGGCTTCAAATAAGGATTCGTTCGCATCAGAAACTGCTGACCTCCTCGCTTTTCTCACAAACAAAGTGAATATTAACAGTTACGAGTATGATTTTTCAGCTGAAAGAAGTGTATTAAAAGAGTGTTGATTGTTTACTTAGTAATCAATACCAATTTGAAAGTTTTGTACAATATAACAATAGAATAGGCAGCTTTGTTTGTATATACTTTAGATATATATTTATGAAGAAAATATGAAAAGGTAATAAATGTGACACTGTTAAGTGCAGATCTATATAATGTAGAAAACAATTGTTTTGAATGTGTTATCACTTATGAAAAATAATATGTTGTTTGGTCACTTCTTGTTTAAAACATGTTAGATATACATTTATAGACGTAGTTATTTCATAAATATTCTTTAGATGAGCATAGAAATTCTACTGTTAACAATCCATCATATAAATAACATCTTATTCCATGCACAATGATAAGTTCCTCACAATTATATGTAGGCTTGGCTGTAATACTTTTTATAGCTGTAATAGGAAGGGATTCAGTTGAAAATCAGTGCTGTACACTGGTCAAGCATTATGTTAAGCATTGGGAATAATAAAATGGGGATTGGGATTTTTTTTTTGATATTTTGTTCTTTTGATACATTATATTTATTTATCCTTTTAGGTAATGTGGGCTCCTAAAGCTTGTCCAGGGAAGCCATTACATTGATTTCACATTTAGCATTTTAGGATTTCTAATTTACTTTGAAGGGGTCAATAAATGTTTTTTCATAATTAACAATTTTAAAATAAATAATTGGATTCTTAACCACTGCTCAGATTACTTGATTATACTTTTATATATTATTTTATACATATGATATTTGATTTAATTACTTACTAGATTGCTAATATATCTAGATTCAAAAAAGGAAGCTTTATACTAAGCTCAAGTGTTTGTTTTATGGTGATGGTAACAAGTCTGCAATAGAAAGAAATGGAAGAACTTCAAGGGCAACAAGTAGAGCCGCCTGGCATAGGGAAAAACTGAAGCGATGAGTGCGAGAGTGTATTTCTACCACTCGGCTGGTGTGTAGTCCTGTAGAAGGAGGGAGAAGGGGGAACCAGTTGGAAGCGCCTTTCAAAGCAATATCAATAATATTTTTTTAAATAATTTGGATACAAGGGTTATGTTAGGAGGGTGGTAATTTGTTTTTAGTGATGTTTAAAAAATTATAAGTGACCTTGAAGATTCGGCTGCTAGCTGTGATAATTATGGAATCTAGACTAGTTTTGATTTGCAAAATAAATTTAAGTGATTACATAGAAAATAAAAATATGGTTTCTTTGTTGCAGATTGTAAGATTTAAGGAAATCATGAAAACAAAAGTACATTATTTACAGCAGTTTATAACACATTTAATTGTACATAATATTATAATAAAAATTTGTTAGAAATATAAACAATGATATTTTATACCTACCTTTCAAAAGTTAAATAAGTAAGTCAAAATAATCTTCAAGTAGAAGATTACAATAAAAATAAATATATTTTAACAAAAAAGAATATTCATGACTTAAACTTGCTAGAATGAGAGTAATCTTTTTGATTACTTTTTCTTCAAATTTATATTAAACAGAAGTGTAACATTTCTTTACAACAAACTTAACATAACTTTATTCCTAGTAATGCTTCGTTGCTCCATAGATATGCTATATTTGCATTGTGTTCTTAGCAAACAACAGTTTCAAAGGAAATGTGTGAATAGCATAGTCTTTATTTTTAAAATAGAAATATTATTCGTTATTAATATAATTAAGTACAGTTTCTTTTTGATTTCAGTGCTAAAATATACTCCATTTTATATTCCTATGTTTTTAATAACATAAATTTCACATCAGATCACATAATCTTCCGATTTCTACCTAAAACCAGTGTAAAGTTCTAATTGAATCAAATATATTTGTAATACTGGCCAGTACCAATTTATTTTGTTGATTTCGACATCACACAATCGTAACAAACAGTGTCGTACCAAGAGGCTCTTAAAATTAGTGGAATTTCAATAGCTTTTTCTAATATCTCCAATCTAACAAGATTATAAAAACAAGAACATCACACACAGTCGGACAGTCGGATTCAAAACTAGGCAGAGGCTGTATTATAGTACCCAGACTATAGATATTTAACACAACATAAAAAGCAACACTTTACTCCATCTCTCTCACACTCCTCCACAATGGCCTCCATTGGGCCCTGTGCCATCGTACAATGGCCCAACACCTTATCCAACTAGGGCCCAACGATGACACAAACTCAGGCCTTAAGAATACATTAACGCAATACATACATACATATTCACTAACTATATAATAAAGACGCTAAGCAAATTATGCAAGAAAAGATGATGATGGATGGCACCCAGGTCTTCAAGAATGCACCAAAACTGAAATAAAAAGAACACAATATTATTTAATCCAAAGAAAAAAAGGATATATGGCCTTAATCCTCTCCTGAGATGCCTGACCCCAGCAGTGGGATATTAATGAAAAAAGTAGCACTTACATCTAATGTATTATTAAATAACACTTTCTAGGCAGCTAATAATAGCAGTTATGTAATGCATGTTGAGGACTAGCCGGCTTTACTAATATTAATGTTGATTGTGTCAATCATCTAAATTTTCCCTTCCTGATGTCATAAGGCGAAACTGGTCAGGTGTAAAAATAAATAAATTAAATAATGGAATAAGTGCAAATAACTCAGTTTAATTCTCGAATGTATTGCAACAAGTACATCAAGTGCCTACAGTCCAGAGTATAAATTGCATGATGATGTTTACTTGTTATGGTCAAAGATTGACTTAATTTTGTAACATGTAACTTGATCATTATGTGATTAAAGTTTACACCTGCAGAATATTTTATCATATTAACATTAAAAATACATAATTATTTTATCAAGAATTAGATTGTCTCACTAAACATTAAATATAATACAGTAGTTACCTGACATATTTTGAGTATGGTATCATGTAGACGGCTAACTTGACCATATTCCAATTCTTGCAGCCATCATAGTTCATGATGTTCAGTGCAGTGGCCACATGTGAGTGACAGTTGTCATAGCAAATGATATGCTGGAATAAAGGAAATAGTATATTCAATGGTAATTATAATGAAAATACAAAGATTGCCAATAATGTCTCAAAACACAGGCCATGAAGTAACTTCATTTTACATAACTAAAAGGGTATAAATAATGTACTAATAACTTACAATATCTTTGTCTATACTAAGAACTTTTCAGGACATACATTATTAAGTTTCAAAAAGAATTACCATTCTCTTTTTATATATTTCTGATGCTTCAGTAACTGCAGCATCCCATCCTGCTGGACCATTATAAGCCTTATGCGGATTCAATTGCCAATACTTAGTTGGGTTGCCAAATGCCATCAAATCTTCAGATACAAAGTAGGGGCCAGCGAAATCCCTTATGACACCAGATGACATGCAAATCCCCATGTGACCGAGGAAGGGAAACATCCACCTGGAATTTTAAACTTTCTGTTTAGGATTTTCATGTTATTGGGACCCGGTTTTTTAGCAAAACGTTTGGTTTCAAGTATAATTTATCTTGTTTATCTTCAAGAAGATAATTTTTATGTATAACATTGTAACTAGGCATAAATACTTTAACAATTCGTAAGAAACTTAAGCTCTTAAAGCAGTAGGCCTGAAAACATTTGTTTTTTAAGGAAATCGTACTAAGGTAATGAAGAGATAAAGATTGCGTTAGAAACCACCTTCCAGCGCCACTCCGTTACTCTGATATCATAATAGAATATTTATGAAAAGGTTTTGAAGCATAATTACTTACGTTAAAACTGGTATTGGAGTCCAAACAATGCAGTACGGGTATCGACAACGTTCGTGATCAATTGGGTCCATTATTATTTCGTTTTTGGGATCGTATGAACTCTTACCAGATACAGAATAAGTATCTTTTGTATTGTAATCTGAAGACATAGTCGAAAATCACAATATTTTATGCTAGCTTTTCCGTAGCCGAGTCAACGGAGAACATATTAAAAACACTGATAGATAGTCAAAATAGGAATGTATGTGTGTGAATAAATTAATAAAATTGTCTACAATTTCTTCAGTACAACGGCACTCTAATACACACACACACTTGTCAATGTCATATTCACAGAATATTTTTTTATTTTGATTCTGTGAAAATATTTCATCTGTGACTGAAATAGACCAGACTTTGACTGGCAACTTCGGAAACTTTTATCCAAACATTTATGATATCAGAGTCCTTTGCTCTTAATCTCAAACTAGACAAAATAAATAAATATTTCGGACATCTAACACACAACGCCATCTAGTCCCAAACTAAGCAGCGCTTGTATTATGGGTACTAGATAACTGATATTAATACATAAATACTTTTTTTTTGTAAATACATACATATTATACATAGAAAACACCCGAACTCCGAAACAAATATTTGCAGATCATGCAAACATTTGGTCCGACCCAGGATTCGAACCCGAGACCTCATGGACAGCGGTCGCGTACGCTACCACTGCGCCACCGAGGCAGTCAAAATGTTTGCTATAATCAGGAAACTACTGATGAAGAAGCTTAAATGTAACTAATCTATTAAAGTAATGTAGACATACATTGAAACAAACCTACTAAGGACTAGATTTTGCACGCAGTATAATTTTTGAGGCTATTGTGTATGATTCTAACCTTTTTTTGTTGAGAATCTAACCCATGACCTTGGCTTACATGCTCGGATCACTATAATGTAGTAGAGCAACATATCTATCAGCACGTCAGATCATTTCTTCATTATTGCGTATATAATAATATCTTCAACCGCCTGAGCTGAATAGTTTGACGGCCCATGAGTGTGACTCAGACATGGATAGTTATTGTACTTGCACTAAGATCTCACGCATTAAAACAATAAAATATCTCGGCGTTTACATTGATAGCACATTGTCGTGGAGTTGTCTCACTGACTCACTGGTAGCCAAAGCGTGCAAGCTCAACCATGTATTTAAAAACTTGATAAGTTCGGCTAATTTTTCTGTCCTCCGTACGGTCTATTTTGCGTTGGCCCATCTAATTATAACCTACTGCATCCTTGTATAGGTAATGCTGGGAATTGCCTCATGCTACGATAGGAGAGCCCGAAGGGTTGTCTTGAAAGTCATTTTTCACAAACCTATATGTTTGACACACAACCCTTGAATAGTATACATTGTGCAAGATACCTACCGTGAGGCACTCCTTTTTATTACACACGATTTTACGTAAACATGCTGAGACCACTCGACTTGAGGTGTCGCCAATACACTTACTTTGCTCCATTGTTATATAACAAAGTTAATAGACTATTAGATATTTATTTAAAGTATAGCTTACCTATTAATTTCTAATCTACTATTATAAATGTAGAATGCTTATGTCTGTACTTTACTGGAGGTGGGCGATGATAGCCACGACACAGTTTATAACTTATGTGGTTATTTTCGTACACAAATGAATTTTAATAATGTATTTCTGTTCTAAAATTTTTTAGTAATAATAATTTGTCGATTTCAGAGAAACCTTGTCACTAATCTACTATTATAAATGTAGAATGCTTATGTCTGTTCTTTACTGGAGGTGGGCGATAATAGCCACGACACAGTTTATAGCTTATGTTGTTATTTTTTACACAAATGAATTTTAATACTGTTTTTCTGTTCTAAATTTTTTTAGTAAATATAATTAGACGATTTCAGAGAAACCTTTGTCACTAAGTTGGACGCACTAGTTAAGATGGCTTCTGCTTGTTTGACAATTGTTGTGTTGTTGATGTGACGATGTTTGGCGCTAATATTTTATTTAGCGATATTTAATTTGTTTGTTTTGTATGGTGACTAAAAATTAGTTGACAACAGCCAAAATGCCGGCGTTTCTAAAATTAATTGACATGGAAAATTTCAAATCCTACCGGGGTCGACATAGGATAGGGCCATTGAAATGTTTTACTGCAGTTGTGGGACCTAATGGCTCAGGTATGGTATTTGTAATGAGTGTCATTAATAGGTACAGTTATTGGTAGATTATATATATGTATATATTGAATGTTATTGTTACCTGCAATTCCATTGGATTGACTGATGATGTTTGATTAATTCATAATAATATACTTATGCTCTGTTATCAAAAAGCATAATGCATCAGTATATACGAATGTTATACATATTATACCTTAACCGCTGTCTGGATGTGTTTTCTTCTTTTTATATTAAGCTTATATACGTAAGCTCTCACCAAATGTGCCTGTCCATTTGATAGGGTATTGAAACATTATTTGTCGTAAAGTATTAAAAACTGGATAACTTGTGAATAATTTCATACTGCATAATATCTTGTGGTGGAGCTCCAGCTGGTATCATCAAAACTTTGGAAATTGCACAACGAACCATTCTTAAAGTCAGCACTTTTCAACCTATTTTATTCCTATATTTATAACCTATTTTATGATATTATTATTTATAGTGAAGTTCTTACGGTTAGGCAATTATTTTTAGTCAATATTATTATGAAACAATATGATGAGCTCCTTTATGATCCTCATAAGGGCATAAATCGTCGCAGAGGCAGAGTCTGTGAGGCAAGAGGATCTTTTCGCACATCATTCATTGGGCGATTCTACTGTTTTCTAGGTCCATTCATCTTTAACAGAGTCAATAAAGTAATTTCGATATATAGCCTAAATAGATATAAATGTAAAAGAAGGGTTACATCTTGGCTGCAAGGCCTGGATTATTGTAAAACGTAGAGTCTGCTGACTGTGTTGCGATGATGGATTTACATTGTATTTTTTACTTTGTTTGGTAACCATAATTAAATATGCAGTCAAAAATTTAAAGATTTCAACACACCCTCTCACACTCAGACATGTACACTTGCACAAACCACAAAGAGAGGATCACTTACACAAATTTACCTTGTAAAATCTTGTTTTAGAATATTATTTGCCCTAAACTTAATTAATAGACTAGTCTTGAAATAAATACTAAGGGGAGTGGCGCCACATGCTGAAATACAGGTCATACCTAGTTCGGTAGTGGATGTTGTTCGTAATTTTTTTGGCCCTACAATGGGGTACTGTAACCTTATTTGGAAAGGTTACTCAATATGATCCTGAAGTTACACTGCATATTCTATTTCTTATAACTTCCCTCAAATTATTAGTTTTCAATAATTTTGGGAAATTAAGACTGAATATCTGTTGTACAAATTGTTTAAATCAGCGAGGGCAAGCAACGACGGCACGGTCAGTACCTGGATGGGTGACCGCTGGTGGCATGTTACCATGAGCGTCTCCGTGATTCGGAGGTCACGTTAAGCAGTCGGTCCCGGTTGTTATCATACGATAACAGTCGTGAAGCTTAGTTGGAGGCCTTCGAGCGGCTTAAAAACATCCAACGGTAAGATTACGTTGCCACAATGTTGTCTTGCCAGTCCCCAACCCGCACTTGGTCAGCGTGGGGACGTATGGCCTTAACCCTCTCCTGAGAGGAGACCCGAGCCCAGCAGTGGGACATTATGGGTTGTTGATGAAATTGTTTAACTAAGTTAAACTTTATATTAATGCGTTGTAAAACTATTATTTTAATAGTGATTGTGTTCCGGAATGAATGATGTACCCTATTGTCTAGTCGGTTTAAACATATGAACAACAATTTTGTAAACATTTTTCTGAGAATAAATAAATTATTATTATTATTAATTAAGTAGTAATTTTGAAAAGAATGTATGTTAAAATTAAAAAAATATGTTTGAAAGTTATTGTTAACATCTGCCAACATGTATGTCAAAATAATTTATAAAACCATATTTTTTAACTTGTGCCTTATTATCAGGGAAGTCAAACTTCATGGATGCTGTCAGTTTTGTGATGGGTGAGAAGACTTCCCTTCTCCGTGTGAAACGTCTCAGTGACCTTATTCATGGAGCTTCTATCAATAAACCAGTGTCAAGAAGGTGAGCATAAATAATAATTATGATTATTTTAGTGTTAGATAGCCCATTTATCAAGGAAAGCCATAGGTTAATTATAATCACGTTAAGACCAAAAGAAGCGGAGTGTCAATGAAGAATGTTACTAAAACTGGTGAAAATTATTGTACTATGGGCTATAGGAGACATAAATGAGATTAGGTGGGTCAACTAGTTACCAATAAAATGGTTAAAATACCGTTGATCTATTAGGTAGTAACCCTGACTGCTAAGCTGAATTTCTGAGTTGAATTTGCACCCAAGAAAAGAGAGCTTCTGTTATGAGCATGTCCATTTATTAATCTATATAATAAATTTAATTGAATTTATTTATAATTGAAATTCAAATTAATAGGACTTTTTTTATAACATTTAGTGATATATAGACTAAAGAGCTTTGAAGGAGTGGATCAACTATTTTATTGTATTGTTATAATTTTGTTTTTATTCTTTTCTAAAGTGCATCCGTGACTGCAACTTTTTTATTAGAAGATATGACAGAGAAGCAATTTCAAAGATCGGTTATTGGACAATCTTCTGAACATAAAATTGATGGACAGGTAAGTGTCTTTAGGAATAAGTTGAAACACTCAAATTACATACGGTTGTGATGAAGCATCTACCTAGGTTAAGGGTAAATATAAAAAAAATGTGATGTCATTGTCCAATAGTATTGACTACCTCGGTTGGAGTGATAGCATATGCAACTGCTTTGTTTGAGGTGTCATATTCAATTCTCGGGTCAGATCAAATATTTGTATAATCTACAAGTGTTTATTTTGGAGTTTGTGTGTTTAATATGTATATGTACAAAAAAAGTATGTATGTATTGACATGATCACCTCACCCGGTCAGATCCTTCCATTGTGTGGGACATGACACCCATTCCTCCACATATTTGTATCAGTTGTCTAGTACCGATAATACAAGCACAACTTAGTTTAGGACTGGATGGCATTGTGTGTTTGATGTCCGAAATATTACTTTTATTCTCCTTATTGCATTTATATATACAGGGTTACAATCGTAACAGTAAAGTCGTGCTAGATCCGTTAAGGGCGTAGAGTACCCACCATTTCTGACTTATTTCACTATGAAATAATCTACCCTAAACTTAACCCTTTTCGAGATATTCGACTTTTAATTTATTATTAAAAATTGCCGATTTTTAGGCCACTTAATTTAATTTTATTTTGTGACTTATTATTATTATTGCATTTTTACATGTGTAATAAGATGCTTTACGAGGTCTATCATTAAAAAGTGCATATGTTAATTGAATAGGTCTGTATTTATTTCTATATTTATCAAATAACATACTAATCTAATATATTCAATAACTTTAATGAACATAACATAAAATATATATATATATATATATATATATATATGTTTCAACTCAAATTTAAGATAACCTATGCAAAATTTAATTTCTGACAAGTTATTTAATGAATTTGTTAAATAAATTTGTTCTAAAATATGTTCTTTGTTACTCAACTGCGAAAGGAGGGTTATGTTTTTTGAGTGTATGTATGTATATTTCTTTGGCACGCCCTAGAGCCTCAACGGCTTGTCATATTTTTATGCGAGTGGTATCAATAGATTCACACACAATCGTACATTACATCAAAATTAAATAATAATAATAATATCTTAATTATTATTATATCTTTATTTATTCAGATAAGGTCCATAATACTAGTATACGATTTTTCTTAACCTATGTTAGTTACTTACAATTTAATTTAGTAACGTTTTTAGAAAACTGTTTGTAATGTTCGAATCATATTTATCGGCTATGACCCTCAGGGTGCCATTACTGCTGTTCCGCACTCTCCTCAACAAGGAGGCAGTTCGCTTACGTAGTATAGCGTGGAAGCCATCACTCTCGGTACCATAAACATTGTGGAAGCACTACAGTAACGAGGCAACCTTAATGAGATCCTGAAGGCAATTATATTCTGAACACGTAATATGTTCAAAGACTTCTAGAGGCTTCAACTTATAGTTGAATTATATTGTTATTTTGACTTCATCATTACAGCGGGCAAACCTACGGGCCATCATATTGCCCTTACTCGCAAATGCCCTGAGTTCCTTGTCAATGACCTTCTGATCATCAAGGTCTACCATAAGATAGATTTGAATTCATGAACACGCTTCATTAAAAAAAACAAAAAAAATTATATGCTGTTAGTTTTTTTTATTTAAATATTTAATTACTTGTTAACAGTCAGTGTCAGTATCTCATTACTTGAGTGAGTTGGAGAAGCTTGGCATCAATGTGAAAGCTAAGAACTTCCTCGTATTCCAAGGGGCCGTCGAGAGTATCGCCATGAAGAATCCTAAAGAAAGGACTGCTCTGTTTGAAGAAATCAGTGGGTAAGTGAAATTTCATCATTAATCATTGTCCTAACAACATAAATGTAAGTAGAGATAAAGGAAAAACTTTAATATTATTGTGATAAGTTTGTATGCAGCCTCTGTCTGTGATAGAATGAGATTATGGAGTGGCACTACCCTCATTTATACCATAGGTGTCTGTTGTATATACTAACCTCCGTCATAACTGTTCTTTGTTAAAAGACAACTCCCGCTTTAAGAATATAAATTTCTGTGTCGCGGGGATCTTTATAAACATACATGAAACGGACACGAAGTACACCCAGACTTAGAACAACAATTTACGGATCACTCAAAGTGTTGTCCCATATAGGATTTGAACCCACAATACTTGGCGCAGTAGGAAGCGGTGTGTCGACCACTGAAACCACTAGGCCAACCGTTCGTATTTATGATTTATTCTCTTGTATTTCTAGGCTAATTAGCTCAATACACAAATTACAATATATGGCGTTTAATTGGAGATATAATAGTTTCATACGAGTTGACTAAGGAAGCAATATTTCCAGGACCATATCACTGCATAGAGAAAGAAAAAGATCAAATAAAACTTATATCGACCCGTCTACATAGTGGGCAAAGAGCTCCTTCCTAAGACATGCCAATGCCTATTAAAGATTGTTCATGTACGTACGTACGTACGTTCTCGTATGAAATGAGTAGACCGGTGACCTAATGGGAAACGACTAGCATGGTCGCCGCTGTTTTTGTACAGTCTCAGCCAATATTGTTCTATTCGTTGGACTTCTATTCGTAATATCACACTATTGTGCGACTGCACGTTTGGCCTAGTGGCTTAAGCGGTCGCCACGTCGCTTTCTACTGCACTGAATGTTGTGGATTCAGTAGTTCTATGTGCCCGTTTTATGTGTTAATATTAATATATTTTATATAGCGGGTATCGGTGCTAGTACAGGAGTTGTATTTTGCAAAAAAGTACATAGTATTACTATAAGAGTATATAACAACAAAATTTCTGCTCATACAGTGTATGTAGTCGTGTCGAGATTTGTAGATAATTTTTTCCATCATACTAGGTCAGGAGTGCTGAAAGAGCAGTATGAAGCATGCCGCGCTGAAGTAAACCGTGCCGATGAAGAGGCACAGTTCTCTTATCAGAAGAAGAAGGGCGTGGCTGCAGAGAGGAAAGAAGCAAAATTTGAAAAGGAGGAGGCTGAAAAGTACACACGACTTAAGGAAGAACTGGTGAGGAGCACTGTTTTTTCACCATCAACCTCATTTTAATTGTTTCTCTATCGCTGGGGATCGTGGCTATATAAAAAGCCTGTTGTTCTTCGTCACCTGATGGAAAGCGGAGCTGAGCGGTATCCAGCTGTTTGATGATCTGGCCCGACCATCTCTAATTAACATCTAATGTCCAATAAATTTAATCATTTACTTATATAAAGATCAAAATAAGTGTTTTTGGCATTTGGATAATCTAGACTCCATTCCCTTCCTTCATTCTGAGTTCGATTCTTACCCAAGACAAATAGTTGTTTGATGAGAACATTGCTTTGTTCTGTGTCTTTATCTAATTAGCTCTTTATCATATTTACATCAGCTGTTTTATGATCCACTGGTACGAGCTCTGGCACTAGTTATATCTTTAGCTTAACTTTAATTTTCTCTTCAAGTTTAAATTAGGTCAGGCTGATTAATCTCTCACTGGTTTGTTTGTCTTCGGGTTTTGTCTTTTAAACCAAGGTATATATTTTAAACAAAAACTAACATTTTTAACTTGTAGCAAGAGCAAAAAGTGGAGCTACAACTCTTCCATCTTTACCACAATGAAAAGGAGATTCAGTCCATGGAGGAAGAACTACAGCACAAGCAGTCTGAACTAGCTAAAGTAGAGAAGAGACGGCAAAAGGCAGAAGATGCCTTGAAAGAGAAAAAAAAGGAAACCGGCGCTATACAAAGAGAGCTGGCGAAGATTGACCAGGAGATAAGAGAAGTGGTGAGTAGGAATTGTATATTGACAAGTTGAATTAAAAATCTTTTGAAAAATGACATAGTTATATATTAGTGGCTGATCCCCATGGTGCTACAACAACAAGCGGCTCGATCCTAGTTGTAAAAAGTAGCCCAAGTTACTCCTTATATCATCTGCTACCTATCAGTGACAATCATGTCAAAATCTGTCCAGCAGCTCCAAATATTAGCCGGAATATATAGACAATAAATTAAAAAGTATATATATTATGTAAGTATCATATATATCTTGAATTAATATTTAATTATTATTTGCATTTATTGAAAAGCTGTTAATTTGTAATTATAAATAAACATTTCAGTTTTGTTTATTTGTGTAAATGGTACACCAAACATTCCATTATTTTTTAATTTATTGTTTGTTGCTGTCTTTGTGTGTATCTCTGAAATGCCTGTACGAGAATATTTAAAACGTTATGTATAGATAGATCGACATTTTACACTCTTATGTAGGCTAGCAGCTCTCTTAAACATTATTAAAGCTGCTGCTACTACTACATGTTTACTACAATTTATTTTAAGTAAAGTCTCACATATATCATTCGCTTTTTAATACAGGAAGCGGAAATTTCAAAGAAACGTCCGACATTTATCAAAGCGAAGGAACGAGTGACCCACACTCAGAAGAAACTCGAGAGTGCTCTGAAGACCTTGGAGCAGGCGCGGAAGGCTCATGAAGCTCACCAGGCAGATATCAAAAAGTTAGAAGATGAACTGAAGGAGGTGGAAGATCAGAAAGCTCAGTGGGAAACCACTACGTTGGGAACCACACATACTGGCAGAGCTGATGTACATTTAGAGGAGGCACAGGTTAGCTAAAAATATATAGCTCGAATCCACGATTGGTGTGGGTTCATCAGTCACCACCATCAGTCACTTCTTATTCCATTGAGTGTTGTTGGTTAGAGGTTCATAGAATACTTTGTATCATTCACAAATCATTGTTCTGAGTCTGGGTATTCTTTGTGTATGTTTGATGTGTCTGTATCCACGAAAAAAATTGCCAATATTGCATTTCTGAAAAATACAGTCTGATTGTTTAGGTCTTCTTAAGGAATTAGCCATTTGTTTTAATTTCTAGATTCGTGAGTATGAAGAGTTGAAGATGGAAGCGTCTCGTCAGGCCGCGCGGTACCTCCAGGAGCTGGACTCAGTGAACCGCGAGCAGAAGGCCGACCAGGACCGGCTCGACAACGAGATGCGCCGCAAGGGGGAGCTGGAAAATAAGCATAGACAGAAGGTTCATTATATTTTATTGATAATATTTTGTAATTAATACACTTTTATAACAGAAAAGCATAACATACGAACTCCTTTTAATGGTCATAAAACAAGACTAATAATTATATGATTTATCAATTTGTTAACGCTTTTCAAGGTCAATTAATGTCCATGAAATATTAATATGTTGTTTGAAAAATTGGATTGGATGCAATACTTACGGGTATTTTAAATTAACCATTTGTATTTGTTACACTATAACAGTAATATATAGAACATTTAGTGTCTTATGTGTGTTACAGTAAAACATAATAAGCACCAATGTTTATGATTCGTCATCTTTATCACAACTTTTTATTTTGTTCTTTATTTAGAGATATTTAAATGTTAACATGCTATGAATGCTATGCCCCAGGGTCACGAACGAAATGAAGCAATGAAACGCGTGGACAAGCTCAACGAACACATTCGCAGTTCTGAACAAGCGCTCGAGGAACAGCGGAGGTTGAGGGCTGAACTACAGGTTTGTTCAAACACTCTTGTTTATTAATTTTGCATCTCATTCTTAATAATTATTAATTATTGTTTTACAGTTTTTATATAAATTGCACATTGATGCTTAACTTTATTATTATAATATAATTTTGCAAAACAATAGATACAATGATACAAATTATTCTTTTGAACAAATATGTGTTGGGTATCTCTAGTTGTAATTATCAATTACCATTTCTTCCTAGGCGGACGTGGGCGAGTGCCGCGGTCGAGCTCAAGAGCTGCAGACCCAGCTGGAGGAGGTGGCCGCGGCCTTGGGGGACGCCAGGGTCGATAAGCACGAAGAAGCGAGGCGGAGGAAAAAACAAGAGATTGTGGAGAGCTTCAAAAGAGATATTCCGGGAGTGGTAAGTAGAAGAATATTGTTAATAGTTTGTTATGTGATGTAACATCTTATACTGTGTGTGTTGTATATCATGTGCAAGCAGTAATAACCATATCTGTGCTGAGGGATAGGATACGAATACGGCTGGTCACCACCTCTATTCACCCATTGGGTGTCGTGAAAGCCGACTTGGGTAGCAACCCACAATAAAAGAATTGCGAAAAGTAAATATGAACAAAGAAAAAATAATCTCTACCCATTTAGGCAATGTGGTATAGGCCAAAACCTCTTTTCTGAAGAGAGGCCTGTGTCTAGCAGAGCATTAATAAAAAAATCCTTTCTTTCATAAATAATGAAAAAGAGAATTAAAAGGAAATATATGTGATTCTGTGAGAGGGAGCCAGCAATCCATAGCACAGAGTTTATCCTAGTTTGGCTTCATGACTTCCACAAAAATATATATTTTGTGGAAGAAAATAATTAAAATATTATTATTATAAAAGGTTCTTGTTAATCATGATTTGTGGTTTATATTTTTTAAGTTACTGTTTTTTGTTATTAAGTCCTTACATTAAATTTTATCACCCGTCTTGAAACATACTGATGGTCAATTAATAATGTTCGTTCGCACATTGCAGACTGCACGGTTGGCCTAGTGGTTTAAGTGGTCGACAGGCCACTTTCTGCGCCAAGTGTTGTGGATTCAAATCTCATATGGGATAACACTGTGTGATCCGCAAATTGTTGTTCTGAGTCTGGGTATTCTTTGTGTCAGTTTCATGTATGTTTGAAAAGTTCCCCGCGACACAGAATGTCTGCAAAATAGACTACTTTTCAATAGAACAAATAAAATTTTCACTAACCTTTTTTTATTCGTTAAAACAATATTTGAACGACCCTAATTTTTGCTGATCCAACATTATTAAAAAGACCATCGATGTCCAATTTTGTAACATTAAAACATGAGTAAGTCCTAATGTTAGCTTGACCACGTTGCACATAATGTTTCCCCGTGCAGTATGACCGCATGATCAACATGTGCCAGCCGACCCACAAGCGCTACAACGTGGCCATCACCAAGGTGCTCGGCAAGTACATGGAGGCTATTGTCGTCGACACCGAGAAGACAGCCAGGAGATGTATTCAGGTAATTCTTAAGTTAATTAAACCTCAAAATCTGGAATAAATTATGCCTGGCCACGACATAAAGCAAAAGAACAAGTTATTTCATAATAATGTGAGTAGATTGATAGAAAACTGTATTTGCTCACCATTAGAGTATTTATTTTGTAGATAATGGTTTATCAGTAGTTATTACACTAAAATATTCGTAACTACAAAACAAAACACAGTAAAAATCTTAATCTAAGTGTACAACTCGTAGTAAACACTATGTGCATAAAGTGTAACAGAATTAAAAAAAAAAAATATAAGATAGTATAGTAATAAATATGTTGTGTACAAAGGGTGTTATCAAAAACAATGTGTTATTGCTAAAAAAATAGTGTGTGTGACGTGTGCAGGTAGCTAGTAAAGGTTCAATTTTATGTATGGTTTCATAAAGGTCTGTGTCCCAAATAGCCAAAGATCTTTAAAATCAACTTAAGCATTTCATTCGTAGGTATTAAAAGAACGAATGTTGGAGCCCGAGACCTTCCTCCCGCTAGACTACATTCAAGCAAAGCCTCTCAGAGAAAGATTAAGGTAAGTTTTTGCATTAACAGATTTTAACTTACTTTATCATGAGTATGTTACTAACTCGAAATGAATTGTTTTTGAAGTTATTTATGCATTTTTTCGAAAAAATATAGCAATCATTTATAATTTGTGTTAACCACTTCTGTAAGGATAGGACTGTATGTAGCAGTACCATAAAAAGCTATTAATGCCATCCTGCGCTCCTTAACTAATCTATACATATAGAATTAAGTTGAAGAAAGAACTTGTGTAGCGGTGTGTGTGTATGTGTGTGTGTGTGTGCAGGGACATCAAAGAGCCAAAGAACGTGAAGCTGCTGTTCGACGTGCTGCGCTTCGAGCCGGCCGCCATCCACCGCGCCGTACTGTTCGTCACCAACAACGCGCTGGTCTGCGAGACGCCCGAGGACGCCAGCAGGGTCGCCTACGACCTCGACCGGAGCAAAAACAGCAGATACGATGTCAGTTTCATCATACTATTTTCATTCAATAAATATTTGGTACCGGTCACATGTAATTCGAGCTAGCAACACACTATAAGAGTTAAAAAAGAAAGGCCATATAAGAAATAAGTTGTGAAACATTTTCTTTGATCATGTATCATGTTGTTCTTGGATCATGTAGTATTGTTTCTGTGTTGATTGTTTTCTATTATGCTATTTTATGTATAATTCATAATTTATTAATTGAACTGACAAAATTAGACAATATCTAATTTGTTGAGGCTAAGATGATACGGCTTCTTGTTTTAAGGATCTGATATCCACAATTTATAAAGATAATAAAAACAGTTATTTTGTCCTAAAGATACTTCAATAGTTACCGAAAAGAATGTCTCAAATATATTATATTCTGTTATTTGCAGGCTCTAGCGTTGGACGGTACATTTTACCAGAAGTCTGGAATAATTTCTGGTGGTTCGTTAGACCTGGCTCGAAAGGCCAAACGGTGGGATGAAAAACACCTTTCACAACTGAAGTCCAAGAAGGTAAGAAAAAATTAACACTTTATACTTATTTCATTATAATGAGCTTAAGTCCATTTTCATTTATTTTGTAGGAAACATGTTTTAAATTACTTCATGGCTTATAATCCATCCATCTTCCATCAGCCAATTTAGGTTAGGTTTTGCTTAGTTTAAATATTGATGGCATAGTTATCCAAATTATTGTTATTATACAGCTTGTAATTATTACATCTACATCTATGTACTATAGGAAAAGCTAACAGAGGAGCTTCGTGAGTCGATGAAGAAGTCCCGCAAAGAGTCGGAGCTGACGACAGTAGACTCGCAGATCAGGGGGCTGGAGTCACGCCTCAAGTACGCCATCACCGACAGGGACACTACTGTAAGTATTCTCGACACTACAGTACTAGCAGTGTTGTTGAAATTAAATTATATGCAACATGGTTGATAAGGGAGATATGATGAGGCTGGCATATTTTTATTAATAAAAACCCCTTCTTAAAATAATTAGAACAAAGGGATGATGACAAAATATCGAGCATTATTTATGATAAAAAAATGCTAAGATTAATTACAAAATGTCACATTTCTTATTTACGGCTAGACCAATTTTGATGATTTTTTATTTGTCATATTTGTCCATGTTTTAATATTTACCAAGTAGTGAATTACTTTAAAAAAACCCGACTGCGTCAATATCTGCCATCTTTAATAAATTATTGAAGAACTGAAGAGAAAGAAAGAACTGAAAAGAAAATTTTTTTTATATATATATTTTTTTAATTTCAACCAGTCTTACTCTCACTGCTAAGACGAATCTATTGACACCACTCACATATATATACGAAAAGCCGTTTAGGCTCTAGGGCGTGCCAAATAAATATTCATACATACACTAGAAAAACATAACCCTCCTTCTTTCGCAGTCGGGTAAAAATATACGTTAAAGCACAGAACTTGTAAATGGATACTGCTTGAAGCAAAAAACTAGTTGCGTCAACTCTATGTTAATTTGAGAACAGGGTCAGAAGAATTACATGTGAAATCAGTAATCCATACATTGCTTTTTGTTCACAGTTGAAACAAATAAAATCCCTGGATGCAGAACTAGCGGAGTTGGAAAGGAAAATCGAAATGTTTGGTGTAAGTATGCGATTTAATTGATGATCTTCCTGAAAAGATTATTTAAATTTAAATGCACTTCTTGTTCTTTCGTTTTGAAACCAATTGGATTTCATTTAATCTTCAATATCATTTGAAGAGGTAATTAATTCCTCTTGGTATTTAGGCTTAGAAATCTCAAAAAAGTAATACAAACCCATGTTTTAACTATCAATAATTGCGTGGGTGCTGCAATACCTGACTGCACGGAATAGTGGTTGTGAGTGTTGTGGGTTCGAACCCAACATTAATCAACACTGTGTGATCCACAAATTGTTGTTCTAATTCTGGGTGTGTCCGTGTTTTGTACGTTTTTAGTCTCCCGTGACAGAGGCTGTACGTGCCTAATGTGGGAGTTTTTTTAATGGCGTAATATATTGTTGTGATGGAGAGGGAGGTCAGGATGTAGTATATGTGTATCACTCCACTTGTTTAAATTTATCTAGTCTACAAACAAAAATGGTCTTTTCAATATTTTTATAACTCGATTAGTATAATGTAAGATTATGTCTATGTTAGGTTCATGAGTGAGATTTATAAAAGATAATTCAATTTATCACTGCACATGTTCCCGAACATTATTGCAACCACCTCACCGAGGTCCAATGAGCGAATGCAATTCCCCAGACATTTTTTTTCACGAAGGTACTATAGCTGCTTGCTTTAGGTGGCCTCGACAATTTATCGGGAGCTATTATTGGTGAGCGCTGAGGGCCCTCCAACGGGCAACCATTAAGTAACATCGCCCAAGGGCACTCCCTGTGTGGTAGGGACCTCGGCTTGAGGCGTATGAAATAAAACAATAATAATTCTACACCATACAGCAATCCACCGTGTTAAGTTGAACACCAATTAGAGCGAGTAACGTCACTTATGTATCTTCAATCAAAGGAAGCTCACTTTGTTCGGATATAATCGACGATCACTTTACTGTTTTTAAGAGCTATAATCGAGGCGACGTGACGTCACAAATAGACGCCATGACACCACTAAGCGTTATGGCGTGAATTTTTTACTTATTTAAATTGCAATCTTTTCCTACTAAAACTTTTTTTTTGTAGAAATATAGCTGTCTTTGACAATTGGAGATACTTTCGAACATTATAAAACAGTTTTTCAAAATTAGTCATCGTGCCTATCACTAGCCGCAACCACTAGAGGTAGGTAGTAGGGATGTACCGGAGTAGAAATAAAACAGCTGAGGGAGCAATGTTATCGGAATTGCCTGATGGTCGGCAATCGCAGGTCGATGTGAAGTTCAACATTGCGCACATACCACGGTGCTCCCGTAGCCCTGACATTAAACAGCGTCTGCCCCAGACTTTAAACTAACCGCGCTATTTACAGCTTTGCGGTAGGTTGTTGTAGTAATTCTAAGAATTTCAGCTAACACCACAATATGTATGTTGTAGCCTCAAGTGGAGTCTATCGAGCACACGATAAGCGCCCGCGACGCGAAGATCCAGGAGATCAAAGAGAACATGAACAATGTGGAGGACGTCGTGTTCAGAGCCTTCTGCAGGGACATCGGGGTTGCCAACATCAGGTAACTCGTTGCTACCTATTAGTAGTTTTATTTGTAATATCATTATTCTTCATTACATGTGATGTCCAATTTGTTAGTAACAATATTTTTTGATTTTTTAGAGTACTAGAGTAATATCAATGAAGTATTAGTATGGTATATTTAGCAAATTTATTAATATAGACTTTGTTAATCAATTTAAGTGACATTATATGGTGATTCTTAAATAAAATAACACAAAAACATACTCCAATACTATCATCTAACTGGTATGTCTATTCAGAGAATTTTAAATATTCGTTCTTCCATAACTTTTTTTGAGAGAACTTTTACTGTGTGGTTTAGTATTAGGAGTTGTTTTAACCTTTGCTAGATGTTTATAATGTATAGTTGACTAATAACCCCCCCCCCCCCCGCAGGCAGTACGAGGAGCGGGAGCTGCGCGCGCAGCAGGAGCGCGCCAAGCGGCGCATGGAGTTCGACGCGCACATCGACCGCATCTCCTCCAACCTCGAGTTCGAGCGCTCGCGCGACACGCAGAGTACGTACGCCCCTGGCACCACCACCCCTCCCCACCCCCAAATACACATACACAAACACTTAATTTACATAATTTTATTTTTCTGCACATACACACTTTACACCTAGCCTGTCAAAGTGACTTTGCCTGATGGAAAGCATGAGCATAATAAGAGTAGTGGTCACCATACTCATTGCGAGTACTGGCAATGCATGGTGACCGATACTGTGACAGCCTATTGCGATGCGTCTGCATCATTAATCTGTACTACATTACAATCTCATTGTGATATATATATTTTTTTTTTATTTTATTATTATATATAAAGAGTGGATATGACAGTACGACATTTATTGGAACTAGACCTACACACACACGTAAAATTCAATAAAATCTGTTCAGCAGTTTAGCCATAGGGCACTATTTTTCGTTTTTAATATTTACTACGCGATGTATTTATTTTAATAAAACACTCATTAACGGGTTAATCACCGATGTTCCTCCGAATCTATTAATTTTCCCTCTAAAATATGCTTTATGTCTGAACATTAAGACTCGCACAACATAATCATATATAGTTAAAAATAATAGGTAATGCTGGGACAAATCACGATGACGTATAAAAGGGATAACCGAAGACATTCTTGAGATTAGTGGGTCAGTGTCTCACAGTGAGCGAACCTGTCAAGTCGATCGCTCTGGTAGTTTTTGTTATTTAGGTACTTGGTAGTGATTAGTGATAAACTGCTTTTATACACAGTAATAGGACACATTAGGTTAAGTTTATTAGTTATTACGCAACGATAGGCCTCTCCAATTTCACGCCACTTAGTTCGATCTATGGCTTCTCGCATCCAGCTCCTGCCAGCCGTCTTGCGCAAATCATCGCTCCACCTGGCTTGTGGACGTCCTACACTACGTTTGCCGAGACGCGGTCTCCACTCAAGAACTCGTTTACCCCAACGGTTATCGGTTCTTGAAGAGGCCTATATCCAGCAGTGGACTGCGATAGGCTGATGATTATGATGATGATGATGATGACGTAAAGATTACTTTGTGTGAGTTTAAATGGAACAAGGCTTTGATTTGTATATAATTTTCCACACGTAAAAAAAGGAATGGCACATAAGCAGTGCACCGAAGTACACCAGAGCCCAGATGGGCGTAGAATTGCTGGATCCGCCTTAGATTGGTAGGAAGTAGGACACAACAAGTTTCGTAGTGGGGACAATGGAGGAATAGGGTGGTGCGATGCATGTCGTGTGTCGTACGACGGTGCAGGCGCTGACACTTAAGTTCGTAACACAAAACTAATTTGTGCCGCAGAGAACGTGACGCGCTGGGAGCGCGCCGTGCAGGACGCGGAGGACGAGCTGGAGGGCGGGCGCCAGGCCGAGGCCAAGCAGCGCCAGGAGATCGACGCCGAGCTGCGCAAGGTGGACGCGCTCAAGGCCGAGCGCGCCAGCGCGCGCGCGCGCCAGGACCACGCCGACGAGGACGTCAACAAGGTGCGCACTACCCTCGACCTCGTCATCGGTACCATGAACGAAACAATTTCCTTAGAAAAAGACATTTTGTGTCTGCCACACTGACGATACAAATTGTATCAAGTTTCTTAGACCAGCGTCAATGCTAACGTCGCGGCCCAGTTTTGCACGGACACTATTGGAATTATAGAATTTCCTTTACTATAATATACCTGTACTATTATAACAAATGAACCTTCCTCTTGCATAACTCTTATGTATTGCAGAAAACTACATCAAAATCCGTTGATTAGTTTATGGTCTAAAAAAACAGACAACGGAAGCGACTTCATTTTATGCTAAAGATTACGTCATCTCCCAGACTTTATTAATACCAAAATTATTCGAAGTCGGCTATTAGTTTAACCTCTTTTACATGAATATCAATTTTCCAAGGAGCGACTGGCATCGAACCCTCGTAACCTTAAGGGTAAACTGAATTCGAAAATTAAACTCGTAGTCATTTGAGGGCAATTGCACTTACCAGTAACAATTGTCATAGGGGTACATGAATATTATGATAAGATTTGCTATAAGAAAATAATAGCACATTGATCAAACTGCATCTTAACCAATCAAATTCTAAAGTTTCGAACAAACCAATTCGTCACTAATTTCTTAGGGCGAATAAAATATAGTTATTAAGAAAATTATACCTAACTCTACAAACTTCTCCATATTTATAGGCCCGCAAGGAGTTGACAGGTATACAAAAAGACATCCAGAGCGTTCAGAAACAGATCTCAAGCACCGAGTCTCGAATCGAGAGCAAGCGCTCCGACCGACACAATATTCTGAGACAATGCAAGGTACGCAATATTTCTCTAACTAATATTTCTATTACTATAATAGCTAAAGTCTTACAATAAATGTTGACCAATAAAATTAATATTTAGTGCATCACAGAATATTTAATTTATCTCTAATTTCAATCAACATTTAACTTAACCCGAGATTTACAAAAAGGCGCTCATAGCCCAGTTGCACTCGGTGATGAGAAACAATCACCGAGGGTAAGCAACGATGGCGCGGTCAGTACCTGGATGGGTGACCGCTAGTGGCATGTTACCATGAGCGTCTCCGTGATTCGGAGGTCACGTTAAGCAGTCGGTCCCGGTTGTTATCATACGATAACAGTCGTGAAGCTTAGTTGGAGGCCTTCGGACGGCTTAAAAACATCCAACGGCAAGATTTACGTAGCCACAACGTATTCTTGCCAGTCCCCAACCCGCACTTGGCCAGCGTGGGGACGTATGGCCTTAACCCTCCTGAGAGGAGACCCGAGCCCAGCAGTGGGACATTATGGGTTGTTGTTGTTGTTGTTTGTTGAGATTTACAAAAGAATTGAAAACGAATGATCCCAACTAGATTCACGTAGTACATCTCACCTACATCTGACGGCAAACTCTAATACTGAGCGTGTTTAGTTTTTTGTTACACGCTACCGCCCCCTCTTTACAAAATCAATCCTCAAATTGTAAGTATTTAAGTCTAACTTTATTAACCGTTTATGTTCCCAGATCGACGATATAATTATCCCGTTGTTAGAGGGTAACTTGGACGACACAGCTGACACTGAGTCCGACCCATCTTCAATGTCCACCACACAGCAGTACCGTAAGGAGTCCAGGTAGGCAGTCGTAACTCCACATACTTATATTATATAGATGGCGTTAGTCTCTACTAACGTTCTACTAACCTGAAATTATGAATCGAAATTGGAACAGTCCAATTTACTGCCGATTCATAATTTCGCTTATGTAACAATCTTGAGACATATAACGCAAATGATTTTCTGATCAGAGGTCTTAGTGCGAGTTTATTACACATCAATTCGACCGTCTTGTATCGGTTTCACCAAATCGCAACGTCGAACGCTCACGGGCCAGGTAGAGTATGTGAAATAAACTTCAGCTTCTTTTCTTCTCAGATAAGAACCTAAAGTTTTGACGTACTGTTTTGGCAGAGGTACCGTTGGGCATGGGCGGGATATAATTCTGCAGTACACGAAAATATAATAATTATATGTATGCAAATAAAGAAAATAATAACATGTATTCAAATTGTTCTGTACCTCTACAATTATCCATCAAGTAACCATTGACCCAATGTAATTGTTAATACCGACTTGTAATATTTCGTACAAGGCCATCTAGTTTGTGAAAAGTGAAACTAACAATACTTGGGTGTGCCATGGCCGGGATCATTTACGAGTGAGATATTTCATTAATGTATATAATATATATATATATTTAAAAATATTCGCCTTTACCGAATTACATATACTCATCACTAAATGGTGACGCATGTCGTGGCGACGCAATGCTACGCCAGCAGTAAGTTATGAATTAATTTGAGTATATGTTGTGTTGCAGGATCCGCCTAGACTACCGTTCTCTGTCCGAATCTCTGAAGGAGTTGGAAGAGCCGGACGAGATCAAACGCAAAGCTGACAAGCTGCAGAAGGCGATCAACTCGCTACAGAACACCGTCGACAAGATACAGGCGCCCAACATGAGGGTATGTTGATTCTCTTTGTATATAATTTTATTATCTCATCATCTTGTCCTCTTCTCGATTTGACTAACCTGTTGGTTGGCCTGATAACAACTGACCATGTCACGTTGTATCATATTATTGTGTTAATCTAATATTTATATATGATATGTGTATATATATACAAAAAAAGTAAATCTGTATTTATATCAGCTGTCTAGTACCCATAACACAATCTCTGCTTAGTTTGGGACTAGGTGGCGCTGTGTGTTAGATGGCCGAAATATTTATTTATTAAAAAGCTAATCAACTTACAACGCGTTCAATTCTTGCTCAATGTACATATATTCATTAACATAAACAGCTATGCTACGTTTGGACACAAACAAAGTTGTTTTTAATACCTTTAAACAAGCAATTTTAGTAAATATATATATATATATATATATATAAATCTGAATTTCGAACCGGTTCCAATAAATTCTCTCATGAAAGTTAGTATAGGGGGTTTCGGGGGCAGTAAATCGATTCGGCTAGGATTAATTTTTAGAAAATCTGCGAAGTAAGAAATACTAAGCAAAGCTCGTTCATCCAAGTACTAATTATTGTAGGTAAATAAATAATATGTTTATTATTACCACAGGCTATGGAAAAATTGAACGAGGTGAGGGAGAAAGTGAATGCCACGAATGAGGCGTTCGTCGTGGCGAGGAAGAAAGCGCACAAAGCTAAATTAGCCTTCGAGAAGGTACGACACTCATCTTGTATCCAGTCTATAAACATTCACAATAATTAACTACGTGCGGGTATTACCACAATCACGTTCACGTGTACGTATAGTGCGTTTCAAAGAATAGTTTCTTTGCCGCCGTGTTGGTAGTAACGCCAACAAGTGTTGTTTTTTAAGTTCGATTGATACACTATAAACTTTGATATTTCCCTGAAGAATGTATTTATCTATCTTAATTTGTTTTCTTTCTATGCCAGCCTGATGCCAACATGGCGGCAAAGGAACTATTTGATGAAACGCACTATACCTTTGAATTGTAATTCATCATATCAATCATAAATAGCTTTTAACAATCCACTGCTATTCTAGGCGTCTCCTCAGAAATGAGGTTTTGACTTAATGTAACGTATAATGTTTCCAGGTGAAGAAAGAGCGACACGACAAATTTATTGAATGTTTCGAACACGTCGCCAATGAAATAGACGCTATATATAAGGTAAGTGATCAAAAAGTACAATTCATGTTTTCGTTCAGCAAAAAAAATTATCTAAGCAATCACTGGCTGCTGATGCAGGTCACAAACCAGTAATATTAACTGTAAAACGAAACAACAATAATTGTTTCGACTAATGCTAGTTGAGGTATAGGCCGTGGGTTCAGTTCTCATTCACCAGATTTGCGTGTGAATGCATGTGTTATATTCTACATTAATGTCACCTGTAGTATATTGATCGCTGTCGCTTGTAAGAGCCTGCCTCAGGGCGATATTGCCGTCAATTGTACTTTCTTGTAAATCATGTAATGAATGTGGTGTACATTAAATAGATGTATTATTGTTTCGAAACATATGAACATCAATAATCTGGTAATTATGGTAATCAGATCCATGAGATTTCTACAATAAAGCAGGCCTGGCCTGATCCGTGTCCAATATGTGTAAAGAAAAATAGAATTTCCTTTCACATATGTTGCAAATGTGTAACAAGTCCAAGGTGCATTGATCGTCGTCGTACGTACGCAGGCGCTGGCGATGAACCAGTCGGCGCAGGCGTTCCTGGGCCCGGAGAACCCGGAGGAGCCGTACCTGGACGGCATCAACTACAACTGCGTGGCGCCGGGCAAGCGCTTCCAGCCCATGTCCAACCTCTCCGGCGGGGAGAAGACCGTCGCCGCGCTCGCGCTGCTCTTCGCAATACACAGGTATACCCTCCCCCCCTCCTCATTTCCAGCCCATGCCCAACCTCTCCGGCGAGGAGGAGACCGTCGCTGCGCTCGCGCTGCTTTTCGCCATGCACAGGTATACCCACCCCCCTACTCTTCCAGTCCATGAGTATATTTTTTGTACGTATTCCTGAGTTACCGTTGGTTTTCAAATTTAATATTCCACAGAATACCATTATACCAGGAACATTTTTGTGCTTCAAAATAAATGTCATTACTCAACGTCTAAGAACTGTCTGGAACAACATCACTTTCCTATATAAAAATATTAAAGGCAGTACATGTAATGTATAATGTAATATAGTACATATAATAGTGTATGTGTGTTGTGTTGGCGCAGCTACCAGCCGGCGCCGTTCTTCCTGCTGGACGAGATCGACGCAGCGCTGGACAACACCAACATCGGCAAGGTGGCGTCCTACATCCGCTCCAAGAAGGGCTGCCTGCAGACCATCGTCATCTCGCTTAAGGAGGAGTTCTACGGCTGTGCTGACGCGCTCGTCGGGATCTGTTCAGAGGTGACACCGCTATATCACTTTGTGCATTCCTATTTTAGTACATTTATTCACCTATTAGGACAGATAGTGGGTGTGTTTGTGTGAAAGGATTTCTTGAGGATACAGGATTGAACAAGGACAGCGACATTTACAAGAGAAAATAAGAAATACTCTGACTTGATTGGGAATATTGACTGAAATGCATATGAAACTGCAGAAACTTAGTAATATTAAATAAATATATAACATTTTTCGGTTACTGTAAAAACTTTCGAGCCCTACTCACCTGAGATACATAATCAAACATTATCTGGATTGCATTTCTTGCTTCACAATGTCAAAGTACTGCGCTTCCAAGTAATAAAATATTAACGCTACATTACATCTAACACGTTATACTCCTTTCCTTTCAGCCCGCCGATTGTCTGGTGAGCGACGTGATGACCCTCAGCTTAGAACAGTACCCAGACTAGTTCACCAAGCATGGATAACGTCAATTTGCTAAACTACAAACTTGTTGGGTCACCAATAGTTAATATCATTTAAGATAGAAACGTTTGTCGGATGAAAATGAATTTACAATATATTTTTATACGACTGTTCATTCCCGTATCGTTCAATTTGACGGTTATATTGTCCTTGATTTTTTTAGATTATTAATAAACTAAGTGTTAAGTTGACATAGTATTTTTGTGTTTTATTTTAATTTGAATGTATTGGTAGATAACATACACTAGGCAGGACAACATCACTGCAGAAAGATGGTAGATGACGGTAGAGATGAAGACACTGAAGACTTTTTTGTCTACTCCCAGTCAATCTAATGATAACAATCCTGTTAGTGAGGCAGACTACACAAAGAGATTACAACCTACGCTACATTAGTACACGGCTCACACTTGACTACGGATTGGATAATGGTCTGTAGACGTTAATATTGTTTATTAATCATTGAATAACAAACGAAGCTGAAAGAAACGAAAAAGAACGTAAGCGTTCCTTAATCATATTTTTCTGTTATACTTACGAATTGTTAATAAAATCCATATCATAGAGAAACTACGGGTGAAATAAAAAAAATTATAGTGTAATCTTTTATATTTACAATAAAATATGTTTATATTACAACTCTTACACTAAACTATGCTAGTATGTCATAACTTATGTAGTGCTGAGAGCACACGTATCACTGACCGACGGTCGCACGCACCATAGACAACGTTATCTACAACAGAAACAGATCATTGCTAACGTCTTTCCTATCGCTTCAAACCATAGTGCACAACTGCTTCTACATTAACTAATCAAATTTTAGCTGCTTGCTTATTTACAGAAATTAATAGGAGAAAAATGATCTTAGTAATTTGGAATCCTAAATGAGAAAAGCTTATTATAGTCATTTGATATTTTTAGAATTTCTTTTTCTTTCTTTTAAAATTAGTTAAAATATTTACATTTTATTACTTTTTACACTCTAATTTAATACATTAAAAATTGTTTCAGAAATAATAACCAAATAAATACACTTATAGATTTAGACACGAAATTACACCGAATGTTGGGAGTTATGATCTCATGGAGATGGTAGATTCATTTCATTTTTAATTAAAAATGTCTGAAAATTTAAAAGTTACCACTAATGTTATACTTTTGGTGTACAATTGATTAAAAAGTAAATATAAAACGTCAATCAAAAAAGAACTCTAACTTTCAAAGGCAAGATTAATATTGAGACAGGTATCGAACGAAAGCTTTGTTTTATAAAATGCTATGGCGAATTAGAGTGCCTACTTTCTACCCCCAATAATTTATTTTTTTAATAACGAGATTCGTGTCAGGTGACCCTTAACTGGGTCACTGAAGAAAATACGTAGATATTGAGGGTTTCACAAAAAGAAGTACACAAAGTAATTAAAGTTTTGTAAATGAAATGAATGATTTATCTTCTGGTATGGTTTTTTTACACTAATATGATTGATTAAAGAGAGAAAATATGATCCAAAGACCCGTAATCGTATCGCCAGGTGATGCGAAAGCGTCTTCGGGATCGAGTATGAGACGTTTGTCCAGACCTGGTCAGACACTTGGGCAACGTGCTCTTATATGACTCGGTCATAGGTAAGTCTATTTGAGGGCTTTAGGTGCTGAAGCGATCGGGTCCCGAGCGGCTGTGGGCGGCTGCGGGCGGCTGCGGGGGCTGCGCTAGTCGGGCGAGCGCGGCGGGTCGGTGCTGAAGTAGGGCGCGGCGTGCGGCTGCAGCAGCGTGCGGCACACGGAGCAGACCCTCGACGGCGCGCGCCGGGGGCCGGACTCCACCACGTGCGACGCGCACGCGCCGCAGAATATGCGCCCGCAGTGGCGGCAGTGCACCTGCCACAACCACGAGCCTTCAGCAACTCATCAGACGAGTGAACACTCTCGTACCCTCGAGGTCATGCGAGTGGACACTCACAGTCAGGGTCAAACAAGCAGACATTCGCCTATGGTCAGGGTCAGACAAGTGGATACTCGCGTACCGCCAGGGTCAGCCAAGTGTACATTCACGTACTGTCCGAGTGAGACAAGTGGATAGTCACGGACATGATTTGTATGGATCAGAGTAGCTAATGGATACGTTGAAAATTAAAAACATTTAGTCTCTTTTATAAAAACAGACTTGAAACACAGTGTATAATCACTATTCGTAGTAGTCGCTTACCCGAATAGCAAGTGTACGCAATGTGCAACAAGTAACGCTAGATGAAAAACAGTCAAAATTTAAGTATATGACTACATTAAACTTACAACCGAATGACAAATCTACGCACTTCATAATGTCTACAAGTGTACACTTGTAGACATTGTACAATCGCACTCCATGTTTCGCTCCCAACTAATTACTGAACGATTGTTACCTTTTTCTTAATATTAGGTAGGTGTGTGTGGCAGGAGGGACACTCGTGCACGTCGTCGGCGTGCTGCCACCGCACCTCCGTGTCCGCCTCGCGGATACGCTGCAGTTGCACCTGGCGCACGCACATGTTTGGTAACAGTTAGTGGACTGCCAAGCGGTTTCCCTTCTTTAACGTTGCCATTGTAAAAGCGATATTTGAGAGTTTGATGTTTAAAAAATAGGCAACGTATTGCACTACCTACGATTTTACTAGCTTAGCGTACTGCGAAGACAGCCATATAAACAAATAATCTCTTGAAACAGTTCTCTCTCACTCGGTCATCTGATGCCAAAGAGGAGATAAGTCTCCCCCATTGCACACCACTCTAACCGATTTTAAGCTGCTTACATCTAGCACCAGCCAGCCATCTTGCTCAAATCGTCACTTCACCTGGCCAGTGGGCGTCCCAAACAATATTTCCCCAGACGCGGTCTACACTCAAAAAATCTTACAACACAACGGTTGACGGTAATTTACTAGACAAGATATTAAATATTTCATCCAAATCTCAGTCTTTTAGTATGTTCTCTATTAAGTTTAAGCGATAATTAAGGTGAACGTTACCTGTAGTGACTGCGACAGTCTCACAAAGTCCTGCTGCACCTTCTCGCTGTTGTCGAGTTCCTGCTGCAGCACGGACACCCTGTTCCTCACCTCGTGTACCTCGCCTTGGAGACGCTTCTTATCCTCCAGGAGTTTTTCGATCATGTCGTTGGAGTGTCGCAGTTTATCTCCCAACTCTTTCATCTGTTCGTGCTCCGTTTGTAACCGGTCTACCTCTTGGCTGTAATAAGCATAATTCGCGCTATTGAGACGTCCAGTAAATTAATAAAGTTTAAAGAGTTGTAACAATTCTATTAACCAAAGAGGTAGAACACTGAAATGGTCATGTTTCGGCGCATATAGACCGACTCGAACAGAGCTATATAACAGCTTTAAAAGAAACCAGTGTGAAAAAAATCTTTGGTTGCTCTTCACTGACCGTGTATCCGGTTGACGGTAATAGGGCTTGTAACCGGTTAGGTAAGTGGGACTAAAGGTAAGTGGTGCCTCAGGAGAATTGAGAAGGAGTAGTATGTAATTTTTGTTTTTAAGAAAGTCCCATAGCATATTAATTATTATATTAAGATATTTAGTCAATGATTGTATAATTCTTCATAAGTATGGAAGCGTAGGGCTGAGAGAATCGTTAGCTTTTTGTTTCACGTCTCTACCTCCCCCTCATTGGCATGGACTCTCTCGCTCCACTTGGCATCGCTCAGTATTAATCATTACTTTCATCTCTCGACTTTACTTGGCATAGAAATTAATATTATTAATACTACATGCCCAGTACTATATAGCTAATACACAGCTACATACCCAGCTTCACTGAGTCGTTGTCTGAGATCGCTGAGCTGCGCCTCTTGCTGGTGGAAGAGGGCGCCCTGCTCCAGCAGCTGGGTCCGAAGCTCTCGCTCCGACTCCACGGCTTCCTCTCTTCCGATTTGGCAGAAGATGAGCTGCTCTCTCAGACGGAGCATGTGCTCTTGGAGCTCCTGACATATAAAGAAAAAAATTATAAATAGATCGGTATCTTTTTCTTTTAACAAACCTTTATTAATTTTTGGAAAAGGATTATTTGGAAATTCCACCTTGAAAGTGTGAAATAAGGGATAAAAGGTTGTTTAGAAGTTCATTTTCAAACAGGATATGAGAAGTTATCATGTAAGTGAAGCTACAGGTAATAGTAATATATCAGACTCACTTCGACATTGTCAGGCAAGTCGATAACTTCGTTTTGCATTTCAGCTGCTTTCTTCGTGTACTGTCCAATCAACATAGCGTTGTCTCGCTCTAAACTGTAACAGACAAAAAGGAAAATAATGTATTTTAAGATAAGACCCCAGGAAATCTCATTCATCTTTCAATAGTTTATATGTTCATAGTATAATTCTAGGTATATGCGAGTCTGAACGACGGCGTGCGGTTTTAGTCGGTTCGAGTCCGAAATGCCACAGGTGGTATACGAAAGGATTTTCGGCACGAAGATAAAAAAAAGTTGTACCAAGGGCCATGGATCATATCACCGCACCATAGAGGCGGCGAACTTCCTCCTACAGACTTACCTTAATCAGGCACTAGCCTCTGTAGGAAATTTGCCACTCCCCGAAGTCGTGTCAGTCAACGGGAAGCCGGAAATTGAAGGAATTTTCCACCCCGTCAACAAAAAATAAAGGTGTACTAAGAGCCGTGCCGACACTGACCTGTCGAGTTTCTTGTGCAGCGTTTCCCGTTCTACTGTAAGTTCAGTGACGGTGAGGAGGGCGCGCTGCGAGGCCTGGTCTGCAGCCGCCGCCCGCTGCTGCAGCACCTGGCGCAGCTGCTCCACGGCGGCCTGCAGCTCCTGCAGCTGTTGTCCGCTGGCAGCTCGCTCCGTGTGCCACGACCGGACCGTCTCGTCGTGCAAAGACCGCACGCCCTCCAATTCTTCTGTAGCCTGCCACATGGACACAAATTAAATGGTTATTGTATTGTAAAAACGTAACAGCCTTTGACAGTACACTAATGGATAAAGGCCTTTTTTAGGAAGGAGGTTTTGACCTAGCATGCCACGCTCGCCAGTCGGGTCGGTATAGAGTTCGTCAAGTTTTCCTTCTCGTTCTAGTGTTGTTGTTCTGCGCTAATTGTGCCTTTAGTCGGCTCTTAGGATACCATTAGGATTAATATGGGTGATGTGACACACCGAATTCCCGTCAAGTAATTGCAAGTTAAAGTGATCGTCGTGAGTTCTGTAGTTTAGCAATAATGCCTTGAGCCGCAGATACCTGTTTGAGTGCCAGTTCGAGCGTGGAGGCGCGATCTTTGGCAGCATCAGCGTTGGCCTGCTCCGAAACCAGCTGCTTCTCGTAGTTGGCGCACATGTCACACTGCCGGGCCACGTGCTCCGGCTCCTGCTTCGTGTCGCCGCTGGGGACAGCGCTTGAGGCTTTCACTTTCTGTAAAGTAAAAAACATACGTGTTCAACGATACTGTATAATTATTATAAACCATAAGTTTATAAGGACGAATGATTCGTTACTTAATCGTACCAGAACAGGTAAACGGATACGGATGAAAATTGGCAAATATATATATAATAAACATAAAAATTTTCAAATCAGTACATATTATGTACGTTTTTGAAAATTTTTCGATTTAGAACCAGATAATCAGCTTTACCTTTTAACTCCTCACTCTCACGCTCTTTCTGATAAACAGTTTTTAAAAAATAGCACGATTGTTTGAAGATGTCTGATTCAAAATTTAGTTGCAAGATTCTACCGGAACAAACATTACGTACATAAATTGCAAGTTTAATAAAAGCTTGTAAAAATCGGACAAAACCATTAAGAAATTGCAAAAAGGAATGCTAAATTATAACAAGCGTAATACAGTATAGAGACCAGCACGTAACTTGGTCAGATTCGTTAGATGCGCAGAAGTAGTTTTTTAGGTCCCTTTGGTTGATAAAGGGACGCGGGGTTTTTCCGAGCAGACGATGCCCGCTTCAGTGCGGGCAGGCGCTGGTATGGATCAGGATGGCGTAAGAAAGCGGTTGCCGGACCCCTCCCGTCTCAGGCGCAGAGTGGCACACCGTGTGGTTTTAGTCGGTTTGATTCCGACACACCGCCCCGCCGCAAGCTCCGGTGGGGTGAAAGCCCGAGGTGGTTAACACACGAAAAAAAAGGGACACGGGGATTGTAGTAGCACCGTTCCGAGCAAGCGATTGGAGCGTCAGTCGACTACACTTTGATTATGTTTGTTTTGATTTGTTGCACTGCACGAACCTATCCCCACTGCGCCGAAATCTGGCCAAGTTACGTACCGGCGCCTATAATAAATATCTAATATCTCACCGCAAGTGCGTCCTGCAGTTGTGCATCGGTCTCGCGCAATTTGTTTTTGAGAGCTGCAATTTCCATTTCCAGTGGCTGAATGATCGATCGTAGGAGTTCATTTTCTTCAACATTCTAAATAAAATTGATCTTATTAACAAGAAGTTCTGTAAAATTAAAATGGTGTGGTAGCTCTAAGGATGGTCAAAAAGAGTCTATAATAAAATGAATTTGAAAGTTGCGTGGCTCTTAATTGTAGTTATATAGAGTTGGCTAGTCATACCAAGCAATATAGAGCAATATAGTTTTTTTGTTTAAGTTGGTACAGAAATTGCGTCATATTTGTGAACCAACTGGGCTGTTCATACATCATCGGCAAACGAATAAGGAAAAAAATTTACTTTTTATTAACTCGCCTTTGACATTGTGATAGTTCAACTTATAATTAGTTGATAAACGTGTTAGCGGTAATCTCTTTGAAATGTTTACATTAGAATCGATAGAATTCAATAGTTTGAACTTAAATGAAAACATACATATTTGTAAGACATAACCTTACTCATGTTTACAGTATAGGGTTTTGCAGGGTAGTATAATTGGGCCGACTTAATAAAAAAATTGCGTATGATACTGTTTACTCTTAAACGTTTAAGAGTAGGAGTTTACAAGTCTGTTATACATACCTTTCTAGGTTGTGGCTGTTCCTCTGCTTCAGCTCCCAATTTCCTGGCGAGCGTACGTACGAAGGTGGCCGGCGCCAACGACACCTCCTGCCACACAGCACGCGCGTTCATAAGCATATTTATATCCATTGATTATAATGAAATCAGTCAGTTTAATCGCATGTGCGTTCTTTGTTAGACGATTGAGCTTGCCGATTTGTTTCACTTTTATTTTTATAAAGACCTATTAGTGAATTTAATTGACTTGCCTAAGAAAATACACGTTTTTCTCTGAAGTTTTATTTGTTCTTAATACATAGGTAGAAAAAACCCCGTATATAATATTTTTTCTCTAGGAATTGTGTTGAAAAAGTTCACGATAAATCAGTTCTGTAACATTTGCGACAGTAGCACTTTCTTCACTAATTTTTATATAGACTTGAACACTCCACGAGTATATAATTACCCATAGATCGATGGATAACCAAGTCTGTACACAACACCACAACGTGATCGTCTAATACAATCTCATTAAAACTGATATATATTAAAACAAAAACAAGTGGGTTTTTCCGTGTTTCGCGATTCCCAGCGCTATAAGGATAAATTTTTAGAATCACGATTTAAAAACTTGCACTGTATGTCGAATTGATATACCTATATCACACATGAAGAATGTAGTACAACAAACGGATAAAATACGATCAACTTAGTTGTACTCGTAAGTTAGAACGTTTGAATGAAATTGTTTAGGAGCACAAATTATCTTTTTTGGCTATAGGGGAAAAACACGCTGATAATATTGAAAGCTATAAAAACGGCCTGTAAGCACCCAAAGATTGGGCGAGGATGGTGAAATTCGGTGAAGTAACTTGTTGAGAGGTAAAGATGCTACGAAACTTTCCTGACTCGGTGAAAAGACAGAACTATTTGCCACCAGTTTATGAAACACCCTGGTATCACTTTGATTGAGTAAACTCACACCCGAAGCTTGACTCTTTCATGACTAAATTTAGAAAGAATTTAGGTATTTTTGTTCTGAACTTAATATGTTTATTATATTTATGTGTGTCATTCCACTCTGCATTATGGACCATATTCATTGCGAAATCGGACAATTCCATATTGCAGCACGGTGATTCACATTATGAAAACCTATTGAGATGCTTTTAGATCATAGGGAATGCTGACATTTTAGGTGGATCTTATGTGAAATCACCCCGGTCGAGCCACGCTGTTCGTGTTGTAACGCTGATTACAATACTGATTACACGCTTCTTTAAAAACCTCACAACTCAAACCCAAAATTCCTCCTGTTCTTATTTGATTTTCGCAGAAAAGCTTCGATATATCAAAAGAAGTCAACTAATCGTGGTGGATAAGTATGAAGTGCTAAGAATGTGAAGTTGTATCAGCTTAACACTAAGCATTACTTAAAGATGGTGGTGCAAAGTGTATGCTAATTTGGTGATAAAAAGAAGTAAAAGATAAGGCATTGGAGTTATGGGGGCGACATGGGTAGTAGATACAGGTAAAATGGTTTTTATACAAGGTGATTTGATGATTGTGAATTACTGTTTTATTAAAGTTATTTAAAGAAAATTGTCTGTTTCTTATATTGATAGTATCTGTTGCTATTACAGCTATTTGTACAAAGACAACTCTTGTTTATTTACAAAATTAGACATAAAGATCACCCAGACGGGATCGAAACCTTAACACTCATGAAGGATGCAGTGTGGTATCTGCTCACTACTCCATCCGTGCATTCAATAGTAAGTAGCTATAAAAGACCGCGGACGAAACTACTTATTTTTAATTTTAACTTATTATCTCTATATTTTTTTTATGTAAAACAATAGGGGCAGACAAGCATACGTATCGCCTGATGGTAAGCGATTACCACCGCCAATGGACACCCGCAACACCAGAGGCGTCATAAATGCTTTGCCGATCTTTGGAATGGGATAGGGAGGTGGATGGTGGCCTCCTCTTTTTGTTGGTTGGGGTATGAGCTTATTGTGTCCTCACTCGATCGGTGAAACAACGCAAGCGCTATTTCACACCGACTTTTTCTGTGGCCGAGGTACCACTCTGGTCAAACCGGCCCATTCATGCCGAAGCGTAGCTCTCCCACGGTAAGCGTGGCTATCCCACAGTAGGTCATTGGGAGAGGTCTTCGTTCACTAGAGGACGGCAGTAAGCGGAAGTAAGAACCTCCAAGCCTTTTAAAAAAAGAAAGGAAGATGGACAGTCAAGTGATTCTATAACAGTTCATTTTTTATTTTCTGAAACGGAACCCTAAAAATAACGTAAAAACACAGTAACCACCTGCATTATACCATTTTAGATAGCCAGGGCGTTCCCGCGTTAATATTCAACAGATAAAATACGTTGTCAGTTACTGTTTGCTTACACTCTAGTTATGCAATATTAGTTACTTCAGACTGATACGACACACTAATACTTTACACAGCTGTTCAGCAATTCACTGATAACAAGGTATTTAAGTACGGTGGTAAAATTGAGTATATACTTAATATAACTGCCTCGGTGGCGCAGTGGTAGCGTATGCGACTGCTGTGCTTGAGGACTCGAGTTCGATTCACGATACGGACCAAATGTTTCTATGATCTGCAAACATTTGTTTCGGAGTTTGATTATTTATTTTCTATATATACTTAAAACAAAAAATATATATGTATATATATCAGTTGTCTAGTACCCATAATACAAGCTCTGCTTAACTTAGGACTAGATGCCATTGTGTTGTGAAATATTTAATTATATTAAATGGTTCGGAACGTAGCTCATAGCCCAGTTGCACTCGGTGATCAGAAACAATCACCGAGGGTAAGCAACGACGGCGCGGTCAGTAACTGGATGGCTGACCGCTGGTGGCATGTTACCATGAGCGTCTCCGTGATTCGGAGGTCACGTTAAGCAGTCGGCCCCGGTTGTTATCGTACGATAGCGGCTTAGTTGGAGGCCTTCGGGCGGCTTAAAATCATCCAACGGCAAGATTACATAGCCACAACGTAGTCTTGCCAGTACCAAACCCGCACTTCGCCAGCTTGGGAACGTATGGCCTTAACCCTCTCCTGAGAGGGGACCCGAGCTCAGCAGTGAGATATTATGGGTTGTTGATTGCTTGATTGATTGAAAATGTTGACGCAGTCGGTTTTTATAATAATTTGTTACGTGTTATATTCGCTCTACACAGACTAACCTGCTGCTGTTGTCTCAACTGATTCAGATGCTGCTCCAGCTCCATGTTCCTGGCACGCAACCGTCGGACCTCTTCTGTCCCCGACGACAACGCCTCCACCGTTTCTGAACAAATATTATAAATGTTTTTACAAAATCGGCGTGAAACAGCGCCTGCGCTGTGTTTCACCGAGTGATTGAGAAGACAGGAGGCCCCCAACTCCTATATATATAAATATCTCAAAAGAAAAAAACGGAACCCTTATAGGATCACTTCCATTCGTCTGTCTGTCAAGACAAGTCCCTTTTTCTCAAAAACGCATGGAGAAATAGAGCTGAAATTCATACCAAATACTCAGGTCCACTGTCCCTTGGAGCTGTGAAAAATTAAAACTTCTAAGCCAGCGCAATCTAAAGAGACAGCCGTTTATGCTGCAAATTTTCGACACTCGCATGGAAATCAAACCTACAGGATACTTCCTGTGAACTGGGGATCTTGAAATTAGAAATTTAGGCAACGTCTTATAGCACCGATAAAGGAAAATTTGCGAAAATACAGATTTGTACGAAACCCTCGGTACACGAACCCAACTCGAAACTTGGCTGTTTTTTTTTATATTATTGAAATTATTCAATAATAATTGAAAAATCTTCACACTACTATATAAGTTCTTTCATTGATATGCAGGATCATTTTTTTACAACAATCAGCTTCTACTCTTTTTAAGGTAAATTCAGACCATTTTCAATAACCTATCTGTGGCTAATACTGGAGATAGCTTATTGAAAAGGCCGTAAATCTATAAAAATAGATACACTTCGCAATAAAAGAAAATCCTTTACATAAAATACTTAGACAAGTTGTCACCTGTTTAAAAACGATAGTAATGTACTACATAACCCTACAGCGTGCACGTTCTAACAAGCACTATACTTTATTATACAAACATATGAGTATAAAAAGAAATCATAACCTTGACTAATTTAAATTTTTAATTCGAATGTTGCCACTTCACGTGTTAAAACTTGCAAAATAATTAAACAAATTACCTGAAGTGCCCCAACCTAAGCAGAATGCTGGCAACATGGTGCACTCTCTTATTCAAATAAATCAATAATAATGTGAAAATCGTACATTAGTGATAAATGTAAATATAATTAATATGATAACACGCCGTTTTGTTCCACTAGCTATAAAAAAACTATTGTTATAATTTCATAAAGGTTTTTCCTGTTAGGATGCAAATAGAATGTTATAAATCCTTTATATTATTGTGTACTAAACTCTATATAGACAGTTTTGTTTTCTTTTACCCGACCGGTCAAAAGAAAGGTTATGTTTCTCGAGTGTATGCATGTTTATTATTTGCTATGTAGCCTATATGACTTATAAGTTTTAGCTTTAGAGGTATCATTACATTAGTCTTAATTTTAAAGTTGCACTCGGTGATTATAAACAATCATCGAGGGTAAGCAACGACGGCGCGGTCAATGCCTGGATGGGTGACCGCGGATGGCATGTTACCATGAGCGTCTCCGTGATTCGGAGGTCACGTTAAGCAGTCGGTCCCGGTTGTTATGATAGGATAACAGTCGTGAAGCTTAGTTGGAGGCCTTCGGGCGGCTTAAAAACATTCAACGGCAAGATACGTAGCCACAACGTATTCTTGCCAGTCCCCAACCCGCACTTGGCCAGCGTGGGGACGTAAGGCCTTAACCCTCTCCTGAGAGGAGACCCGAGCCCAGCAGAGGGATATTATGGGTTGTTGATTGATTGAATTGTAAAATGATAAATGGTGTTTAAAAAATAAACTACTACTGTCGACTTCCAGGAATCCATGAATAGTTTTAACCACTTAACATCAGGTGACCCATCTGTTTCTTTATATTGTCAGCATCATCAACACCTTTCCACAGTCCAGAGCTAGACATAGGCCTTTTTATCCACGGCGGCCAGATGGTTTTGTATAGAGTTTTAGTTTTCCTTTTATATAATAAATAAGGATGGTGACCTTCTAAATCTGTTACCACATGGCACATTGTATGTATACTATTTCTCAAATTCGAAATAAGATAAACACATACCACTGACAAGCAGCTGTAAATTTTGCATTTCTGATTTCTGGTTCTCATTGAGAGTCTGCAACTGCTGGCACTCGGCCCTTAGACCTAAGACCTCCGATTGCAGCTGTTCCTTCTCTTGCAGCATCTTGCGCATGTCCTCTGCAAAGATAGAGTAAGTAGTGAGTTTGACACTGCTAAATCGAAGTTAGCAAAAAGTGCAAATATTGTACAGATGCATAAGTGTAAAAAGTTAGTAAAATTTAGCAAAAAATTAACTTTATTAGTAATATTAATCAATAAAATTTAAATTTCATTCCACAATCGTTTAATAGACTTATAAATAGAAAAATATACATTACAATAGTGTAAGTTTTAATAAATTAAATATATTTAATTAAGTGTATTTTATATGAAATTGTAGAATTAATCACTAAATATAATTTGTAACATTATGTAGTATATATTATGTACTGTACAATATGAATAATAAAATTTACATAACTTTAAAATAATATGAATGATGTTCCATTCATATTATTTTAAAGTTATGTTATATTTTCAGTGAATCGGTTGAAATGAATAAAACAATGTTTGTCTTAAATTTTCAGTGAAATTTTGAATAAATCTGTAATTGATAGACTTATGGCCTCATGAAAGTAGTATGAAGAAAGGAAGTATGTTTAACAAGGCTTTATTGAGCAATGGACATACAACTAACATGATAATGTTAATTTATAAAATGAATGTAGATAAGGAAATATATATAATAATGTACTCGACTGCCTCTGTGCCGCAGTGGGTGCGTATGCGACTGCTGTGGTTGAGGTCTTCGGTTCGATTCCCCAGTCGGATCAAATGTTTGTATCATCTGCAGATATTTGTTTCGGAGTTTGGGTGTTACCTATGTATAATAAGTGTGTTATTAAAACAATATCGATGTATTTATATCAGTAGTCTTGTACCCACGACACAAGCCCTGTTTAGTTTGAGACTAGACGACGTTGTGTGTTAGATGTCTAAAACATTTATTTAAAATATTATTAATAAAAAAAATATATGTATAAACTAAACAATTATATCGACTCTTCACTACCCCCAGAAGAAAATAGTCATTTGAAACATCACAACCCTTATTTTTAATTTTAAATGGTACAAATTCTCGTCTTTTTAGATGTTGGTGCTTATAATTGGATTTGCATAAGGTATCTATTTTGTATATTTCTATTTCGGCCACAGCGACCAATCTCTATGGAAACCAGTCAACTACGAAGGAGATATTGTAGTGCACAAGTACGTGCGCAACACTGGTGCACTCTCTGTTCCCTCACTGTCATAATCCGATGGAACGGTTATCTAACACGACCGGGGATCAGCTGCAGGACCGATGGCTTTACGTGCTCTCCGAGGCACGGGGGCTGAGATTTCAACTTCCAAACTCCTATCTGTTATTAAATTAAGCATTTCTATAATCAGAAAGCTTGCCACGTAAAATTGGCCATGAAAGAAACAGACCCGCCTTAAATCTGCACCAGCGTATTTGTGGTTTGTTTATGACTGAATCTCTAGAATTCAAATGAAGGTCATTGGGAATCAATAGAATACATTGTATAAAAACTGTTTCTTCTTGAGCAAGCTCGGTTAATTTAAAGCCCTCTACTAAAAATGTAATGTTTTGATTTGCAGTCGAGTGCCATTACAAAGTTTTGACGGTTTCAATTATAATTGTATAGGGGTGCGGACCTGGTCGGTGGCGAGGCGCGGTGATGGACCGTGATAAACACATACTTACCTGCTATAGATACCTAAAAATCTAAAACTTATAACCATTTGTTTAAGCTATTTGTACCTCGTGAGCAGAACATATCTTTAAACCTAGTATTATAATACAAAAAAATCTTTATTTCGAAATTCATTAGAAATCATCTGACTTTGCCTACTTCTCTTACGTCAGTATTAATCTCTTTTTGGGGTCGTTATTGGCGCTTATATCAATTAATAATAAATTTGTATTAATATTAATTTTTGAATTCTTTTAAAACATTTTAAGTTAGCTTTTTAATGGACTATAAAGATCCATATAAACTTACAGCCCCTATGAATGTTGAAAAATTCTGCCTTAGTGTATGCCTGCGTCATCAACGTAATACGTGCATTCGTGTGCGAAATTTTAAGTTTAGGCCTATGCGTTTGTTCAAAACTTTCAGCCCCTATTTTACCCTCTTAGGGGTTGAATTTTAGAAGACACTGAAATACTTAACTCACTTTTTTTACCGTACTCTATATATTTAAAATTTCATGCAAATGTATCCACGGAATAAAAAGATTCATACAAACTTTTATCTTATTTTTCATCTTTTGGGGGTAGAATTTTGAAAAATCTTCCCTTAGTGGATGCCTACGTCATAACAGGAAAATGTGAGCAAGACTTCAATTTTCTAGCTTTAACGGTTTGGCTTGTGTGTCGATACATCAGTAAATCACTTTTGCCTTCTGTCTAGCCAAAATACTATTACAATTAAAAATAAGCAAAATATTACTTTTGAATTTAGAATCTGTCATTTTTATGGGATTTTTCATTTAATTTTCTTATTTTCGCGCCACTTCAATATAAAATATTTTGTGATATTAAAATGGAGTAGGGTGATAAAGAGAACCAAATCGCAGTGATTGCATTACATAAAGTAGTAGACTTATCTATTAAAGTGTGTTTAAATTCTATATTTGAAGCTCTGTATTTCTCGCAAGCTCTAGGAACAATATAATTGCCAAAACCGACATCAAAATACCGAATTATACACCATCACCAACAAAAAACACATCGTTAGAGCCATAGATTCATGCCTGAAATGTATTTAATATTATAAATACTATATTATTGCTTAATGCCACATAAGCAATCCATCTGAGGTAAGAGTATAGTATGTATGCCCGATTGTGGGCTTAGTTTTGTGGGCAGGTTTATATTTCATAACTTTGTTATATAAAACGACATACAGATAACAAATAACCTTGTTTATAAAAAGTCATTGAAAGTTAAAAGTGTCACTAATAAATAATTCTGGTTTTAACAAGTTCTGTTCAGAGCAAAAAGAACAAATGTGACTGTATTAAGGTGAGCACAAGGACAAATAAATATGAAATATTTTACCAAGTATCATTATATTTACTACAAAGTTTTTATTTCGTTTGGTTAAGTGGTAACAAGGAAGTTATGTGACTTTAGCCAGGTTAGTTTATGAATGGGTAACCACTTTTTAATATATCAACATCCCTTCATATCTCAGAAAGCACCTTAACATCGAGTGCCATTCAAACATATTTTTTACAATTTTTTATTATTGTCATGGGTAGTTGGAGCCCTAGTTAAGGTTGTAGAGGTATTCTAGCAGGCGCTCCAAATAAACCATAAAAGGACCATATCTTAATCTAAGACTTGCAATACCTTCTCAATAATATATTGTAGTTTATATATTATGTATATTATGTTAATGTAGGATAATTATCAGTAAGATACTGCTATTACTGATGTACATATAGAGACCTAACTCGGTCCTGCATAAGCTAATCTCTATCACACTAGACTAATATTACAATTGCCAGTTTGTGCGGATAGAACAATAACATTCAGCACTATACCATCACTGAACAGTACGAGTACAGGTGTACAGGTGAAGCAACGCTCCATTTTTCTCACTTTTCACATGATTTTTGTAAGCATTGGCTCAGTTGGACAACTTACAGGTGACTGCATAATGCTGAATGTTATTGTTTTATGCCCCTGTATCTTTCTAAAAAGGGCAATGGTTCACATAAAAAAAAAAAAACAAACAACAACCCATAATGTCCCACTGCTGGGCTCGGGTCTCCTCTCAGGAGAGGGTTAAGGCCATACGTTCACATGACACATCAATTTTCGATATGAGCCCGTAGTAATAATAAATGCTCATTCATTAATTTCACTTTTTGACAGTTTTGTTGATAAGTAATCAATGTGTTGTGACATTTGAGTTTTAATAATAATCTATCCAATGAAAAGGAAGTATTAATTGATAATAATTGATATAAAAAAGGAAAAGTTGAATAGACATACTTAATCTGGTTAATAAATAAAATAACCCATTTATAACATTCAAAATAAATAAGATATGATTGTTTTCTTTTATTAAAGATGCTGCGACTCATGAAATTACTTGCAGGTTTTGTTTGCTCGTGAATCAAATATTGTTGACTGGTTTATTGATTTTAATTTTGTTGTAATTATTTTTTAAATGAAATTTGCTGATGTATAATTAGTAACAGTAGTACATGATTGAGTTTTCTAAATAACATTCAAAGTTATTAGTTTTCACTTCTGTCGGTAACTCAATTTTTTTTGTTCACACAAGCCTCAAAATTACCAGCAAACTGTTGTTAAGTTTAGACTTAATAATATGTTTTAAAGTAGTTTATTATTACTTTAAGTATTTCTTTTTATTTATGTTTGTATATATGTTACTTACAATATATTTTTTAATTTTAAAAAAAAATAATTTTAATCAATAGTTTAGTACTCATAGTACAAGCTCTGCTTCATTTCAAACTAGATGATGCAGTGTGTTAGATATCTGAAATATTATTATTATTAAATTATTAATTCTAAAAGCTATTTGTTTGGATTTTACCCATTTAAACTAATTCTTACATTCCATAATCCATGTGTACCATGAATGACCCTTTCCTTCATCTACTTTTACCTTCAAAAGTTTACAATTTCATATTAGAGTACTTTGTTTGTTTTGTATTTGTACATATTTTGATGGACTTATTACTTGAATTTGGCTGGCAAGATTTAGCTCAGATTAGGAAATAGATGGGTGTGTTTATGTAACCCTGGATGACCGAACTTTGATTGTTTTTTTTTTGGTAAATTTACTTGAAATTAATCCTAGCTAAATCAACTTATTGCCCCTGAAGTTTTATATGCAGGGGGACTGCATATAAAACTTCATGAAAATCGTTAGAGCAGTTTAAAAGGCATAATCATCATCGTCAACAATTCACTGTTGGAAGATCTTAGAAAGGTTTTGATTTACAGTACCACACTGACAAGCTGTATAGAGTTTGATTTAATTTTTTTATTTTTTTGCTGTAAATAAATAATCTACTTCCATATTCTGTACTTTTTACATCCACAGGATGAATATACCAATGAGAAAGTTACATGGAATACCAGCTGAGTCCAGCAGTGTTACTCGCAGTTATTGTTGTACCTTTAAAAATGAGGAGCAAAGCTAGTCACCTATCTACCATTCCAAAGATTAGCCGGAACAAACAGATGGACAAAATTAAAAAAAAATGTTATTTTGGCATATGTGCCCTGTATATACACTTAAGAATTTATTGAAAAGTGGTTATTTTGATTTTACAGACTCCAATTTCATTTACTTGTATAGATAAGTTATGCCCTGTATATACACTTAAGAATTTATTGAAAAGTGGTTATTTTGATTTTACAGACTCCAATTTCATTTACTTGTATAGATAAGTTATTTAACTAAGTATAAATTAAGTTTATGATTCTCTCTGTATTGTGATTGATTAGATTATGAACCTGTATGCATATTAGCCATGACACTCACTGTAGCCAGACATCACAATGGTTATAAGCAAAATAATAGTTAAGGATGCACCCGAACAATGAGACAATGCAATCAAAATGCACAAGACAAATTAGAACCACGATCAATAAACGATATATGAAAATATTGCTATTTCAAAACTACAAATCAAAATATATTTCAAATTGAGATAAAATACTTACTAATATGAATAATGTAATGGTTATACTGCTAGTGGCATGCACTGAAACAAACCAGAACCGATTCTACATACAACCCGGGCGCCCTACACCACTATAATCATCCAACGAACCTTCTTTTTGTAAAAACAATTCTTTCATTTTCGCACGTTGTATGTTAAACTCTTCTTCGAGTAACCGTCGCGTATCGTCCGGCGACGGGCCATTGCGTTCTCCGGCGGCCTCCACTTGAAACAGAAACACCATTCAGTGTCTCTACGGAAGACATTATCACCTGAATTACCAAATAATTGCACAAAATAACACACCTTTTGCACTCTCCGTTGTCTCACTTGACATGGTGAACTGGCAATGCCAATATTAAATATTGTCTCTAAAACAGTAATAATCTACGAGATATTTGCATTATTACACGAATTTGCTACTTCAAAAATTCAAAATCATGAATAAATGGGAAAAAGATGAATTCACGAAAACTCTTTGGCATTTTATATTGACGTTTTAAATGGCTTGTGTTGACAGGTTAAAAAAATGTAAATTAAATTAATGTATAAAAATTTAAAAAGGATTTCCATCTTTTACATTACATTTTGTAATTATTTTCAAGCGTTAAAACATAAATTTAAGATTCCGGAACAAAAGATAATCTTTATGGACGGAACATTATTTAAAAAAGTTTGCACTCTATTTTACATAAATATCGTTTTGTTCCACCAATATATGTACAATTATTGATTTTATCAATTAAAAATTTGCTTTATATAGCTTGATATATATTTTTTAAGTTTCTTCTAATTGATATCTGTTAAATGTATAATTATAAAAATCATTTTTTTCTAATTCATTCAACTTCTTCTTCTCTTGATGAGTTGGCAACCAAGCTCAACCAGCTGGATCAAGTTATTGGTAGGGACTAAGGACGAGAGTTTTGGAGTTTGTTTTTGTGGTCACGAATTCCAAAGGGCTTGAACCCAGAGCCGTAAAACCTTGTGATTATCAAAAAAGTTTCAGTTAGTAAACGCCACCTGTCAATGTGCAAGTAAACACGAAAACACGTGTGTCAATTGAATTCATCGGTTCAGCTTTCGTACATGAATATTCATTGTAAATATAGATTATTAAAATAAATTGAGAAATAAAAACGTGTTAATCAACCATGTTGCGAAGACAGGCGCGTTTGCGCCGTGAGTATCTATACAGGAAGTCTGTAGAAGATAAACAAAAAAGTATACAAGCTAAAAAAGATCAGCTGAAAAGAAGTTTAGAAGAAAATATTCCTATTCATGGAGACTTGAGGAAAGAAGCACTTGCCTTACAAAAAAGAATAGAATATGAAGATAAGGGTAAGTACATAATATCGTATTCGAAATATACACGTCGTCTAAAAATGTATATTAAACACTACAGAAAGCTCTAGGGCGTAAGTCTATAGCTAAAACAAATTCTATAGTGTATAGATTTTAAGATGAGTGTGTTCTTAATTTGATTATATGTTTTGTTTAAGACCTTTTTGATTTATGAAAGCAGTACTTCCTGGTCGATCTCTTGTGTATAGTTTATAGATAACAATTAATTACTGTATACCACATTTTGTAGGCCCAGAAAGAGCAGCAGTGATTGGAGGCTTCAGTGGAGGTGCAAATACTCAAAGCGCACAGGATGATGAATATCGGTATGCAGGAGTGGAGGACCCGAAAATAATGATCACCACATCTAGAGATCCAAGTGCGAGGCTCAAAATGTTTGTTAAAGAACTTAGGTAATTATAATTTTTTTTCTTTACATATTTTCACACACAAACATCAACTTTATTTTTGTAATAATTGAATAGAATGGATTGAGGTTATCAAAACAAAGTGTCTTCTTTTTAATCTGAGTGTTTTTCATTTTGTCCTTTACATGTACTTTTAAAGTCCTTTTTGCTTTTATTATTTCCAAGATTATTTTGGGGTTGCCTATTATTTCTACCGGTTTTACCTGAATATCAGTTTTTACACAGAGTGACTGGCATCTGACCTCTGCAACCCTGAGGATGAACTGAATTTGAACCTTTTACCTAGTTGTTAGTATATTTGAGGGCATTGACTTCCCAGTAACGATTGCCATATATATTCATGGCAACCAGGACTGACAGCTTAATATGCTCACCGAAGCAAGGGCTGGAAACACTGCCACCTACCATACTCTGGGCTGCTATTAAGAATTTCTTATAAACAAAATCCAACAGCACACCAACCCGGGAATCAAACCCTAGATCTCTTGATCTGCAGTCGCTTGCACTAACCATTAGACCAACAAGGCAGGCAATATATTGCTAGTGCAGTTGTTGTCTTTAAAAAAAAAAAGTTAGGCTGGTTTACAAAAAATAATTAAATAAAAAGCCTTTATTCTAACATAGTACATACATTTTCACTTTTAATTTATAGATCTTAAACCATAAATCTAAGTTTTCTTTGTAGTTACTTCCTCCGTTTAGGCCTCCCCCATCTTCCTTGACAGTTCCCTGTCCCTAGCTTTTCTTTCCCAAGTATTGCTGCATCTTTCTTTTAATATATTGGTCCTCCTTCCTCTTGGTCTTCCTCTTTCTCAATTCTCTTGGTGTCCATCCATTAATATTTTTGTCCATTTGTTGTCCTCTATTCTACATATGTGGCCTGCCCACTTTCACTTTTAAGTGCAAACTCTTTTTACTATATCTGGTAATATTATTTTTCTCCAATTTTTTTAATTTTTTACCTTACACAGACAGATATATCTGTCTATTATTTTTTTGCAAAAAACAGTATTTGATATTTTGTCTTTTAATTTTATACCTAACACACTTCTTCCCATTTCCTTTGCTGTACAGCTAGATACGTTTCAGTTCAGTTACAGTGTTATTCATGGCACTATAATACTCATATAGTCTTCCTTTGATGTGCAATTTTATTTCTCTATTTTTGTGATTTCCTTTAAATTCCAGTACTTTTGCCACGCTAACAACACTACTTTGCTTTCTTTTTCTGTTTGGTTTTCAAATGATATTAGTTGTCCCAGGGACATAAATTCCTTTACATATTCAATCTTTTCACCATCTTTTACAATATCTTTCTTTGTTCTATTTGTGATTACTTTGGTCTTTGTGGCGTTTGGCAGTAATTCTATCCTATAACTTTTGTGTGCTACATCCTCCAGCATCTCGTTTAACTGGTTAGAGTCTTCTGTGAATGGAGCAATATCGTCATCGCAAACCTCAAATGACTAAGGCATTCTTTGCCTATATTAAGTCTCTTTCCTTCTCAAATTAGGTGTCTAAATATTTCTTCCAGCACCACTATTCACCGTCTACCACAATATTCCTTTCTTGGGTTATAAGGGAACACCCTGTCTAACGCCTTTCTTAATAGACTGGTTGATAATAAGTTATAATCGCTAAGTAAATGTGCAATATGAAAGGGGTGAAAACGTATGACATTTTGTTTTACATCAACTCAATAATTACGGTGACTGCAGTCAGTGTTGTAGTTTGTCATCACTGCAATGTTCACCAATTTTTTACTAATGTATCCTGTTGTAGGTTAATATTTCCAAACAGCCAGCGTATGAACCGTGGTGGTTATGAGATGTCTCATCTCATACGTGCGTGCCGTGCCAACGAAGTGACAGACTTTATTGTGGTTCATGAGCACAGAGGAGTTCCTGACAGCCTGGTGAGTTTATTTTAATTATAATTAACAGTCCACTATTGGACATAGGTAGAGGCCTATGTGCCTTAGAAAGAAGGATTTGGTTTCCTGTACCACACTGGCTAGACAGGTTGGTACAGGTTTTGTTTTAAACGGAACACCCCCGTGGGATTTGGAGGCGGAAGTGCTCGTCGAAGTTTATCGACGGGTGGCTGAATTCCGGGCGGAGAGTGGCATTCGCCCTTCGCTCGAAGAGGCACGCGAGTGGCGTGAAGCCGCCCGTCGAGCCACGATAGTTCGGTGGTGGACGCGGCTGGAGGCTCCACGTGCTTGCTTCGCCACCGTGGAGGCGCTCCAGCCGGTTATCCTCGAGTGGGCAGGGCGGCAGCACGGGACCCTTTCCTTCCGACTGACGCAGGTGCTTTCCGGACACGGTTGCTTCGGGAAGTACCTGCACTCGGTCGCCAGGAGGGAACTGAGTCCCGCCTGCCACCACTGCGGCTGCAGTGAGGACTCGGCCCAGCACACACTCGCGGTGTGCCCCGCTTGGGCACCGCAGCGTCGGGCCCTCACTGCAGTCATCGGAGGAAATCTCTCGCTACCGGCTGTCGTACGGTCCATGGTCGGTGGCTAGAACAGTTTTACCGCGGTCGCGTAATTTACCCTATAGTCGCCCTCAGATGAATGAATCCTGTCTAGGATAGTGCTACTCTTAATTTATTACCACAATTTGTATATATAAACATATTTCATATTAATAATACATATAATACACACGAAACAAGATGGCTGACACGTACATGCAAGTAACTCATATGATCAGCGTGATGTAGGTCAAAACTTTCTTAAGAGATATTAAGTCCAGCTCTATTATATATTATGTCCAGCTGTGAAATATTAATATTAAGTATTGGTTTAGTCAAATATGTGTGCGATGCTGGTAATATGATAATTCAATCGCCTTTACTACCTTAACACATATATTAAACTGGTGGTCAAAATTAATAACTACCCTTTCTTTTACAGGTGATATGTCATCTCCCACATGGCCCGACAGCGTCGTTCACATTATCTGGTGTGGTGATGCGCCACGACATCCCGGACATAGGACCGATGAGCGAACAATACCCACATTTGGTGTTTCACAATTTCAAAACTGATCTTGGTAAGAGGGTCTCCGCATGTTTATTTACTTTTTAACACACTTTAATCAATTCCACCTGTATTTTTGATTGTTTGTAACTGACTTTTGTGTGTTTTTAGTTTTTAAACTATATTTTTTAAATAAGTGGGAGTTACTTTGGTGTTATCCATGGTTGTTGCTGCACCTTTACAATAACTTACGCGGGGCGCAGCTAGTTTAAAATAAAAATAGGCTAAGGTACTCCTTAAAACATCAGCTATCTACTAATACTACTATCTGTCCAGCCGTTGTATAAATTTATATGATATTTTAATGGTGGCAACACAAGACAGGACAGGTTGTCGTAGAGAGACTTGGGGAAGGCCTAGTCCAGCATTGAACAATTTTTGCTTAAGAAAATTATTTTGAAATTAATTATATCTTATATTATTCCAGGTCTTAGGACGATGAGCATCCTGAAGTATCTGTTCCCAGTGCCAAAGGCCGATTCAAAAAGAGTAATCACGTTCGCTAACCATGACGATTATATTTGCTTCAGACAACACACATATAGAAAGGTAAAAATGGCGACGAAGAGTAGTTTAGAGGTGTATTCATTGCACCAAATACAGTTGTATTTTAAAGCACTAAGTTGAATTTAATTTTTAACTATATTAGTCTCTTCGCCGGGTCTCTATCCGTCTGCATCGAGCTTACTATCTCACTAATGAATACCTTAATCAAAATATTGTCTTCACAAACCATTATCATTTTTAAAAGACCTATCTAATTATATCCCATATAGCAAAAATAACATAGCAACAAAGCGGTTCTGTTTATGTCCTTTTGGCTGCTGAGCCCTAAGTGAAGGAAAAGCTGGTTTAAAAAAAACTATTTTCAGGCAGGCAAAGATATAGAGTTGTCAGAAATAGGCCCTCGGTTCCAAATGAAGTTGTACAGCATAAAGTTGGGTACACTGGAGTCTCTGGACGCGGCCGACACGGAGTGGGCGCTGCGCCCCTACATGAACACCGCCAGCAAGAGGAGGTTCTTGAGTCTGGAGGATGGCTGGCAGGAGGAGGAATAGTTATTAATAAAAATATTTTTATACAATAGGATTTTTAATTTTGTAGTAGATTATTTTTCACATTCAGCGTAGTCATAATAGACTATGTCGTGTCGTGGGTTCGTCGTAGGTTCAATCCACATGGGAAAACACTTACTTGTTGTATTTTAAACTAGCTAAGCCTCGCAGTGTTACCCGCGGTACAAGAACAACAGCGGGTAAGGCGGCAGATCGAAGATAGTCTAAATAAAGTGGCATTATCTGCCAGTGAAAGTTCTGGCCAAATTGGCACAGCCGTCCCAGAGAAATGTTTTTAATTTTAAATTAAAAACAGACACTTCAAGTTTATTTGTATAGATTGTTGTACTGCCATACTTTTAAACTACAACTTAAATAAAATATAAGGTTATAAATAAGACGAAGTATGGAGGAGTTAAAATAAATAATTTTATTTCGTATCAACTAATTCACATTCCTTTAACTATGTTATTATATAATATCTTTGTCTTCAATAAACAAATATTAGACTATCGTCACATTGAAACATTACACCACCTCAGGACACTGCTCATCAATATGTGTAACAAATAAATAAATATCTTATTATCTATTTGAAACCAATGTTCCCGTAGCGCCATCGTCTAACAAAAATATTCTCTAGTACATTTAAAGGCACAGACGTATCACAGCTTGATGTCTAACGTTAATATATAAGAACGTTATTAAAATTTAATCATTATTTACAATCCCCAACAGAAAAACACACATGAAAACTTAACCAATGCAAAAATTTATACATCATCAAAATTCTGTGCATGAATGACACACGGACTACTAGATGGCGCTAATTCATAAACTACTCTCATAATTCTGCTACCAGCCGCTAGATGTCGTTAAAACCCCTGCCTCGCATCCCGAAACCGTCTACCTAATGAGACGTCTTCGAGGCAGGGTACTTGGACAAGGTTAAAGTAAATGTGTCCCATGAGCTGTGAGGCGGAGGTATTAGTGGCTTTGAGACATTCGAAAAGCATGTCGTCACAGGTACAGTGCGATTTACTGTAGAGCGAGTTGTTGGTGAGGTTGTAGCGACGCGAGAACGCGCGCACTTTGGTCGGACACAAGTCGTGGGTTCGGCAGCAGCGGTCCAGCCGTCTGTCAGCCCCCAAGTCGTGGTAGTCCGTTGCTATGTCACCCGTACCGCACCATTTGGTCCCTGAAAGAAAATGTCAAAAATATAAATGAAATTAGATCTAGCTTTTCACTATTATTTTAATAATACTTAGCTTATGCTTTGCACATAAGAATATATTATTATTATAGCTGGTCACATAGGCACATTTTCAAACACATTGAACAGGGTTTTTATCATTTTACGAAAACACTAACTCAGTATAATTCCTATAATACCTATTAAGAACTTTACTACTGAGAGTACTGAGCTGAATTATCACAGTAACTGTTACGTGGTGAACTTAAATATAGAACAGGTAGACACTGGAGGAGGACTGTGAACGACACAACTGCTGCCTAGCCTATGCTCGTATTTCGCCTATTTTTATATACCACACTACTTAAATAAACAAGATGTCAGAATCTCAATTCGCACCGTCCCACTCGTTTACCTGGAATAATTCCTTGCAGTAGTGTTAGCGGGCTGCCGCCCAGAAGGCCTGCATGAGCGCCGCCGGCGTCGAGCCTGGCACGCGCTGCGCCCCCTGTCTCTCTCCAATCGTTATTCACTGGCTCCGTGCCCCCCTCGTCAAATATTTCTACACCTTCCACCTGTAATCAATAATAACATTTCCATTTTATTTATTTACTTCATTTTACGAATCCCTTTGTTGACGGATAGTTATAATAAAATATGTTTATTTCCACCCCAAAGAACATATTGTTTTATATATATTAATTAAGTAAAAGGAGTCAATATCATCCGCGAGTTTCGTAAGAGTCGATTAAGAAAGTGAATTATAGTGGCAGCGTACCTGCTTGCAATTCATAGCTGCAGGTGTGTAAAGAACATAGGACAAGCTTTTAGTGTCAACTGTCGTTGGCTTATGATTTCATGGTCGAGAAGCAAGTAGGTGTATCCTTTCAAGGTCTCATAATGATTGACCGCCTGGGTCCTCGTAATGATCGACGCGTCTTAGTCTTCGCAGTGATCTACCCGCGAGGGATCCTTCAACGGCTAAGGCCGTCATTGGCAGCAGTCACTTTCCATCAGATGATACATCGGGTCGTTAGCCCCCATTTCATGTGTTAACAAGTACTAAATACACTAAATAGGTAACCCCACGGATATGACGTAGTTCAGAGTAAATTAATTATCTAGAAATCATTATATTACCATAGCATAATTATTTATAATGTCTGACTTTAGTTATTGTAATGTATCCTCTTTTATTTAACGTTCTAAAATATAAGTCCTAAAAATATTATACGTGGTAGATTTGTGTCGAGGATATAAATATGGCAGGAAATCATTATATTGTGCAATCTTTTGTGACTGTGTTTAGAACGATACTCTACCCAAATATGGACTCAGTGTGGTAAAACTAAGTGTTTCATCGTTAAACCCATTCTCGAGCTTCACACATGAAAACAGATGTGGATAGAACACAATAAACTTTCATAGCTACTTGTTTCTCTTACAATTAACAGATAAGTTTGCGTGCACCACGTTCGTGATACATGACAATAGAAATTATCTGAACGATGTACTAGATGCAGATATGGGATCATTGTAATGTATAGCACGAATGAATCACGAAATGATTTATTCCCCCGTGATATAATCAGGCTTGTAGTTTTTTGGTTATTATTGACGTAATAAGACTATCTCGTTGGTCTAGCGAGATTAAGAGGACTTGGGTTCAATTTCCGGAAAGGGTCAAAAGTGTTATTGCCAGCCCGGAGTTTGGAAGTTTAGCAGTGTTTCAAGTCCGTAGCTCCGAGATCATGTTAAGCAGTAGGTCCCAGGAGTCAGTACCCTCAAATTACTTATAACTATAACCTTCGAATTTAGTTCACCCTCGGGGTTGCGGATGTTCGATGCTAGTCGCTCCGAGGGAAAACTGATTTTCAGGTAAATCCAGTTAAACTAGCAACCGACCACAAATACTATTGAGAATAATAAAGGCTAGGAAGATGATGATAATTGCCATAATAAATAAGATATTATGCATGGAGGTTTAAAATCCCCATGGAAAAATAACGAAAACAACTTTTTTTTACTTAGTTAATGGAATTCAATCGTCAAACGAAGCAACGATGGTTTTCTGCAGGGCTTTGGTATCATTCTTACAACATTTAAAACACCGAGTACCATTAAAACATTAAATTTGTAACACATTGCATATTATTTAAAGACATTTTTTATTAACATCAAAAACAACATTTAAGTAAGAAATATAATAAGGTCGCACTCGAATCGTGAGCGACTGCGATCAGCAGCGATGCACGGAAATGTTGCATTTTCGTTATTTATTTTTAGTTCTGAACTGCTAAATCGTTTTAAATTCTCCATTGAAGTGATAGATAGCTGATTTGACTTTGTGATTTTAATTTAATTTTAACAAAAGCAGGCACACCTTCTTGTGCGTAAGAAAAGTGTACGAACGGAGAGTGATCTACTAATACTACTACTTTCTCTTGAGAAAAACGCATGGTTTTGAAGTTGTGTACCCCCGGAATCACGCAAACGATTTATAGTTAGGTTGTGACGCTGGCCTCAGTTTCTAAGAAATTCTTAGATCACGGAAGCGATCACTTGCTTGTCATTTTTGACCTAATTTTACGTGGGGCAGAAACACATTTTCTTCATCTTTCGTCATTGGATTAGGTACCTATGTATTGGTTATGTGATATGATGATAAAATGAATTAATGTTATATATCTCAAGGTGGTTTGGTACATTCTTTAACTGAATTAAATTTCATTAAAGTGGATTAGACATTTTCAAACAGGCGGATATTTATTTTTAACAATTAGCTTGTTATATAATAAAATCAACAATCAAAACGATGGATTCCGGTCACTTATACTTATTTAAGCGAGGCGTGTAGCCAGTGTCAACTTCACAGAACCATCACATGTGTATAAAACGGGTGTAAATCGGGTATTGTTAGCGATTACCGAGTTCGCCAGTAAGAACCTTTGTTTACGCTTCAATATTTGCATTTTCTCAATGAACTGTGGCTTTGGAGTAGAAGTTCTCATAATCTAAGTGTGAAAAACCATTATTTATCTAATATAAGGTAGCAAGAGCGAGGATACGCTTTAAACAATTGAGGAAAGAAAGAAAAGACATCATCTATGAAGATAGAAGGCAGTTATGCAGTAGGCTTATACGCGAATAGGTGAAGCTAGATATTTTAGTTAACATGTTAAGTTTAAAATTTATCTTAGAACCTGTATAGTCGGTCTAGTGGTTAGCGTAAGCAACTACCTATCAAGACGTTTCGAGTTCGATTCCTGGATCGGACTGGTGTTGGGTTTTTCGTAATTGACATTCTTCTCATTTCACAAGACATTCTTAATAGCAGCTCGGAGTATGCAAATAGCACATTAAGCCATCGATTCCGGTTGTCATGAACACATATGACGATCTTTATTGGGAAGTCAGTGCCCTTAAATATACTGACAACTAGTTTTATTTTAGAATTCAGTTCACCCTCAGCGTTGCGAAGTTACGATGCCAGTCGTTCGTGAATAAACTGATATACATGTAAAACCGGTTGAACTGGTAGTCGACTCCAATTAATCTTGGCAATAATAAAGGCTAGGAAGATAAAGATGATGAATAAACGGCAAGAGAAAGGAAGTTAAAATTCGTGGTATTGCTAAAAGGACCCACTTATGATTCTTATATTGCTGGCGTCCATGGGGGCTGGTAGTCAATTCACATCGAGTGAGCCGCCTGTTCGTCCAATGAGTGAAAATAGCGGAAGCCCATACCCCAACCCCTCCCCATCCGCCTCCCCAAACGCACTTGGGACGCCTCTGGTGTTGCGGAAGTCCATGGGCGGCGGTAATCGCTTACGATCAGGCGATACGTCTGCTCGTTTGCCCACTATTCCTAAAGCAGTCACATTTAGATATTCTGATAGAAGTTTTTTACCTGCTGACATTGGCCCATTAGCTTCACCATTTGTGCGAAGGAGACCCCGAAGGGCCGGTTGATCCGACTCAGCTGGCGCAGGAGGCGCACTGTGTCGTCCTCATCGCTGGAATCAGAAAGCAACAAGTTGAATAACCAATTTTCAGTAGGGATTATAAATCCTATTAACGATTGAGTAAAGGCTGAAATAGAAGTTTTGGAAACCCCACACAGTAGCCCATTAACACAAGTATTTAACTAACTCCTTAGCGCAGTGGTAGCGTGTGCGACAGCTGTGCTTGAAATCTTCGGTTTAATTCCCGGGTTATATCGTATATTTGCATGACCTGTAAATATTTGTTTCGGAGTTTGTGTATAATATAGTACTCGTAACACAAGCTCTGCTTAGCTTAGGACTAGATGGCGTTGTGTATAAGATGTCCGAAATATTTAGATATATATTTACTAGCTAACCCGACAAACATTGTTTTGCCATATATATTATTCATAGGAAATATTTTAAGTGAACGCGAAAAATAGATGTTGGCCGATTCTCAGACCTATCCGATTTGCGCACAATGTTTCACAAAAATCGGTCCAGCCGTTCGGAGGCATTTGGTAACAAACATCGCGACATAAGAATTTTAAATATTATATATACATATTTATTATATATACTATATAACTATATATAGTATATATAATATACTATATATAGTTATATAGTATATATATATATATATATATATATATATATATATATATATATATATATTTGTTTAGGTACAGGGATTAAATAGAGTAGATACAATAGTAAAATTATTTGCTCATTGTGAAATCAGTCATAAATTAGACGGTCATTAACTCTGTATTACCCCGGTCTTACTGACTGTCAACCCGTCATTATTAATGACCGGGGTTGCAGAGAGTAAAAAATTTAAAAGCCTAAAAACCTAATAAATTATGATAATTATTTTCACGGGAATCAACGCAATCACTTATTTAAAACGGCGCACGCCCTCTGTCATCGATTTTGCGAAGTAGAAGGTCCTTCATCCACCCCCGCATTTTATATCACATATTTGATATCATATTATAGGGCGTGTGCCGCTGAGACAGTCAGCCTGTGACCTCGGCCAGTGCAACCTAGTCGAAACGTCAGGCAAATCAGAGGTATGCGATCAATAATTAAAAGATATTTCATTAGTACCTTTAAAAAAATGATTGCGTTAATTCACGTGAAAATAATTATTATATCATGAACGCGAATTATGGTCGAAATTTATGCATCATGCGATATATAGTATTTAAGCTATAGATCAATATAATATGAATATAATTTTTATAATATTAAGATAATTCTGGTCAAAGAGAGAGACGATTGTACTTCTAAATAAATACTTATCTAAGTATCAGTTTGAAAGACACCACCTTATGCTTACATCATACATCATGTTTATAGATAGATAGATAGATAGAAAACTCTTTATTTGCACACTATAATATTACAGTTAGAAGAGAGTACATAAAATGCGAGACGGAGTGTACAAAGGGCGGCCTTATTGCCTAAAGCAAACTCTTCTAGGCAACCTTCATTATGTCAAGAAATAAGTGTTTCCATAATTAAAAGTAAGTTTTTTTTTATTGTTACTAGGTTTTGGCAAGAATTGTTGTGACGATACTTATTGCGGATGCAATGACTCTGGATTGTAAAACTAATAGCCTAGTGTAATTCATACTAATATTATAAATGCGAAAGTAATTCTGTCTGTCTGTCTGTCACTCTTTCACAGCTTAATTACTAGAACAACTTCAATAAACTTTGTCATGGAGATACTTTGATTCCTGAGGAAGGAATACACACGAGCGGATCCACTGGCAAAAGCCAGTCTTACATATTTTCGTTCGTCAAAGTTTTTTTTTCAGCGATCGCAACACCAAACGCGCTGGCCGTCGATATACCTGTCGATATAAAAAAAACTCACAGCTAGGCCCTCTGATTGCCCAAATTGGAACTTGCCTTGGTGATAAATCCAGTTGGGTTCAATGAACGGATGTTACGTAACGGCCCTGAACTTTGTTTCATTGATTTGATTGCCGGTTCTTTAACTTAATGAGTCAAGGTGGTCTTAATAAATTTTATGAGATTCTTTTGAAGATACTTAAAGAAAGTACGTTAAGAGTCTACATATTTGTTGGAATTTGATAACTTAAACGAGCATGTTACCCGACTGCGAAAGAAGTAGGGTGATGTTTTTAGACTATTAATTCCGTGATAACTATAGGTAACTGTAATTTTTTCAGTTGTCAATAGATAAATCGGTTAAAGATAAAGGTTGGAAATTAAAATTTCTGCCTTATCGACCATAGATGAAAATTATATAAATTAACAAAAATCTTATTTTGCAAATTGAAAAATGCAATAATTTTAGTTTTTTTTTAGCAAATTAGTGTATTGCCATCGGTCCTCGATAAATCTACAAAGTTTGAACGAAATCTGGCCGTTTAAAGTGGGTCAAAATTGCGCCCAAAGAAGTCGGTTACAAACAAACATACATACAAACATACAAGTGAAGCAATAACTTATATGTTTTATGTATGTACTTGTCTATGTCTAGTGAATGTCGGTTGTCGCGGCAAATAGTAGTCTATGTGTTATTCTGTTGTATCAGCTATATTACTGTAAAGTTTCATCCAAATCCGTTGAGTAGTTTTTACGTGAAAGAGTTACAAACATCCATCCATACAAACTTTCGCGTTTATAATATTAGTAGGATTGACGCAGTCGGGTTTCATTTTTTTATAATTCATTTATTTAAAACTTTTTATTTCATTTATTTAAAACTTGTACAAAGGCGGATTTAATGTCATAAGGCATTCTCTTCCAGTCGACCGGATGATGTAGAAATATAAACTGGTAGTGCGATGTTATTGAGTTTTACTTGATACTTCTTGATTTTGTAAATAAGAAACACGAAAAACTTCATGTGTATAAAAAATACAGGCTTTTACAACCATTGTTATTGCTCCGAATGAAGGTATAACAACTCTTACATACAAATAAAAACAAATATAAAATATGAATTCAATATTATGAAACTAAAACAGATAGATATTGGGAGCACGTACTAATTCCACATCACGAAATAAAAGTTTCTCGCTGATTACCGCATATAAATATAGTCCAGTACCAAATATCAACTGTTGGTAGATTTTCGGTTGTAGATACTCCGTGAGATCTTTCAACTAAACAAAAACTTGCCAAAAATCCAAATAGGTATGAACGAACAGAAATGATAAACTAACAAAGAAAATGAACGTGCTTGGGCCAGGACACATCTGTGCAATTCCTATTGTCAGCCACTCATCTCATTCTATTGTGTGTCTGGATAGCTGGATGTCATCATTCATACATCCGACTTGGAATATTGTGCTTTAGAAGGCCTAACGTCTTTTGAAATATTTCACCGGTACAATAATTATAACAGTAAAAAAAACGATAACCAGACTACGTAAAATATTTGGACAATATTTATGAAGCCAATGTCACACGGGCTATTATTATTACGAATCTAACACATTAAAATTGTCGAACATACAAGGTTGATTTGAATGCCTGCCTGAATTTGACTGCCTCGTTAGTCTAGTCCTAAGAGATTGCAGATCAAGGCTTTGAACTCGATTCCCGGGTCGGACTGTTGTTGGTATTTTCTTACAAGAAATTCTGAATAGCATCCCGGAGTATGAAAGATGACGGTGTTGCCTGGCGGTGTCTCGGGGCAAATTATTATGAAAATTTGTAACAATCGTAACAGGGATTAACGGTCCTCAAATCCTTTTCCCTAATTAGTTCAACCTTCGAATTCAATTCGCAGTTGCGTGGTTGCGGAGGTGTGACACCAGTCCTTCCGTGAAAAAACTGATATTCTGGTAAAATCGATTGAATGAACAAGTATGCGAAATCATATTGGGAATAATAAAGCTCGAGAAGATGAACGTCATTAATAAACATATTATCTTTCTTTCTATAAAATTACACATTACTTTCTACGAATAGAAACTATCTATGAAATTAAGGAATAAGAAAACTATTATTATCGCTACGGTGCGATGGCAGTAAAACGATAAAAATGATTACAATCTTTCACTTGGTCTTATTGTATCTTGTTAACTATCTGAAAGCCCCGACACATTATATATTACTTGTACATGCCACATTCCATATATGTAATTAAAAATAATGAATGGAAATCTACCTGATTAACACGTCTAACAATATTAATCCCTCTCTTTAAGACTCCAACTTCCGCTTTTCCCAGCTAGAGCCTTGATGAATATTCCCACTTCCTACTAATATTACAAATGTGAATGATGAATAGAAGCAGTGAATTAAAGTATTCTAAGCAGAATCAACAGCTGAGTCCTTTCAATTAAGGTTATGACAAACGGGTGAAAACTGCGGTGAAAGCAGAGGTTTTTAGTGTTATCAATTTAAGTACTATCATTTTTGGGTTAAGTTAGCCTTGTACATTCTCCGGATGGCGTAAGAAAGCGGTTCCCGGATCCCTCCCTTCTCAGGCGCAGAGTGGCACACCGTGGTGATTTAGTGGGTAGTCTGGCGAGTCAGTCAGGAGTCCCACACGAAGCGAACCCCCTGTACCCGCGGGGGGGGGGGGCGAAGTGCGTAAAGGCATTCCACCACGTCAAAAAAAAAAAAGCCTTGTACATTCTCTAGGAGGGGTCCGGATGGCGTAAAAAAGTGGTTCCCGGATCCCTCTCGTCTCAGGCGCAGAGTGGCATACCGTGTGGTTTTAGTCGGTTCGATTCCGACACACCGCTCCGCCGCAAAACCCGGTAGGGTGAAGGCCCGAGTGGATTTCCACACATAAAAAAAGCCTTGTACATTCTACCTTTTATATTTATTTGTTACGTGTGTACAAGACATAATCTGACTGCCTCGTTGGTCTAGTCGTAAGAGACTGCAGATCAAGGTCTCGAACTCGATTTCCGAGTCGAACTGTTGTTGGGGTATTCTTACAAGACATTTGAATAGCATCCCGGAGTATGGAAGATACAGGCAAATACAAATATAATTTGTCAAAGAAGCAGATTCAATTCGATCGTCACGAAAGACTTAATGTCTAAAGGTATTTTACAAAACACCCGTGTATACACTAGCATTATATGAAATAGAACACATAATCTAACATTAAGAGGCTTCAACTATGTTACTTTAAATAGCCCCGGTGAACAGGGTCTCCGAACCGTTGACTTTATTGAATTATCATAATCCCAACACCTTATTGGTTACATAATTCTTTACGTACGTTCGTTGAAGGTATTGAATGGGCTCATATCTTACATGTTTCACTAAATGTTTTATTTATACCTGTATAATATCTGTGATTTAATTTTTTTTTAATAGAATAAAACCGGTTAAAAACCGATGTGTCACAGCGCAGGCGCTGTGACACATCGGTTTTCTGTGAGGCCGTGGCCGTATCACTCCGGTCGAGCCGGCCCATTCATGCTGAAGCGTTGCTCGCACGGCAAAATGACAGATTTGATGATGATAATGATAATGAAATTTCGAAATCATAGAATGAACATAATAAAATACGAGTATACCTACACGACCTGGGTCTTTACGAGTCTTAACTTCGCATCTGAAATTCGTTTCTTTTATCGTAGCAACTAGTTTTATCCGTTTTGACTGCAGATTATGTTTCGTGTAATTACAGCAATGTCACAATTTATCCTATATATATATACAAATATAAATAAATAACTACTTAGGCTATATATGTATATTTAATATACGAAAAAGATCTTCAGTTTGTTTTTGTTGCAACGACTTTAGCAACTCCGAGAACTTGGAATTTGGAATACCTAAGGTTTGTAAACTTTATGTGATAATGTAAAATGACTGGACAGCGCTACTAATTATCTATAGACTTGTAACATATACAATACAATACAATACAATACAATAACACACATATATGCAATACAATTTTGTCCAAAGCTGAACAAAAATAAAAAGATACAGCCGTATGGAGAATAGTTTTCAAAAAAATAACGATTCAAGACCCAATTTAGAACACTAGAAAACTAGCAATTATTATTATGTTACCGTGAAATAATATACCTACACAGAGAAGCAGTCACAACTATAGTATTCAAGCGATAGTCGGTATAGTGAAAACTAACAAGTTGTAGAAAGTGGGACATGTGCAATTTCCACGGTGCGCGGGCGCATCGCGTATTCCCGTCTTCGCTAGCGGTCAGTTTTTTAATCATCTCATATGTCTGTGGCTGAGCTGATCGAAATTGAATAAGTCGATAACATTACAGTGAAAAAACAAATCAAATCTTTAGCTATTTTATTTCAAACTAGGTGGCACTTATTAGTTGTACTTTGCTGTTAGTTGTATACTTGATGCTTATAGCCATTCTCGACAAATGGCTTAGTAATAATAATAATTTTTCTTTCTTTTTAAAACAGTATTACCAGAGTTCAGAGTATTCCAAAGATAGAAACACTCTAGTTTAAGAACATTAGACATTAATATAGATTTGAGGTTGACTATGCTGAACAAAATATGTTTTATAACTAGCTAGCTTCATTTCACAAATGTTGTGAATAAACAATATTGGTACCATAAATTAAGTTGTAAAATTAAGTAAGAAAGTTGTAACTGGGTTGCAGGTTTACTGTATTGTACTATTAAGACTGTATCTTGCATTTTTTCAATCTGTTATCTGTATCTGTACCTATTGAATAAAATAAAATAATTAAAATGTATCATAACCACAGTGCCATAACTGTTCGTTATATTGGACGGAATGGTTAGTGTTGTAAGGTTTTCCTGAATTACTATTTATCTATATAACCAAACAAATAAGTAAAATTGGAGTGTCAGTTTGTAAAATTAAAATAACCGCTTTGTACTAAATGCATATGCTTGTACACAGCACATGTACCAAAATAACATTTTTCACATTTTTTGTCTGTCTGTCCGATTTTGACGGGACTTTCACTGAAAGATTGCTAATGTGATAAGGCACTCCTTATCACATTAGCCTACTTAGGCTACTGTTTTTAAGACTAGCTACGTGGTGTTACCCGCGGTTGTAACGGTACAACAATAACCACGGGCAACACCGCGGACTTCGATGGTTCGTGCGTGCACCCGACCAACAACGGCAACGCATCGATAAGTTCATCGTGTATTTATTTCTCTAACCTAATTATCTGTAAAAGATTTTTATTGCCCGTTAATGTTTGTTGAAAAAGTTCGCGATTTTCTTGGAATGTTTTTTTAAACATTGATAGAATCAATACATAACTTAAACGATGGGAGTAAAAAACTAGAAATGTTGATGCTTTTAATGTTGTAAGTATTCAGTAAGAAACAATTTTTGGAAATTTCACCCCTAAGGGAGTAAAACAGGGAATGAACGGTTAAGCGAAAGGTTGGAAAAAAATTGAAAAAATGAAATAACAATAGATACGAGTTAAACTGAGAGCAATCTATTTTAGTCATAGAATAGAGAAAATTGTTCAAAGAACTATTTATTCATACCTAATCTCCAATTCTGTCCAAAATCAACAATGAGCTTTACCTGTATGCTTGTTTGTCTGTAACCGACTTTTGAAATCATATTTTTTAATTTTTCAAACAAGGTATATTTATTCCTGGCAAAACGTACCCCCTCTTTTTGCCGAATATGATTATAGCCCCACTGTAAGAAAAAATTGGGCATTTAATCCACTCTAACTCCTAGGAAATGTAGCCACGAATGTATAGAAGCGCCAAAAATTTACCGTCCACTGCACACCGGCTGAGTTTATCATTATTAAGCATGGCCATAAAACGTTACATACATTGCACATAAGTTTGCAAGGCAACAATGCTTTACCTCGCGGATGTTGTGTTTCAACACGGCGGGGATGCACCAATTATGTTTGATGTTACTAACCAATGAACACAGCACCATAAGATATTGATCGTACGTAACATAAAAGTGGTTAATTGCGCTGATGAAGGCCACTGGAAAATCTTTCAGCGTATATTAAGGGAAAGAGTTCCATTCAAGTGGTAAATGGAGCGTATTTTCGAGTTATATGTTTGTCTGATTGGTGTACCTATTGAGGATACATTACTACAACGAAAAAAATTCATCTTTTTAATATCTTTACACGCGTTTGGTCCAATTCACGTTTGGTCTTATTGTCTAAAAGAAGGTCAAATACGCAGTTGGTCTGCGGATCGTTCAGTTCGCGGTTAGGATCAAACTGGTGAATAAAAGACTTGTCGCGATTGATTTACGTATTCAATTTCTGCTCACAAAACTCAACCAGCCGGAAGTCGGAATATTTTTTATTCATATAAATTTGTTTAGCCTGACTACTCAAGTTAAGAGCGTGCAGCTTAAACCGCTAAGAACACAATCTTAAAAACTTTGCTGCTGATGCTGTTACGCTTAAGCCTCATAAACAAATTATTTTTGGAAGCTCCACCCCTAAGGGCCTAAAATGTAAAACTTTGTTCTTTTTAATCTTAGAAACACGAAATAAGAAAAAAAAACTCTGGAGTGACACCGCCGGCAGTAGCTTGTAATCGTTTAGTGCAGTTGACCTGAAGGTCTGTGTAATAGTGTTGTGGGGTATTCTGTGCGCATACGCAGACAACATCCTTGAGCCACATTTGAGTTTAGCGTTTCATAATCCATGCCGCTGCCGAGATGAGATTGCTTTTGCTACTTTAACTTGGTAAGCAATCATCTTACTACCACAAACATTTGCAATTTCCTTTGTACATAAGTATATATGTGGTGTTTATATTGGCTTATTGTTCATCTGTTGCTAGCTAATTTGTCCGAGTCTCTTAAAATATTTTTGTTGTTGTTTTTGTATTTTAATTTTATCATTGATGCTGGGCTCTTATTGACCGTGGGTGATGTTTTGAAGCTAATTAACGCAATTGGAATTAATCCTGTGTCGCAAGGGACTTAAGAAACATATATGAAACGGACACAAAGAACACCCAGACGCAGAACAACAATTTGTGGATCACACAAAGTGTTAGATAGATACCATAGATAGAGATAGAACCCACAACACTTGGTGCAGTGGAAATCGGCGTGACAACCGGTCAAGCCACTATGCCAACCGTGCAGTCGTTTTATTGTTAATCTGTTACTAGCTACCGGCGCTACTTCGTCTGCATTTTATAAAATTCATTGTTTTTCTGTTTTTTGTTTTGTTTTTTATTAACAAGGCTACATTTAGGGTCTTTTTGCCGTGCCGTGATGTTTAGGGCCTCTTTATTGTCTACAAAGATGAATGAACTATCCAACACTGAATTTTTAAACTCAAACTATAGTCCTTCAAATATAGATTGATTTTGTGTCAGATGTGCTACAAAATCGACGCAGTAACATTGGACAAGCAATTTTATTATGTATCACTTCACTTATAAATATATATAAATGGCAATCTCTGACTCGATCCGACTAAAAACCGCACACTGTCTTTGTTGCTACTTTGGGGAATTAGGTGTACCTTCGAAAAGAAATCCCTGGAATCCCGATGCACTTTGGACCACATACGGTTTGTAGATTGCCCGCTCCTGTGTAGGAACCCCGATGCTCCTTTTCTAAGGGCGTGAGCACTTTGTAGCGTGAATCCTCCCCCTTGAATTAGATGCTCCGGTAATTTCACTCACTCCGTGGCAAGAATGGCTTAGTTAGGGATGGATTTCTGTGAAGCCGTAGTGACACTCCAGTCCGCATTGTTACTAATATCCATACTTAATGTTATAAATTAGAAAGTAACTCTGTCTGTCTGTTATTTTTTTATGTTGGCATGGAGATATTGTGATTCTTGAGGAAGGACATTGGTTACTCTTGACTGCGATAACCGACATTTACACAGGCGAAGCCGCGAGTCGAGCTAGTAGTAAATAAATAATAATAAATAAATAAAATATTTCGGACACACGACGCCATCTAGTTCCAAACTAAGCAGTGCTTGTATTATGAGTAATAGACAACTCATATAAATACATGTATACCTTTTTTTGTAAATACTTACATATTGTACATAGAAAACACCCAAACTCCGAAACAGATATTTGCAGGTCATACAAACATTTGATCCGACCCGAGATTCGAACCCGAGACCTCAGGCATAGCAATCGCATACGCTGCCACTGCGCCACCGAGGCAGTCAAGTCAATAAAATTTTAATGTTAGAATTTTGGAAATCATTTCCAATTACATTCAACGAAATTTCTTCGCATGCGTAGAGATACTCAACTATTAACGTACGACTTATGTAAACGAAGTTGTAACGGCTACTAGTACACAGCGTACCTATCTTTAATTCTAGGCCTGTTTTCCTCCTTTAATGTCTGAAATGATAATCCAGTTAAAACTTTCCTCAATAAATAACAATATAATTTATCGGTATTTCGGCGTATGCGATGCTCACGTGCAGCCATTGTGAGTTTCGCGAGAGAGCAATTTGTGAACCACATTACACTGTAAGGAACCATCCACCTTCCTAATTAGGTTATACGCGTGACGTGACAAATGTTTGGTTAAATATCGACGTCTGACAAGCTGACCTGGCGAATTCAAACCGCCGTATATTTTTTTGTTTATATTTTCTAAATTTACGAAAATCTTGTTTTATTATTTATGCCTGCTTCAGTTTCCCACAGGTAGTGTACAGTCACGAACTCAAAACACATACACTTCCAGGTTTTTTCGATTTTCTTCGATACATACCTTGTTCTGACAATAAAAAATACATATGAAAAAGAATTATCCAATTTGGTGCAGTCAATTGGAATTGATGCTCGTATATACATTACGGTGATTCATTTATATTTATGTAGATTAGCTTATAGCTGCGGCTCCCCCTGCGCGAATTTCGGCTATCGAGCCTTAGCTCGATAGCCGAAATGGAATCTGGGAATGGAAATGGAATCGAAAAAAAGGACATGGGCTGCTCCTTAGAGCAGCCCATGTCCTTTTTCAGGAATCAAAGTATCTCCATAGCAAATTACATCGCAATCGGTGCAGCCGTGTAGCCGCGAGAGGCTAACAGACAGACTTACTTTCAGATTTTTAATATTAGTATGATTTTCCCAGGAATTGTTGGAAAATTGAATCCCATTTTTAAAAACAAGATTAAGAAGCTAAATAATAACAAAAAATCCCGACTACTTGAAATTGTACAAGTTCTTATAATTTATGACTTTATTTGCTATAATTTTCGAAAACGCAATGTCATTCTCACAATTTAAACAATACCTTCAAACCCAAAAATCTTATTGGTCGTCGAGTTAAGCATTGAGTGAAAATATTCAGTTTTAATCCTTTCGAAACACATTAATTGTGGTATTTCGTACAAATAAACAAAACAAATAAGGAAGAAATCGATACTGACGTGAATGTATAAAACCTTCAGGTTTATTGCCCTGTCACTGCCATATCTACCAGATAACCCTCGCTCAGTGATCGAAGCTGCACACAAATATAATTACCATTCATCGATTTTAAATGACTTTAGCAAGATATTATTTTTATACCATACGCAAGTTCTTGAAATTTTCAGATTTTCTCGACCATAATATGCATGTATTAAACATATAAACCTTCGCCTTGAGTCACTCTTTCTGCTGCTCAAAATGAAAATCGGTTGAGTAGTTTAAAAGAACTAAGCGAACAGACACCGTAAGCTTTAAAGCTTTCTATTAACAAACTTTTATTAGCTTCACCTGTAAGTATGTTTGTTTCCCGACCTTTTTAACGGCTTTTTTAAACTATGTTTCATGTTTTAAAAGCTCCTTATACCCGTAGCCTTAGAACTTATTCATTTTTAAGTATGTGTAGTGATATAGAAAGTACAAAAACGAACATTAAAAATATACTATCCAGACATAATTTGAAGGAAATTTAATTTTATACAATAATAATAATGCTTTATTTTTTGTTATTAATTATTATTTATTATTAATTACAAATGATAAAGAACAGCATCTCAACAGGCTCCCGGAGTGTGGATCACCATCTTGCACGGTTGCATTGTATGCTTTCGCAATGAGTATGGTGATTGCCACTCTTGGATTCTGGTCATGCTTTCCATCAGGCAGGGTAGAGTCAGTTTGGTAGGCTCATAAATAAATACATATAAATGCAGCACAGTTTGCTTCATTTAAGCTCTACAATTACGTTCGATACTCTTAGAATTCTGAACACACTCCACATTACAATAAGTCATGAGTAAGGAAATCAAATAACTATCTGCATTTAAATCGAACCAATAACGATTGAAATGTAATTATTCCACTTATGTATTGAGTCATTTGAAAGTAATAGCTATTTGTATATGGTTGGAATGACCTCCAAGTTAGTTAGAGCTAGTGTCCCATTCTCTATTATTCAGCGATATACGGAAATTCCGGTATTTATTCATGTTTTATAATCTTATAACAGTGTATCAGAATTAACGATATTATTTTAAAAAAAACATACTACCCGCATATTTCAGTCTAAAAACCTTATATCCACGGTCAGCGTACTTTAAGTAAACTATTTTAAGCTTCTGGTGCTAATAAACCAACCGAACAGAGTCTCATGAACGCAGACTTCATCAACGTTATATGACTTTTAAGATAATTTAGCCATTCGAAGATCTAAAAAGAATAAAACCATTCAAGGCTTTACCAATTACATTGTAGTTATTGCATGCAAAGCGGAAGAATTTATTCTCTGATTTAAATCTTTAATGTACTAACGACTGGACCCGACCCGGCTTATAAATATTTGTATTTATTTAGTAAGAACATTTATATTTATACAAATAAATAAAATTGGAGTGTCTATTTGCAATATTAAAATAACCGCTTTTTACTACATGAATACGCATGCATGCACGGTACATGTACCAAAATAATATTACTTTTGTCTGTCCGTCTGTCTGTCAGTTTGTTCCGGCTTATCTCTGAATGGCTGGACTGTTTTCGACGGGACTTTCACTCGCAGAAAATTGATGATACGAGAAGTACTGGCTTTACCCCGCAGCATTGCCCGCGGTTACAACTATAAACACGGATAATACCGCGGGCTTCAGCTAATGTGATTTATAAATTGATGTTCTAAGTCTGGGTGTTCTTTGTATTCGTTTTATGGCTGTTTGTAAAATCTCCGTCTCATTAAATTTTCTTAGTGCGCGAGACCTAATGATTTCTTTAAAGGCCGCCTTCGGTCTATGACATTCTTATTCCCGTATCCGCATCTGAGACTTATCAATATTTCCGAATTATACTCCCTCACAGACGCGCTAATTCCCAATAAATTTGGTGTAGGGTATACCATGGTGATTGTTAATATAATCATTAACTTTTAATTTGTGTACAAAAGCATCGTGTGTCACAAAACAGGCTCGTATATCGGAACACATCGCGTCCGTGACATTTATGGATGCGTTTTGCGTTGGTCAACGCGGGATTGCACAAGTTTTGTAATTTACCTTTATGGTGGTGATGTGAATTCTTGGTGTCCGTTACTACATTTACATTAACAGCTGGTAAATCCATATTATATTATAAAGAAATCTACCCAACTAGCTCTTGGAGGTGTTTTCGCTCTCGCAGTAGTAGATATTATAATCCCCTATTTTACCCCCTTAGGGGTGGCATGTCCAAAATTCCTATCTTAGCGCTCACTTACGTTATATAAAGAACCTACATGCAAAATTTCAGGATTCTAGGTTTAGCGGTTTGTGCTGTGCGTTGATCTCTGGGTATCTTAGTCAGTCAGTCACCTTCCTCTTCTATATATATATATAAAGATATATGGTAAGATAGGTACGGTATTTAATGATTTTATATATTTGTACAAACTATATCATTTATTTACTAAAATCTTGTGTAAACTTCCTGTTTAAGGAGAGGCCTGTGGCCCATAATGGGCTGTAAAAGACTGTGTATTATATTAATGGTTATTTGGTTTGGAAATGTTTTTCGATTCACATTATATCAATTACCTCTAATAATCCTCTCTGGCCATAGGCCTCTCGTTAGATGGAGGCTTTGGCCTACTATACTACGCTGGACAGACGGATTGACTTAGCGTTGGTATCAAGTTTTCCTCCTCCTTGCAGTACAAACTTAAATGCACATACTTCCTTAGCAGTAATATCTTAGACATTAAGTCCTCTTTTGTACATAATACAATTAACATAGGTATATATAATTGTTCTATAATTGTACAAAATAAATAGATATATTACTTAAAAGCATGTCGCTCTGTAGCATAACACCGTTATTTACCATCGCGAGCAATTGCTCAATAATCCAATCATGTCGGTCCCCCCTCGGGACGCACCCTTCACCCCGCACACGCCCGGCTCGTACCCACACCAGACTCTTCTAGAATGGACCAGGAATTCAGACTGAGATTTAAGCGCATGCGCTAACTCGTAACCTGGTTGAGGCGACCTTATTTTACGTATCGGTGGATTATTAATGTAATATAATGTTTTGATGTTACAAATACATCAGTTTTTCCTAAATGTTTTGAACATTATACTTTTTATGATACCTATTACTTAGTATAGGTATATATATATATATATATATGTATATATATAAGTTTAAATATAATGAATAACACATATACTATAGGTATCTGTATCGGTAGTCTAGTTACCATAGTAGGCTCGACTTGTTTAGAATTAATGAAAAAGTATAATGTGTTAGTTATTAATACGAAATGACTATTTTTTTTTGGGTATAGCGAACTGTGCCGCTGTCGACAATTCTGCCAATGACATATGAATGTAAGACATTAGGGTGTACACAAACAAAAAAAAAACAAAGATAGCAAAGTGAAGAAGGAAGAAGGAAACCTGATTAAAGAATTACAACGTATGAAAGTCTTCTTCTTCTTTTGATGATATGGCAATCAGCCGGATCAGCTATTTCTGCCAATGTCAAGTATTTCAAGTCTTCAATTCTAAGTCTGCGAGTCTTCAAGTCTTCGTCGTGATGGAATTATTGATAAAAAATATAAAAAATGTGGATGACATAAAATGGGAACCGGCTTTCGCAAAAACAAAAAACGATCTCCCGTATGAAAGTCATTAACGCTTGAATGAGTTCTGGACGAAATGACCTTATTAAATAAAGAATCAGTTGTCAGAAGTGACAGTTGGTCTCTGGCCCAAATATCACTGTCAACGAAGAAAAAAAATACTTCGAAGAGTCTTCAATCAAAAAGTTTTTAGTTAATGAAATTGAAGTTAAAAAAAGGATGATTAATATTAATAATAATGATAATAAAGATTAAATATAATAATAATAATAATAAAGATAAAGAATAAATGAAAAAATAATTTGTTACAATATATTTGTGGTGTAGAATATCTTTAATTATTTTTTTTATTAACACTATCATATGAAAAAATGTTAAAAATAATATTATAAAAGACGTTGGCAACCTTAAGCCTCGCCGTCATTAATATGAATGGAATAGTTGACGCAATGAACATGCACGATTTCCTACATTTTATTCGAGTTGTATTTTTATGATTGGTGTATTCTAAATAAATGTAATCACTATTCATAATAACATACTTCATATACCATTCTTGTTATGTCGCTAGTTGTTAAACTAGAGGATAATGTAAAAAAATATTTAATTCTACCCACATCACTGTAAAATATATTCTTTTAAGTATACATTGGCCATGTTTAGCGACTGTTTGAATGCTTCGAGCCACTTCTTAAACTGGGGAAAATGTACAATAAATTACCTTTATGCAAAATTAGAGTTGACAAACCTTCATGATTATAGAAATATTTAATTTTGGAGTTTCAAGCGTTTTTTTCGGCAGAAACCTGTTCGTTATGTGTGTGCGAGCTTAACCTACTCGAGATATTGTTATAGTAGTTTTTATCCTCGACTCCGCTCTCGTGTATATTGGTTATCGCAGTAAAGAGTAACACATGTCCTTCCTCAAGAATCAAAGTATGCCAACTTCATTATAATCGGTGCAGCGTCACCGTTTCCTGCAATACATAATACCGACGGACGGCGCTAATATCATTTTCAGGGGGCTAAATGGTAAAGTAATATATACACTTATATTCCAGGTAATCGAATGTGAACTTGTATGTTTGTTGATGTGTGATTGCAACCAATCCATTTGATATTGTCTTCCTATCGTCTGTATTTAAGCCACGTTGGTTTGGCAGTAGTGTGTTGAGGAGTCACAAATATACTCACATCACATTATTTATTGCAAACATTGTATGCGGATTTTATATAATATGTATATATATTTTATATATATTTTACATAATATGTATATGTATGTGTCTTTCTTTCCAAATTATTCATTTTAAAAATACATATCTGTCAACTGACTGCCTCGTTGGCGCACTAGTAGCGTAGACAACTGCTGTGCATTAGGTTTCGAGTTCGATTGCCGAGTCGGGCCAAATGTTTGTATGATCTGCAAATATTTGTTTCGTAGTTTGGGTGTTATTCCGTTTATAGTATGTATGTATTTACAATAAAAAAAAGTATATATGTATTTATATCAGTTGTCACGTTTCGGCATATATGGGCCGGCTCGATTGGACCACAGCCTTATTGAAAACCGGTGAAACAGCGCTGGCGCTGTGTTTCATCGAGTGAGTGAGGATACCGGAGGCAAATACCCAAACCCCTCCCCCCATCCTCTCCCCACCTCCCAAAGATCGGCAAGGCACTTATGACGCCTGGCGTTGCAGGTGTCCATGGACGGCGGTAATCGCTTACCATTAAGCGATACACCTGAATATACCAAAAAAACACCTCATTTACACCTCAGTACAGTGGATCATAGAGACATTCATATACTCTTTATAAGCCAAAAGGAAGGGTCCTTTTGGCTTCGCCGAAGTCGGGTAAGAAAGTGTATTAAAATGAGTTCAGGTATTTTCAAGGTATGCACTTACAGACGAACTTAATTGATTCTTTTGTAGCTAATGTTGTTAGAAAGCGTCTTCATTCATTAGCATGCCTTCGGTAATAGATGCACAACTCACACACACAATGTTTAGATTACCTATTTACATCTCTTTTGAGTTATAGCTGTGACGAAAGTGGGTTCTGAATACTACATTATTCAGATCGAGTGTGCACTTATTTAAAGCTGAGTTAGATATATATATGTATTTAATAAATGTTTTATAGCTACCTAGACTTAACGTGGAATAATGTGTTAACAATAACATGAATATCTTAGGTAAAGCCGTGCAATATCCGAAAATATCTTTCTTATTTTCGGACATGACATATAACGCCATCTAGCTTCAAACTAAGCAGAGCTTGTTCTATTACAATTAGAACTGATGGAATAGTTCCTTAAGTTGCGCACTTGACCATTAAAGTATTATGTATGAGATTATTACCTACTGAGAATAAGGGTGAGGCCTACCCCTTGGGGGCTTTAGATATGAGTTTCTTCTAAGAATAATAGCCTATATTTTTACTGTATGTTATAGGTACATATTTTATATTAGAATTTGCCGAGCCCCGTGGTGTTATCCGCGGTACGATATCAATGGCGGCCAACGGGGCGAAGCTACTTAAAATCGGTTTAGCTGTTCCAGAGATAGATTAACCGGAACACACAGAGAGACAGACAAAAATTTTAAAAAATGTTATTTTGGTATATTTGCAGTGTATTCATACATATGCATTTAGTACAAAGCGGTTGTTTTAATATTACAAACAGACACTCCAATTTTTTTTATTTGTATAGAGTATAGATGAAATTACGTATCCTTACGTATCTAGCAAATACGTTTAAAGATTCAAAGTTACGTCCAGTACAGTTTATGCACCTGTACCGTATTGGCACATGGCCTGATCACAACAATTGCATGGCAACAGCCGGCCGTCTTATTTGTCGATTGTACCATTGTAAGCTCGTCACCGCCATCCAACACCTCACAATGACACGAGGCTTAGAGTGTTTAGACCTAACTCGGCTCCGCACTGGAGGATCAATAAATGAATTTAGAAGATATTTCATTACTAAGCAAGTCACGTTTTTAACTATCAAGGTGAAAATATAATACCTCAAATATGACAATTTCTAGCTGACATGTGCAAATTCGTTTCTCTTTTAATTTGAATAATTATTTCTCGTTATTTGTAACATTTCTTATTGGTACTCGGGTCTGAGCTGTCGCGTTATGGAGCCTTCCTCGATACGTGGACTATCAAATCTAAAATGATCTACTTCTTCTTCTTTTGATGAGATGTCAACCAGCCAGATCAGCTATTTCTGCTAATGTAAAGTCTTCAATTCTAAGTCTCCGAGTCTTCAAGTCTTCGTCGTGATGGAATTAATGATAAATATAAAAAATGTGGATGACACGAAATGGGGACCGTTTTTCGCAAAAACAAAAAAAAATGTGAGCCGTCACGGGACGCCTGGCAGATGTGAAACATCGACATTATTTGTAAAAGTAATATGCAGAAAAGAACAGATTGTGATAGGAACTAAATATGTCATAATGATAAAATAAATTATTACGATTTTTTTTCCAGATAACGATGACTATTTATTGAATAAACATTTATTTTCATTAAATACAAAAATTTACGAATTTCTTTCAAATCGTGACTACTTAATTCGTTTAATCAGTGACTTCGGTAATAGTTATATTCGAAGTTGCTTCTGAGGACGATATTACTGTGACAATTGGTCGATGGTAACTGAAGTAGGTAACAAAAGTATTGGACATAACATTATCAAGATATCTTATAATTACAGCATCTATTGTTGTTCCGTATCTGGCGGTAGGTTCTCTTGGATTGTTATTAATTTGCAATTGAAGTTCTTCTTGGAGAAACGTAATTAATGGCTTTGATTCATCTTTTGCAAAATTTACATTGAAATCCCCAGCTAAAATCAATGGTAGTTTGTTTTTATTGGTTTTGAAAGTTATCGAATCGTACCATCATATAGCGTGGCGAAGCGTCGCCACGGCATGCGTCGCCACGCCAGAAATCGGTTTTCCGTGCGGCTATAGATGTTTCACATCAAAAACGATCTCCTACAGATTTTCTATCCAGACTGCCTACTTTACTCGTCAATTTTGTCATGTCTTAAATACTTTCTTTTTCTTTTGCAAAATATAAACATCGTATAAAGTGTTCCTCTAGATCGAAAAGGTTGGTAATCGAGGCAGTTACTCGAAAAATGCATAGTGGTTCATTTAGGTAGTGACTTGTTTCTTTTTTAATTTTGACGCTCCTTTATCTATTAAGTACATTCGTCTCTTTATGGTTATACAAGTAGGCACTTCAAAGACAACATGCTATTATCGCATCACTTCCACAACCTTTACAAACAACCAAAATGGATCAAGATCTTATTTTTACAAAGGTTTTACTGTTTTGACGACATTGGAAGAACAGAAGTGATTACTTCAACTAATCTAGCTCATTATAAAATATATTTTATGCGTCCGAAATACGACTAGCGCTGTTAGTTAGAGTGAGTGAGGAGACTGCCTACCGCTGCCGTATGCGTGAGAGAAAGGGAAGCCAGACGGACTTGCACCGTAACGCGTTACGTAACTAAGCAGTTTACCCTGTCTAAATACCCGTTAATGTACTTCTGGGATTCTGGGATTCCCTCTACTATAACATGCTCGTATTAAATATTTATAAATTTCCCTCTTGAACCATTCAATCTATTGCTGAAAACCGCTTTAAAATTCGTTGAGTAGTTTAAAACATATAAGCGTACAGACAGCGGAAACGAATTCATTTTATACCAAGTAAGCATTTTCTGCCAAAATATATTAATCTTAAAATAAAATTACGATTGTATTTGGATCGATTTACGTTCACTATTTTCGGTATACCACTTATCATAATATGCAAAAATGGTACTCGTACATAAAAAGCAGTTAAACACTGATACGTAACTGTATATATCTAGAAAGTTCTTGATGTAAACATACACATGTTAAACAGAAAGTGAAAGTGGTAAAAGTTACAAAAACAATATCAGTTTTAACATGGACGAAATCCATAATATCTAAGGTAGTGAATGAGTGAATGTAATAATTATATCACACTACATACTCATGGCATACATCTTCCTTCTGGTGACGTACAAAAAATACTGTTTGTCACTATTCACAGTCGAAACTAGGAGGGGAATTGGGGGAGCAAACACCGCCCGAATATTTTCAACACTATTGGTATTTTTACAGCTCTAGTTTTTACAATGATAATTACTGCTAAAGGGATATATTCATTACATTATCTTGAACCCCTCCTCACCCCACCCTCGTAACTAAAACCTGGGTACGCCCGTGTTCCTATTCATCCAATAGATGTCGAAAAGGGAACTGAGGATACAAACAACGTAAGATAAAATCTCACATAAAACAAAGCCTTTGACTACGTGTGGAAACCCCCACGGGCTGCCACCCCACCGGGGTTTGCGGCGGGGCGGTGTGTCATAATCGGACCGACAAAAACCACACGGTGGGCGCAGAGCGCCTGAGACGGGAGGGATAAGGGGACTGCTGTTATTAACACATCCGCACCCCTAAATTAAACAAACCCTATACCAATCCGTCTGGCCAGCGTGGTATAATACGCCAAATCCTGCTTTCTAAGAAAGGCCAGTCCAGCAGTGGAGTGATAAAGGATGTTAGACTGTTGATGATGTTGACGATTACTCCAGTAGAGTCTCACAGAAAACCATGAAACCTATCTTAAACGATTCTTTTGCTTGCTTTTCACCAGCTGTGTGAGCTTACTCGAACTCGAACCTCTAGGGTCCTCTTACAAAGACAGGAGTGTCATGTTTCATCAGGTGACCCAACTTTTCCTTTACCCCCAACACAGTACAAAACCGTACAACCGTACAACTTTTTTTTTGTAAACGTAATTATCTTAGGAGATATGCACGCCATAGCTTGATAACCTGCGATTTTCCTTACAAAATTACGTTATCTACGCAACGTCATTAGCTGTGAAATAATACACGGACAAGTAATCAATACGAAGAAAGAGAAAGTATGACATTATATCGTAATATCCGACGTACCTACTGAGCAATGGAGCATCCGAAGTCGTAGGTATAGTTTCGACAATTAAAGCATATATTAGTTTCCCTTGTAAGGAAGGTACCCCAAAAATATGTCAGATTTTTTTTTAATAACAGAGTCGAAGCTTTTTCACGAATATACGGACAAATTGCAATTTTTTTATTATTATATTGCAAGTTTTTTATTAGTTCTACAGTACCCTGAAAATGATACATAACGCTCTCTTTTTTATTTAAAAAGAAACGGAAACTGCCATCTCTAATTCCAAAGTATATAATTATTACTGTATTATTTCGTAAAAGTTCCTAAAAGCATAATAAATAGTTTTAATAACTTTTGAAGAAAATATTATTTTAAGAATTTGAACCTACCTTTTAAATAAAATAAGCAAAATGTCCTGTTAATATGGGTCTCGTAAAGCCTTACTAATGGAACCAAAATATGCAGGCAAACAGTTTTGCAAAGAGAGGTAAAACTTTACACTAAATCTATTATCGTGGAACAGTCATACTGATCACTGTATCCTTAATAACCAACGGTCTACCGTCGATCTTCTGGGGGCCCTGAAATAACATCATCCATCAGACCGACAGTTGCTTCGGGGTTATTATTACTGAAAATACCACATACTACTGGCTCATGAGTACCCAAGGAACCGAAGAGATTTCCAAACCAATAAAATAGGCCTACCAGATGTGCATGACGCATGATTTACAATTTATTACTGAACTGACGATTGTAATAGCTATGTCATGTCACACCAAATACAACAGTAGCCTTATGTTTACTTCATTGATTTTCCATTTACTGCAATTGTAATATAACTATTATTCATTGACGGCATGTGTCCTTGAATAGCTCAACAAATGTCGAACGGTATTCATACATCGATTGGCTGTACAATATGTGTTTATGAGGAAATTCCTGTGAAGAGCTTTAAAAATGGATAGTAAGTGTCATGGCAGGCATTGCCTTGACATTAGCCGTCAATGTTAATACTTAATATTTCCCCAGCTGAGTGTTTGAATGTGTTTTCTCATGAACTATTGGCTCAAAATGGAACATTCTTTTACTTTTTTAATAATCCGTTTATCGTGGAAGATAACAGGTTAGAAAATATCACGCTATGCCCGAAACGAACCGAGCAACAACTAAGCAGGCTTGTATATTATTTAATAAAGAGCGTTGGTACTTCTAATTTTCTCTTTATACTTAAAGGAATAGAAAATACATATGTCTTTGTTAGACAGCACTGAAAACACAGAGACTTATTTAAAAAAAACTTTATTTATTGTTCTTTATTTCGTGGTCATTTGTTTAGAAATTACTACAGAACCAAAATCCTACTAGACAAGGGTTCACAAATCTCTTCATTTCAAAGAAGTTATTAACAGTAATTAGATCATCCGATACGATCATCATGAAATTGAGCTTGCTTTCCTCCCGAATCGATAGTCAATCATTAATCAATTTAATTTAAAAAAACCTACAAACACACAAAACTCATTCGCAGTTACAAAATATCCGCTATAAAAACTATATTTTACTTTTATTCATGAGTCAAGTCTCCTTCGTGCAGTAATGAACCCTCACGCAAAACGTTTAGCTGCGGTTGGAGAGTCTACACTTCCCTGAGCATAAACCGTACAATCGTCACAGCTGATTGACCACATTGCCATATAAAATAATTAGTAAAGTGCTAAAATAAAGAATACATGTTACATTATTTACAATTTTACTTTACGAAATAAGTGTGCAAACCAGAAAGTGTGATCAAGTTTTGATGAGAAGAAGCAAAAATCGAATCTGCATCATCAACCTCAACAGCCTTTTCAGGCTTCTCCTATTAATTATGAAAAGTTACTTATAAATTCATCATTGTTCTCTGTTTCAGACAATTTCGCCTTCTATCTCATGGCTATGAAACCTAAAGCATAGGTTGTCTCTGTCTATCATCGCACATGACTAAGACATAAATAATTGAATTTGATTGACCAATTTTCGAAAGAAACTTTTCGTGTTCCATATACAAAACCATACACATATTCAATAATTCACCCTCAAATAATTGTCATTGTAATAACGCAGGCTTATTATCCTTCGATGTATGTGTTAGAAAGTAATAGGTTATCTAAAAAAGGGCCACGTCTAGTACCTACTAAATAATTCAAGGCTTTGCGCAAGTCTATTGAAAGAACCACGCATGCGCGCTGACTGCTAACTACTAGTATGACCTAGCACAAGGCGGGCCAAATTTAAAAAATGGAACGTGATTTGAAGGTGCTATCGTTATATCATTTAAGTACAATAGCTCGCAATGAAAAGTAAATTTTTAGGCGGTAAAGTGTGTAGATACAGGTACTTAACGCCTTTTTTGTTGTAGTAGAAGTTAAATAAATAATGGTATTTTCAATTAAATAAATACTGGAGCTGGATGCGAGAAGCCGAGGATCGAACTAAGTGGCGTGCAATTGGAGAAGCCATATAACCAGCAGTGGACTGCGATAGGCTGGTGATGATGAATTAATTTCGAGTATTTTTGTTTAAATATTCTTCTTACAAATGAGCAAACGGCTCATGTGATGGTTGGTAACGTCTTTCTTTGCCCCGTCGGAATCTGATTATGTTCCTAAGTTAGGATGGGGAATCAAACAGGCAACTTGTTATAGAAGAAACCAGTCAAAACCTTTTGGGAATGGTACACATAACACGCAGACTTTAAATAATAATTGCGAAAGGTTATAAATTTAAGAGAACTGGCGCAAAAGATGGAAGGTAATGTCAAAAAAGGTTTATTTTGACTTGTGCTTTTTAAAATCTGATTTTTCTCCTACTTTCTCTCTCTAGAGGAGAGAAATTTCCGTGATATTCGCAGTGATCTTGAGTTCTAGACGCTACTACACCCACACTAAGCACTGGTACACATAATCTTAAATGTTTAATCTCTATGCGCCAGCGATTACCATCAACCAGTAATTCTCGGTAACCGAGGTAACCATGATAATGTCTTGAACACGATAATGGGTCTATGTCTGTGTAAAATATTCAAGTAATCAGAGAGACATGCTTGTTTATTACTTGAAAAAGTAATATTTACTTTGGCATAGAATCTACTTAACTCAGGTCACAATTTTTCTTTTGTTATTATTCTCTTGAACGTTTAAAACGTGTAACGTAAAACTTGACAAACCGCACTAAACTAAGACGTCGTCTAAATACATTCCGACTAAATTACTTACGTAATTATTACTTATAATTAATAGAATTAGAGTTTAATTTTTTTTACTTATAACGTACCTCTGATCAATTTTAAGTTGGTACTGAGCAAAATATAGCGAAAGTAGGACCCGTAGGCAGACGAGATAAAAGTGTCTAACAACAAATTTTAGTTTAGTGATGACAACAACAGTATTACCACCATTATATTACATGCAATACCATTATTTATTCTGAGCGGCAATCAATCTCGCGACCTTTAGTTTAGATGTTGTTAGAATTAATAATTATTTGAACTTTGTAGGTATACACAACTTGCCAACCGAAACTTCTTTACCTTGGCGTCAAATTGTAGGAAAGAGTATTGTCTTATCTTTAATATTTATATTACTTTAAAACTAAACATTTTGTTGAATGAAATGTCAGTTCACGCAGTTGCACTGGTGAAGTAAGAAACACGTATACCACAAGACCGTAAGTGCAGTGCGAGTGACTTTCATGCATGAATTATTATTATTAATATAACAGTTGTTAATATCACTAATAAAAAAACGATCAAGCCCTAGAGCTCATTTCTAAGAAGACAATCCCATTTATTTTTTTCCACGTCTTAAATATGCTCAGAATATTATTTCGAAGTTATAACTTTGGAGTTAAATAAACATATTCTTATTCTTCAACTACCTTGCCAATCCCAATGAATCAAAATTTCATCCATCTATCAATGAACCGAACGCCAATTCTAATTGATATATAAATTGCGACAGAATCTATTACGGCACTCAATTGACTGTGTAAAGAAAAAAACAATCTATCTGTCTCTTTCTTTATAAGTGCCATGGTATTTGACCAGAGTGAACCCTCAGAAAAAACTGGTGTTAAGCAATTTATTCGTGGGCTTTGTGGCATATACAGACATACAAATATGTCAGGGACACCTGCAACCCAAAGCCTGAAGTGCGTTGCTGTCTCTTGAATCAAAGAGTCCAAGGATTATGAATATGGAGAGCTACCAACGCTATTTATTCTGTAAGCGTGTTAAGACTCATAAAAGCCGACTAAGGAAATAAACGGGAGAGCCACGCTTCGGCGTGAATAGCTCGACCGGAGTGATGACAGTGCTTGTGCTGTTCTACATCGAGTCAGTGAGGATACTGGAGACCCTTTTTTTACGTGTGGACACCCCCTCGGATCTTCACCCCAGCGGGGTTAACGGCAGGGCGGTGTGTCGAAATCGAACCGACTAAAACCACACGGTGTGCCACTCTGCTGAGACTTGCTGTGGGAGTGAACATGATGGTGGCGCTCTGCTGTTGATCTGCTCCTACGAAGGCTGCTTCCAATCACGTCAGAGTCACCACTGTGGATGAACGGGTCACATATTCCTCCAATACAAAGGGAGGATCCTCCGACCAGGCGAGGTAATCATGCCTGGCGGGCCACTGCCCCATCGGTTGATGTTGGGAAGTTGTATATATGTTAATCGGCGCGAGAACTTCTATTGCACGATTTAGGATTGTTAGTTTCTTAGTTTTCTTCGTTGCTCCGTAGTTCGATGTTTTTTCGGTGGATGGCGCTGTCATATATTTTTATGTTGACGCGGTATGTGGAAGTCACCACACTTACTATTAGATGATACGTCAGCTCGATTGCCTCTTTTTCAATAAAAAAAATGCCCAGGACAGGGGAAGGAAACTTGACACCACACGATAAAAACCCGTCTGGCAATCTTGGTAAAGTATACCAAAATCTCTTCCTCCTCCTCCTCTACGATGAGGCCTATATCCAGAAGTGGACTATTAAAATGATGTTAAGTCAGAGGGAGGGTATGAGGGAGAGTATGAGCTCCGGTGACGTATGTAACCAATTCCGTGAAAACCAAAGAAATAATTACGTGAATTAAATAATTATCGACTAAACTAAAGAAAAAAGACTCTAGATTCAATATTCATTATTTAACATTGTTCTCGTTGTGAATAAAGTATTATTTCACATTACATAAAACACTTTTGAAACTAAATGTACAACATTAAACTTAATAACGATTATTTTACGATTAGTCATTTTGTTTTTAGTTTTGTAACCGTGATCCAAGTTACATATTGGTGATGTGTGCTAATGTGTGACAGAGAACATACTTCGTTGGGGGCATCGATTCAAATATTTTGAGGATAGGGGTAATTTGCTAACTTTAAAAAAAGAGGAGGGTTCTTGGATTCACTTAGATATTTATTTTTTAATGTGTGTTCCCGGAAAACTTAGTCGTTTATGAACTAATTTTGATCATTTTTTTAGTATTACGATCAGGTTGTTTAGAACAGATGTGCTTTGTAGTGACGAATTATGAACTCAGAGTGTCAGAACTCCTATTCACCACAGGGTCTTACTACAGAGTAAGACCCAACAAATGGAGTAAAGTACATAGGAAAAAGCACCTCAATGAAAATCAAGCAACGGACATTTACTTTCTGGAAGTTTTGACCTACTAAACTATACTGGCAAGACGTTCTAGTGTGGGGCTTTGGTTCTTTACAGTGCTGTTGTCCTGGCAGTTGGGCCTCTAAAACTGCTCCTAGGACACCCACAGGATGAATAGGAGTGATGACACTGTTTTTTTATGTAAAAGGTGGGCAAACGAGTAGATATATCACCTGATGAAAAGTCATTACCACCGCCCATAGACACCCGCAACACCGGAGGGATCACAAGTGCGTTGTCGGCCTTTTAAGAAGGAGTACGCTCTTTTCTTGAAGGTTAGGAGGTCGTATTGGCCCGGGAATACTGCAGGCGACAGTTAATTCCACAGTTTAGTATCATTAATCCGTCAACTCACGGATAATGACTGAGAGACAGGTAATTTATTGATTTACAGAAAACCCATGATATTTAGTTCACGGCCGTTATAAAATAGGGTTATTACAGTGGCATTCAATCGTTACCTAATGATGTTTTAACTAGATCACAGATGGTATCAGTACGATGAAGGCCGAATATAATGGATAATTATTATAATGTTTTATTGCAGTGTACGCAATGACAAAAGTATATTAACCGACTTAAAAAGGAAGAGAATCTCATTGGCGCAACTATTAGCTTTTTATTAGTTTAGGTATAATTCTCATTTGAGCCTATTCAAAATTTTAAACAAAAAACCAGTTCTAATCAATTGTAAAAATCAGAGAAAGATGGTGGTTATACCCAGTGTTGGAATATTACTATACTTCTGAAGATAGGGCATCTAATTCAATTCTATCATATTTCTGATGGTAAATTACAACCGCAGTTGTCGTCGTCAGTTTTGTAATACCTTCCTCTCTCTTCCTCCGCTGTGGCGATTGTTTTCACCGGTAAACTTACTCATGCAGGAAAACGTGACGAAAAAATTGCCTGAAACCAGTTTTTCTTTGTTTTCACTCCAGTCGAGCTGGTCCATGTATAAATGTGTCGTAGATTCTTATCGTATCGTATCGCCCTAACCCACTTGTGTCGCCTCTGGTGTGTCACAAGTGCGTTACCGGGCTTTAGGGGATGGGGAGGGGGATGGGGGCAGTGGATGGGGGAGTGGTTGGGGTATGGGTCTCCGGTATCCTCACTCACTCGTTAAAACACAGCCCAAGCGGTGTTTCACACCGGTTTTCTGCGAGGCTATAGTATCATTCCGGTCAAGCCGGCCCATTCGTGCCGAAGCATGGCTCTTCTACGGTAAAAATTCATTTTGTATCACCTATATTTTCAAAATTTTATTCAACTGTATATTATTTACTAATACACAATAACCAATTCTTCTATTTATTCATATTTATTAATTGTTTATGGCATTTTTATTTGTATGGTACTATTATCAAGAAGAAATCAATCTTTACGTCATTTGGAAATGTTGCCATATAAACGATCTCAGTTGTTTTCTCCATAATTTACAATTGCCATAACAGTATCTACGTGTTATTGTTCCCATTCCTTTAGCAGCCATTTCTAAACAAGAAACAGCCTTTTTAAGCCACCATTCCTAACTCTTTTCTTACGAAAATTTTACTAATTATACTAGTGATCCTGGCATACCTTGTCTCCTTTAATTCATTTGAAGGTAAGTGACTATCGAAGTCAATTAACTCCTCCTGCTTGCAGATGTATTGAAACCCTTTGCATCTTCGAAGGGTCTAAAATCAATTACCCAGTATAAACAAGATTAGCATTTAAGCGTAGAAACTGGTGAAGAATTTAGTGGGAACCAATTGGAACGCCAAACGCTATCGCCGTAAAGAGTAAATTAATGTAAAACAAACTCATACTAGACCCTCCTGAAGGATATTTGTATGTATCTAGACGATAAGTTCGTTATATAATAATGACAGAAACGGGTAGAGTTAAATTTACGAGAATCGGGGACTTGCAGGATGCGAGGTCCTACAAACGATGTTAGTCATGTAACTGTCCCGTACAGGCCTTGTGTCGCAAATAGGGTACGGTGAGAAACGGCAGTTATTTTTAACTGGCCCGGGAGAGAGATTGGTCAAGATTTGGGCTGTGAGTCATTGACACAAGCGGTCAAAAAGTGGTCAACGGAAGGTAGAGGAACGACGGTTGCAGTTTAAAATAAAAAAATACCGGCCCAGTGCGAGTCGGTCTCGTGCACAGGGGTTCCGTATAAGCTTGTAGGTATATAAATAAAAGTTTTGGTATTTTTGTTGCTAAATGACGTTCACGAAGGAAGGGGTAGTAAGTGTAACATTATTTAACTAAATATTATACTTTTCGCAATTTTTCCTTACTCTGTGCTATAAGTCGTTGCTTTGTCGCTGTTGTCCTTCTTTTATCAATATTCTGATTTTACGGGAAGTACCCTGTAGGTTTTGATTCCCTTGCAAGTGTCGAAAATTTGCAGCATAAACGATTGTATCTTTTGATTGGGTTAGCTTACAAGCTTATTTTTTTTAATAGCTCCAAGGGACCATAGACCTAAGTATTTTATATGAATTTCAGTTTAACGAACTGACAGCTGACAGACGGGGTTCCGTTTTTTTCCTTTTGTGGTAAGGAACCCTAAAATGGAATTTTATAAAGATTGCCTGTAACTGTTTAATATGCAGTAATAGAGTAAGCTCCATTTTATATTAAGAAATATATTTATGAAAAAACACAGAATTTGTTTTTAACGACTTAAAACTTCAACCAGTTAAATATATAAAAAATGTCTTCATCAAATTATACACACGAAAGTAAAATTATATATTTTTAAAGCGAAAGAAATTTAAAAGTTTTCTATTTGAAACTGAAAAGGATTAGTTTTACTACGGAGCGACTGGCACCTGGCAGTGAACTGAATTCGAAGGTTGAACTAGGTGTCAGTATATTTACGCTGGGAGGGGTCCGGATGGCGTAAGAAAGCGGTTCCCGGATCCCTCCCGTCTCAGGCGCAGAGTGGCACACCGTGGTGGTTTAGTGGGTAGTCTGGCTGGTGTCAGTCAGGAGTCCCACACGAAGCGAAGCCCCTGTACCCGCAGGGGGGGAGCGAAGTGCGTAAAGGCATTCCACCACGTCAAAAAAAAAAAAAAAAGGTGTCAGTATATTTGAGGGCACTGACTTCCCAATAACGATTGTCATAGTCGTTCATGACAACTGGGACCGACGGCTTAACGTGCTTCGAGGCACGGGTGGAAAACACCGCCATCTTCCATGTTCCGGGCTGGCATTAAGAATCTCTTTAAAAAAAATCCCAACAGCAGACCCGGGAATCGAACTCAAGACCTCTTTATCTGCAATCATTTACGCTTACTACTAGACCAACAAGGCAGTCCCTCTACTATATTATACATCAGTGAATATAAACCTTCCTCTTGTATCTCTCATTCTGTTACTGAAAACTGCATTAAAATCCGTTGAGTAGTATAAAAGGACACACAGTGGAAGCTATATACTGTGTATATATACTTTATACTATGTTAAAATAAAGAAAGTAATAAAGTCTAGTCTTAAAAGGAAAGTATATAACACCTGCATCATTATCGTTAGCGATATTATCATTTATCATTACATTAAGCTATAAATTAGTATGAAATATTTATTAGCAATAAACAATTATTTAATCAGTATAAAAACAATAACTGGCAGTGAAAATGCTAATCGTAAGTAAATTATTGTTTTTTAAACAGTAGAGACCTGCCTCGACACGGTACACTTGCAATTTACACGTTACACAACGGCGAATGAAATTAACAGAAAAAGAAATATAGCTGGCTTCCTGTTAGGAAATGCTTTATGAAATCTGTTCAGTGGTTTAAAAGATTATCCCTTGCAACTCATTCATTGAACACATTTCAATTTTACTTGTTAATGACAATAACGACACATTAGGAGTAAGTTGAACTTCAATTAGCGAAACATTAGGTAATATGTATTATATTAATACGTAGATAAAGCTTGATGTTAAATGACTGGGAATGCTGCTTGTTTCGTACGAGAAATACAAGTTTTTATTTAATATTCGACTTCAATACATTAGGTTCGAAAATTGACTGCTTTTTTTTGAGTTCGTGATGCGACGATGTCTATACTTTTTGTGTTCCTATTTCTATAATTTTTATGTTATTCATTTCATTGTATTGAAGGTTTGTACAAAATAAAAGACAATATTTCACCAGGCTAGGCGAGTTACAATTTATTTTTATGGCACAGACTAGCTTTGACGCCGTATATTTAGGTTATCGCGGTAAACGTAGCTGCTGCTGCCAAAATTTATTAAAGCCTTACATATGTTATAATATTAGTAATGATAGTAATACTAGGTAATACTAATTTGATAAGTAAAATATTTTCATGTGAACAATTATTCGTAGTGTTCGCGCTTTGCCTGCAACTTCTATAGAGGATAATTCCATAATATAATCCAGAATTTAAAACTTCAAAGAAAACTTTGAAAATTTCGATTACTACTCGATTACTCTTCTGCTGACTATAGACACCGTTTTACTGTATACACCAGTATCATATCAAACGTTATTTGTTTAGAAGATTGCCTCTAATTGCTCCAATTGAGTTAAAACATGGCAATTTAGAGCAAAATGCGCTTGTTACAGTGAAGCCAGACGTTCAGAGTTTTATCTATAAAACTGTAGAATTTATTTGTTTTATTGAAAGCTAAGTTTCAAAAAATATAAGTTCGAATAGATTATTTAAATGTTGAATACCCTAAGTACAGTAGTAGACTATTATGAGCTATTGATGATGATGAAGGATCATTTATCGAGGAAAATTAGAGAAAAGCATTTTTTTAATGTATGTCTTTGCCAAAATGACTCTACACTGCATGATGGAAAGCATAAGCAGAATCCAAGGGTGGTGGTCACTGTTACACCATACGCTCTGCGAATTTCTCTCCCCTCATTCCCTACTCATTCCCCAAAGGACAGCAACGCACTTGTGAAGTCATCATCATCATACGTCTGCCCGTTTGCCCCCTATACCATAAAAAAGAATGCAAACAATGCAGCATGGTGACCCACACCATGGTGGCCTACTGATGCCCTGCATCATTGCGCCTCTGGTCTCGCACTCACCAACGAAACACAACAGTACGAACGTTGTCATTTTACGTTGATTTGCTCATATGAAAAATGTTACAAAGACGTACAGAAACGCTGACTAAGTTTAGATAATCAGCTGATGTAGATGTTTAATATACAGAATTATTAGATTTAAGTAGAATAATAGATCAAGAATACGATGTGTCATCACTTTTAGATATAATGCGGATTTAATGTGAGCCTAATAAGCAAGCAAACAACAGGACAGTATTGCAAAGAGATGAAAAACTTTAAACAAACCCAATACCAACCCATCTAGCTGGCGTAGTACAGTAGACAAAAATATCTTTTCTGAGAAAAGCCTATGCCCAGCAGTGGACTAATAAAGGTTCTTGATGTTAACATACCTTCGACGACGTGTCTGATTCAGTGAGTGACTGTAAAATCGTTATTTAATCCTCCAAAGTGTTATTGTAAGTTGTACTCAATTGATCACTCCAAGGACGCTTTTCATAGCATTACACAACAACCAACGGTTATACAAATTATATACTAGACCCCAAAGTCAGGTTAAATAAGTGTACAGCAAAAACCATTTCGCAATTAAATGAAGGATATAAATTAATAAATAAACAGTGAAAAAAGACATATTATAGAGGAAAATAAGAGACGAAACTCGATAATTTGCACTGATCCCAAATTAATTTGGGTAAAGGATAAAAATGGTTATTACTTAATAGAGAAGTTTTTATTTTACCAATATTTGCATTTTTAGGCTTTCTTAGCAAATCTACAAAAATGCCAACCATTATTTTTATGCGATACAGTTTTAGACCACAGCTTCTTTCTTTAAAGTGAGGTCTTAAATTTACGTTTTCCTCCTCTGAATAACTGATAAAGTGTAAAAATTTCATGAAATACAAACACAAACATACTTTGGCTAGATACGTGATGAATATATTTTTTTAATTATAATTATGTACATCTGTATGACACTTTGAAAACTTCTACATTCTAACAAGAAAGATTTATTACAATCTGCTTTTTAGACTTAATTTGGCACAACATAGTTTATCCATTTTAGAAATACAGCCTCACGTACTACACTGGACGGACAGCAAATACCATGCCTTCTTATAATAATTTAGGTAAATCAAGAATTTGATAAACAATCAACTGCGCGAATGGCGCAGTGAATAAGTAGTTAAGCATCACTGCACTAAACATTACGGGTTCGTAACCCAGGTGGCATTCAAGTTTTAGTTTGATGAGCCTCTGTTCTGTAAATAACTATAAACTAACTCTAATTATTAAGGTTTGCTTTAACTTCCCATAGCAGTGATACACTAGATAAATCTTTTTAAAGAAAATCTATTAAAAAAAAACTCAAACGCCTAAAACAGATGACTGCAAGCGTCAAAGCAACCTGCCATTCATTGACAAATATTTCATAATTTCCGAAAGTTCTTTCCACGAAACCAAATGAAAGATGATGGTGGTACTCACTGTGTCTCAATGAGTTCGCAGTTGAGCAGCAGCTTGTTAGGTCCCAGCTCCACCACAGCCACTGTGAGGTCGTGATAGTACACCATGCGTAGCGTGTCGTTGGCGATGCGCCGCCCCGTGTAAGGCTTAGCTCCCGCTGCGGGTTCTCGCCGCTCCGCATCATCAGACCTCGCCCCCACACTGCCTACCAACCCTGCCAGGGACCACCCCGCAGGAAAACTGAACGCAAAGGGCTTTGCAGACGCCGAGGGTGGTGAAGACACCGCGATGCAGAATATCACCACTACAGACAGCAGGGATTTGAGGAGTCCGTCAGCCATCGGCGCGCCGCGAGTGATGGCTTCCCGCGCAGACCGCACCGCGCTCAGCAATCTCCGGAATGACATATCGATAATGTATTTCACTTTTCTAATGGCTAAGGTGTCGCGCGCTCGTCCATGTCGCGCGTGCGGCCCGCGCGTCTCTCTGTCGTGCACTGCCACCGCAGACTGCGCCTCAGCCCGCGGCCCACCACTTTCTTCAGTCGTGACGTCAGATTGACGGTCAGTGTCTGCCCACGGAGGAGTTTCACTTGCATTGTTTGAACTTCCGCGAGTACTGATAACGATATAGGTCTAGGGCTCGTCGCCGCCGGCTGACGCACCGGGCGGTACCTGACGCCGGGTGCTGCGACGAGGTGCGACTTCTGCTCTGGACGACATTATAGCTGATGATAATGGATCCTATTGAAATTGGTGAGGTTTCTGAGCATAGTGGCATTATACAATAAAATATCACAGGTTTCCAAATAATAATTTTCTTTCATCGGTGAGTTCTTAAATGTGTAATTGAAATAAAGTTTACATTTAAAAGCAAATATTTCCTCGTGTGTCCCATGTCTGCTCCCTCTGTTACAATATTACCCTGCTTTCTTTTACTTCATAATCTAAAACGAATACATATATATAAGAAGGGAAAGATATTATTAGATACGTTATAGCCAATGTGTTGTGAAACTTAATAAAGCTCTTGAAAATCACTACATTTATTTATTTTGTTAGTGTCAAAAAGAAATATTTGAGCCTGAAGCTTATGGAAATATTAAAGGAGCATATAATTATGTAATTTAAGGGATTATTTGAGCAGGAAATGAAGTTCTTCAAAAAAAGATAAAGAATGTGGAAGAAATTGCTATTGTTAGGTATAAGTAAAAATAAAAGTAGGCTTAATTGAGATGATTCAAAAGCTTTTGCGGTAGATAGGTACACACCTAAAGGACTTTCATTTAAACATGCATATACAATACATACAGATCAATCTATACAGATCAATTAATCTATACAAATAAATAACATTGCACTGTCTGTTTGTAATTTAAAATCTACTGCTTTTCACTAAATGCACATGTATGCGGTACTCACATCAAAATATTAATTTTGAAATTGTTTTTCTGTCTGTCTCTTTGTTCCAGTTAATCTTTGGAACAGCTGGACCGATTTTGACAGAAGTTTCACTGACAGATCACTGTTGATTTAGGCAATAACTTAAGCGACGCACGTACGCTTACGAAAGTTATGCGCGTACATACATTTTGGTGATTCGTTTTCATTTATATAGATTTCCTTTATTCATTGTATATATGAAGCTTTTAATGATATTCTCAAAATGATTTGAAAGGATTGCATTATTTTTGAATGAGGCCTTTCACTTAAGTTAGGAAGCTTTTGCAACATGTGACCACAGCTTGAGTCATGCATATAAAACAGTGTTTTGCTATAAATATTTATTAAGCGAAAGCTCATTAATAAAATTGTGAAAATCTCTAAAACGTTGCAATTGCGATTGCAACGTTTTAGAGATCGTTAGAGGTCTTTTTGGTGTCTGAGTAGAAATCCCCTTCGGTTTGAATTTAGGGACGCAGAAGGCAGGGGAATGTGGTTTTACTACTAAAAATCATGAAGAGGACCTGGATTATGAACGTCGTAGATCGTCGCTGTGTGTACTAACGGTAGACCTGAAGTATTAAATTCGGGATTAGTATACAAATCTTTGACCACTTTGTCCGAAGCTAACGAGACTAGTATTTAATTTTTTTTATTTATTACTAGCATTTACTCGCGGCCTTTCTCTCAATTACTAAAAGTATCCTATGTTACTTCTAATACCTCCACGAATATGTGTAAAAAGTTTCATAATGATCGATTAAGTAGTTTTCGCGTGAAAACGTAACAAACAAACTTACATCTACAATAGATAGATATTAGGATGATCTCCATGGACACCCAATGAGTCAGGAAATTGGTGACTTTTGTACCTACTGTTAAAATAAGGTTTTATGCATAAAACGTCAATAAGTAAATACATAACAATGGCGAGCTTATGCTCAAGGCTAATTAGCCTGCAATTCTTCTGTGTCTTTTCATCTAACTCGCTCCCATCCCCTCTCCACGAGTTTTATAATAGGAAGATTTAGACGACAAAAAATTCACTTGTGACTTGTAAGTATTCATCCACTCGTCTTTTACATCATTACATAACTTCTCTTTTCGTTTACCCTCCATAAAAAAGGTTTTAAAAGTACATACATACATAATGTCATTGCTATTTTCCAGAACTCCTTTGGAAGACATAAATAGAGATTACAAGTGAAGAAATAAACACAACACAGTGAGTACTTACTGTGTTGTGTTTATTTCTTCAATCTGGCTCGCCCATACTCACGCACGTGTTTTAATCCTTTTCCGCTTTTTACCGAGAGAAACCATGGACTCCTCTATAGTCTCTGCGCGTCATATGTGCCCGAGATAGGTATGGACACTTCATGGATGTTTAGGCTATTATTCATGGACCTACGTACACTTCAGAGACAATTGCTCTTCACTGACTACGGTCTGACACACATTTTCCTGTCCGATCCTGTTTCGATTCGACCACAGTCATCAAAAGTAATTTAAAGAATATGTTTCATCGCATTCCAGTACTTATCGCGTGCTTTCATATTCATATTATTTATATTAAAACCGACAACATCATCGCTGTCGACATTTATGAGTTTCTCAATTTTAAACGAAACCAGTATTATCCATTAGCTTGTAACTAGGTAACGTAACTGGTTGTGTTGTGTCAACAATCGTAAGCCTCTCTTGTAAGTTGTATAATCAATGAAAGTAGTCTGCATATAATGCATACCCGAAGGAGTAAACGGCGTGATTCGGACAGCTTCCATTCGCGACTAAATTATACTTATATATAAATTATATATATATATTACTTGAAGTTGGCCTGTTATGTAATTGCACAAATGATATGCTTACATATACCAGATAGGATTTTTTTACTCATTACCCGTCTGCGAGAGAAGGAGGGTTATGTTTTTCGAGTGTTTGCTTTATGTATGTATAGAGCCTGAACGGCTTGTCGTATTTTTATGTGAGTGGTGTTAATAGATTCGTCTTAGTCTTGAGAGCGAGAGAAAGATAATATATATATATATATATATATATATATAACAAATATTATGCAATGATCACGATCATTCGTTCTTGATATTTAACTCACTTGTAAAATCGACTAGCCTCGGCATTAGCAAAGGTTGCGATTTAAAAGTTACAAAGGTGATCATTTACCTACCTGGTTCCTAATCTAATTGAACACTGATTTATTTTTTTATTTACCGGCCGACTGGAAATAAACTTATGGTAAATTTTTATATTGTCCTATGTGTATTAGAACAATAACACATAACTCTCATATCATGGCGGTATTGGCTTATGACATAGTTATGTGAGCAGGTCACTATGTTTGGCATTGACTGGCATATAGAAACCTTACACGTACTCCGTAATCCTATACTGACATGAGAAGAAACCCTATACATACCTACATGTTAACATAATGGCGGCTTACCAGAAGTCATTTGTTTCATATTTGCGAAAAGAAAGAGGTTGGTTGATAGTAGGATAATACGTTGTGAGTGGAAAGGAGTCGAATTATATAATGTATGTGGAAAATTAGTATATTTAATACTAGCCGTTGCCCGCGGCTCCGCTCGCGTATATATCGGTTATCGCGGCAATAGACGCCTATTCTGATGTATAAGCTATATTACTGTAAAGCTTCATTTAAATCCGTTGAGTAGTTCTTTCATACTTGCGTATTTCTTTCACACTTGTATTTTATGTAATGTGTATAATAAAGAATAAATACAAATACAAATAGTTTTTACGTGAAAGAGTTACAAACACCCATCGACTCCATGCTTACGCGTTTATAATAGTGGGATTATTTCAATGATTTAATAATTACAGACATCCAACCCACAAAGCCATCTAGTCCCAAACTAAGCAGAGCTTGTAATATGGGTACTAGACAACTGATTTATATATATACCAGCTTTGGATATTTAAATGCATTCTAATCAAACAGTGCAGCAGTTGCAGCAAAGCAATATATATATATATATATATATGTATATCTAGTTGCGGCCAACGGCTTTGTTCGCGCAGAAACAGATATTTTTATCCCCTATTTTACCTCCTCAGGAGTGGAATTTCCAAAACTCCTTTCTTAGTGCTCATTTACGTTATATAAAGAAACTAGATGCTAAATTGCAGGATTCTAGGTTCAACGGTTTGGGCTGTGCGCTGATCTCTGGGTATCTTAGTCAGTCAGTCACTTTCCTCTTATGTATGTAGGTATAGATATACTTAGTATTTTGTAAATACATTCATATTTTTCATAGAAAATACCCAATCTCAAATATTTGCAGGTCATACAAACATTTAGTCTCACCTGGGAAGCGACCCGAGACCATTACAGACTTTATCAAACTGCATCAATTCATCTCCTTTAGAAGTGGTAATTTTTCTCCGAACCAAAGTTTTTTTTTAACCGCAAAAGACTGTTACCGCCAAGTGAGCAGATATGGACACGACAGACCGACGATTGACGACGGCGGAAAGTAGCTGATACCAGATGAATGCGAACTGCGAAATTGATTACTTAAGCAAATATGAATAATAATAATAATGGGAAGGCTTTGGATGAGGGCAGCTCAAGAGCGGTTTTTGTGGACAACCTTGGAGATGATCATTCATCATGATGAAATATATTTTACATATTTCTAAATAAACATACTTTCACCATATGAGAACCAGTGATCGTGATCATTGCATAATATTTGTTAGCAGTGATTCAAGCAGTCATCGTTACTGCTGCGCTGAGTTTTGTGGATTCAAATCCATGTGGAGGAACGGGTGTGATGTCCCTCCAACACAAAGGGAGAATCCTCCGACTAGACGAGGTGGTCATGCCTGGCGGACTACTGTCCAACGGTTGATGTTGAGAAGTTGTATATATGTTAATCGGCGCGAGAACTTCTATTACGCTATGTAGGATTGGTAGCTTTTTCGTACACTACGTTACTCCGTAGTTTAGTGTATCTTCGGTAGATGGCGATGTCATATATTTTTGTTGCCGCTGTATGTGAAAGTCGCCACACTCCACATGAAACAACACTTTATAATCCACAAATTGTTGTTGAGTCTGGGTGTTCTTTGTGTCCATGTCATGTATGTTTGTTAAGCTTCCGCGATACAGTATATATACGTAATGCCGGAGGTGTCTTGTAAAATAAGAAAACGGGTAATCAACTGTGTATTTTGCGTTTTGATTACCCCCTCTCCTCCTTTACACCATGATATTCATAATAAATAAGTGATTAAATTAACAAAGACTTTTTTAAAAAACAATCTTTGATAACTTGTTAATAAAGATAATAACTTCAGGCTCTTTGATTTCATACTCATATTGAGTGGGTTGTTTAGAAATATGTACGACACCATTTTGTTATGGCGGCCATTTTGGATTAATATTAATACCGATTATATGACCGCCTCGGTGGCGCAGTGGTAGCGTACGCGACCTCTGTCCATGAGGTCTCGGATTCGAATCATGGGTCGGACCAAATGTTTGTATGATCTGCAAATATTTTTTTCAGAGTTTGGGTGTTTTCTATGTATAATATGTATGTATTTACAAAAAAAATGTATATATATGTAATAATATGAGTTGTCTAGTACCCATAGTACAAGCTCTGCTTAGTTTGGGCCTAGATGGCATTGTGTGTTAAAGTGTCCGAAAATATTTATTATTATTATATAATTGCATCATCATCAGAACTGAAGGTACATTTAAAATTTCAACTCAAGCGAAAACCGGGAAGTGGATCAAATTTAACTTGCAAGATTTGATTACAGACAAACGTCGGGATTGGTGAAACTAAATCAAAGCTTGAAAACGAGAAAGGTATCAGCTGTAGAGGAACACATGTTTATATTGTTGTTGCAATTATCACTATTGCCTGTCACTTTATTGTTTAGAGAACAATGAACAATTGCATTTAAATAATAACTGTTATGATGCTTTCTAAACAGTGAGATCATTAATTTAAAGTTATGAATCTTCTCAGTTATGGGGTTAAACCACATATGTTTTATGCTATATGAGGACAAACGAGTTGAAGGAACAGCTGATGGTAAGTTAACACTGCCGCTTATAGACACATGACACTCAAAAAGACACTAAATACCGTTCTTAGAGTCCCACCTCCCTCTTAGAGTTATAGGGAGGTTGATGACCTATTATTATATATATAATAATTGCCTAACATTAATGTTCTCGCTTAAGGCCTTCTGGTCGAACCGGCGCTCTTGTTCTTCCACATCAGCGAATTACTCTTTTATGGTCCATTCAGGATTATTTTTACTTATTTTTGTAGTTGCTACAAGCATAGGGTCATTATGGTGGTTTAGTAGACTAAATTGAGAACCTACTAACAATTTTAGGAACATTCGAGATTTTTGATTTCTGGTGGTAGTGTACCATTTTCCTCTCTTCTTCCTGGAAGATGTAGAAGTGATTATATGAGGGATGGAAATAGATAAAAGGAAGTTGAAAAAACTTAAAACTTTGGTCTTTCATAAACGTATAGACACAGCCAATTTTTTATGTAACAAGTTTACCTATAATAGCCATTTCGAACTTAAAGGTTAATTATTATCACACTAACAACTTAGTGTAGGTGATTTTTCCGTAACAAATGCTGTTTGACGCGAACATAATATCATATGTACTTTTTAAACTTTTTTTAAAAAAATTCAAATAGTGACATCTAGTGTGCACTAGTGTGAGTAATAATATTTTCTATTGTGTAATAGATGGCTCTGCACGGGAAACTTACACGACTTTTCATATTTATTTCTACTAACATTAAGCAGACAATCCTTGGGAACCCAATCTCTACCACGAGAAGTACACGCATACGGTACATTTTATGAAGAAAAGTTACGAATCTTCCTAACATGTCTAGGTTTCCGTAAAAGCTTGCCTATGCATTAATATAGGTACGTCATGGACCGAGACGCTTTTGCTATTGCAATACAGAACTTTGTAATTGTCAACGACGATGCCTGATGGAAATCACGAGAAGATTTCAAGAGTAGTGGTCACCGTACTCATTGAGAATGCAGACAATGCAAAAATGCAGCGTTTTGACCCATTGTGTGATTGTTTTACTACGAGACCTTGTTTTCCATACTTTACATCTTAAGCAACCGCATTTGTACCTAATATTCTTTAAATAAGCATAAACACACAAAGAGTTTGTAATCAAAACCCACAAATGAGCATATTACACTTTATTTTCAAGTATGTTCTTGATCCAATTAAAGTGTATATAAAGTGGATACGCAATGTAAACATGCTCATCGGTCTGCACCACTGCCAACATCTTCACCTGGTCCTCTTGCAGCATCAACACCGGCCCTCCGGAGCTCAACTGGAATAGATTATATGATTGACTAAATATATATAACGAAATTCATAGAGCGAATGTATGCGGAAGAGGTCGTCCATTCTGAACATTAACAGTAATGTTCCGAAGAAGGGGCGTGTAAAAAGCACCGGCAACCGACTATCATGGATGGAGCAATTGATGAATGTGAAAGGAGAGATCAATTGTCTCTATCTACCCCTCTAGAAAATAGGCGTCACTTTATGCATGAATCTACTTATATATTGGACTGATCTTTCGGTCAAGTGTATTGGTCTTGAACGGCTGAACCATTGGGGTGATTGTGGGTTCCAAGACCGAGAGATGATGACTACAATATTTTTTCTATGCTTGAGTCTATTTATAAAATATATGTAACCAGAAATATGTAAATATGATCATCAAAAGTCATTCAGTCAGTCATTCATATCAGTGGTTCCCGTGGTAAAAGTTCTATTTAGTTTAGTATTAGACGCAACGTGTGTGTTGAGTTAGTACATACTTGTAAGGTACTATAAGTCAGGTTCTCTACTCCATTACTGCTTTAAACCAGTATTATGATATATTTTAGGAACATTTCTCTGTAGACATTTTAATAGCGTTCTTCAGAAGTTGATTAAAGAGAACGGATAACAATGAGAAACTATGTGTCACCCGGCGATAACTGTCTCCTAAATTATTTTCCATATTATAACATACCTACAGTACACTCACCTGAGTGATATTTCTATCCTTTTCATCGTTAAACAAACATATGACGTCATTGTTATTGTAACTGTACATCGCCTGGCATTCTGCTGAGCTCAGTATCAAGGCAGACATCATCATGAGCTTCAAATATTCTACTCCATTGTCCTCCTGGATGAAAAACAAATAACATTTATAAACAATAAACTAGACTAGTAGCTGCTTCGATGATCTATCTAATTGCCAATTAAATAATCACGGGTTCGATTCTCGGGTTGAACTGCGGGTGGGTTTTCCTTACAAGAAAATCTTAAAGTGTCGGAAGAGGTCGTACACGATGAACATTAACCGACCAAATTAGTCATTGTTCTAAAGAAGGGTCGCTTGAAAAGCAGCAGGAACCGACTGACATGCATTACCTTTACCATTACCCATCCATAGATCATAACATGACCCTTCTTGACTTTCTCCTCAACCAGCTCCATCCCAGCTCCTTCAAACTCCGGTTCGATCTCCAACATTGCTAGGTACGGTCCGATATCCATATGAATGCTTTTGTGATTTCCTGGCGAACTGTCCCAATATCCATGCTGCATTATAACCGTAGTAACGTTGTGGACAGACCCGTCGAACAGTGGATCGGTGGCGCCTGCCACCACCGTATACAAAGACTGGTGCTCGGTACCGTTAGTGCTGGAAGGCGAAAGATGATTTAATATTCATTTCAAAGAAAACTACCAAAAGCCAATGGTAATATTAGGTGTTAGTACTGTAATATGAAATCTCGATTGTCTCGAGTAAATCCTCTTGTTAATCTTACAAGATGTAGCACAAATAACTAAGAAAGTTAGACCTTTTTTGTTGACTGGATGGAAAATTCCTTCGAATCTCCTGTTCCTTGATACTTGGTATGAATTTTTACTAAAGCGCCCAAGAGAATAAGTACCATATGATTTCTGCTCCCCCTTGAATCGAAGTCCTCGGAATAACCTAATATATAACTGCCTCTGTGGCGCAGTGGTAGCGTATGCGACCGACTGTTGTGCTTGAGGTCTAGGGTTCGATTCCCGGGTCGGACCAAATGTTTGTATGTTTTTTTTTTGTTTTCGGAGTTCCGGTATTTTCGATGTATGAATATACAAAAAAAATATCCATATATGTATTATATCAGTTTCTAGTACCCATAACACAAGCTCTGCTTAGCTTGGGTCTAGATGGCGTTGTGCGTTAGATGTCCGAAATATTTATTTACATAAGGACGGGTATAAGGTTTGGTTTCATTTTCTTTCTTCGGGATGGGAGCGGGGCCAAGAATGCAATATTTGCGACGATCATTACCTACTCTTAGGAGACTACGAAAGAAACATGGAATGATAAATTAATCTTCTACTTACTCATCGGTATATAAACTCTTCAAGATATTAATGCAGTTGGAGGCTGTCAGCACCCAGCGTGGGGCAATCAATGTACCGGCACAAGTTTGCGCAGTAGTATTTGACAGGGTCTCAAATATGGCAACCAGGAATGGCGCTGTTTTTGGATAGTCAACTGCCTTTGTCATATTTGTATATTCCTCCATCACCACTGTCTTGTTCTCTTCATTTCCTTCCACTGTTGTAGTTTCAGCAGCCTGTTCATCATAGTTCGCTTCAAACTCGTTATAAACATCATTTTCAAAGGAATCTAAGGGTTTATGATAATATTCCTCTCTGTTATCTACTTCAGGCAAGGATGAGTCTATCAATTCATTATACAATGTTTCTTGTGATTCGTTTCTGGTCAATCGATTTTTTTCTCTTGTTTTAAAAGAAGGTTTGAGTTCAACTTTCAATTCGCGACTCACGGCATTAAGGATTTTTGTAGTAGTTTCACCATCACATTTCTGAACACTTGAAGTTGAGTTTTTGAGCGAATACGGCACACTCTGCGTCAGGGTGTCGTTTAAAGCGCTATTAAAACCTGAAAGTTAACGTTATTAAAAAACATAATATTCTTTTTTTGATGATTTATGAGTAAGTAGCATTCATTACGAACTGATCTTTATACGCACTGTTTGTGAAGTTTTTTGATTTTTTGCCTCACATAGCAAACCACTCGAGAGAAAAATGCCTGGATATCGACTAGTTAGACACACGAACAGTTGGCAACCCAAGGAAGTTGCTTGGAGCTGACCGGTTGACTTAGAGGTCAACATCCATTTTTTTTATAGAGCACTGGATATTATCGTTTTGAATATATATATGACAATTTATCTTATTTGAGAAAAATCGACATAAAAAGGCGAGTGTACCTAAAGAATCGGATTTAAATAAATATAAACAAATGCGGAATTAGCATCTTTCAAAAAGTTTTTAAATGTTGTCTAGAGTGTAGGTATTCGTAATGACGTAAGACACAAATAATAATTGCACATTTACCAGCTAAATTGTCCAAGAGAAACACATAAACCACTACGTTCGACATTTTAAACACAAATGTTTTCTATTACACAATGTGTTTTGTTTCACTTAGCAGTAAGTACGAGGTGCTTGCGATTAAGAATAGGTCATACACACATTTTGCCATTGTTCGTACCGAATACTGTATTTCCTTCATCTTCTTTCGTTTGTTTTATAGTATGTAACCGACGCAATCTGATCCTGAACATAATTGGTGTAATTCGATCGAAAAGCTAACTAAGGGAATAGCAGTAGTTAGGGACCTAAACTAAACCTGAGGTGGAGACTTCGATTCTTGTACCTTAAGAATCGCATCTAAATATAATGATAAATATACTTAATTAAAATAAAAGGTCTAATTATTCTAATCTGTAAAATATAGTAAAAACTATCTGATCTGAATTTACCTGCAGACACACAAACAGATATATTACTTAGAGGTTAGGGGTCTTTGCAATATTTGTTAGTTTCGCAGAAACCGCGGTCGGACCCCACACTAGGATTTCCTGTGTTATAGGATCTAGGTAACTAAATAACCGGACCTTTTTTTAATAAAGGCAACTATTTAGAGGATTATATTGTGTCGAGGAGGACTGTATAAACTTTAGTTGACTACTAGTAAACTGCGCCGGTTAAACTTTATTTTGTGTTCTAATCTATTGTTATAAAATATCATGTCCTGACTGGCTGACTGATGCATCATCGCCGAGCGTAAACTATTAAAGTTAGGGCTATGAAATTTGGTGAATAGGATCGTTTTATTGAGTAGACACCCACTAAGGAAAGAATTTCGGAATTTCTACCCCTGGGTCATTGATTAAAAATAAATTCATTTAAAAACATGAATATATTACTCATACTTACACAGTTTTAAATTAAATTCATTAACTCGCTTCAACACTAGCAAAGCCACGGCCAACAGCTAGTTAAAGAATAAAACACCAACTTTTTTTTTTGTAGTAGCTGCCAAAATGACATTCAAAGAAATTCAAAATATTATATTTTAAAAAAGAATTACTCAATCATTCACAACCTTTACAAACAAGTATTTATACATTAATGATATTTAAAAATATTTAAATTATATCTTCTGTCAGCAAGCAAAAGTATAAGTCATGAAGAAACACCTTTAATATTTTTTAAGATATTTAAACCTATATTTATACCCTAGATTGTCGGCACTTGATGGAACTTGTTGCCATACATTCTAAAATTAACTGTGTATTTATTCAATTATTATATTTATTTGTGCTTACACCTGACCGACCGAACTGTAAGGCGAAACCGGTCAGGTGTAAACATAGATAAATAAAATACTGGTGTAAGTACAAGTGATTTTAATTTTAGAATGTAGTAGAAAACATTAAATCTATTCATATTCTATAATTTACAATTAATATCTGCATCAAGAAGCCCAAAAACGATCAGAATATCGGAGAAGTTTATGTGCTAGACTGTAATAGGCTGATGATGATGATGATCTGCATATAGTACACGGTCACATAACAATAATAAATAATAATAATGTGAGGGAGAAAGAATATTCCAAAAAAAATACTCGTCAAAACTCGGAGAAAACGCTATGAAAGTCCAAACCTCGTGAAAGCTCTTATTGGTTTCTTGACACAGAATAGTGAACCTTACGGCAATATTCATGAGATCGAATAGGAATTGATTGTAGCGCCTTTGGCTTATTTACACTGGACTGTGTGTTCTCGGAGTCGATCGTGTCAAGAGTCCGTTGCACTTTTCGGATTGATCTAGAATAGTGACATCTAATATAAACAGGCGTCTCGCGGACGGCAGTTCATTTGAGTTTGAATTACAGTGCAACAAATATCTAAGTAATATCAGTGATTAACTCACGCGACCCCAACGACGATTAAGGACTATTATTCTGAGTAACACTGTAGTTTTACTAAAACTATAATTCGTCAGAAGGTTTACTGGTACTTACTTAACGACTACATTTGTAATAAAAGTACAATAATTTTATACATAGTATGAAGATTGATCAAAAAAGTTAACGAAATGAAAAGTGGAAGTGAACATCTGATCAATATTCGGTGAAGAACGGTAGTAAGCGTTTGACAAAGTTCCTTCCAATTATTCCAATATTATTCCATTCGCGTTAAAAAAACTTTTTTGATAAAAAAAATCGAATTCCAACAATACCATGCGATAACAGAAATGGCTATTGGTTTGTTGTCAGTTTTGAAGTTTTGTTGTTTGTTTCCAAAACTCATAATATTCTTCTTTTGATGATATGGCAACCAGCCGGATCAGTTATTTCTGCCAATGTCAAGTATTTGAAGTCTTCAATGTTAAGTCTTCGAGTCTTCAAGTCTTCGTCGTGATGAAATTAATAATAAAAGATATAAAAAATGTGGATGAGATGAAGTGGGGATCGTCTTTAAAAAAAACAAAAAACGATATATATAAAATTTAAGCGGGAAAATTTCTGAATAAACCTCTTACGAACAAAATTGGAATTTCGCAAATGACGGAGTTATGCCCGAACATACTTAAGAAATATAAACACCCGATAAGAAACCTCTTTCTTAATGAAGTCGGTTAAAAATAGTGAGGAAACAACCAAGCACCGCTTGTCCGACTGACCAATCAGGCCTCTAGCCAAGTCGACGCTTTACAAACGTAAAAGTTAATAGCAAAACTAACAAATGTATGAGAATGACGTCTCTCGACGCTAAGTCACGTGGCCAAAAAATACAAGAGAATAGAGACGTTAGCGATCGTAGAAAGAATCTACGCAAAACTCTTGCAACTTAGCTAAAGGGACCGACCCAGGTAATTATCATAAGAAAGAAAGAAAGTTCATAAGAAAGTTTGCACTCTAACGGTGCGAGGTTTGATCGATGCGTCACTATATTCTTAATGCGTATGTATTATATTAATAAAATCATTATCAGCAACTGCTGGACATAAGCCACGGCTATTGCGCGCTCTCGCTACTCTGATCGATTTTGGGTTTACATCAATATATATTTTATATAAGATGTAATTTACCTTAATTATATAATACACGCCATATTATTTATTAAAAAAGCAAGCACGTTACATGACTTTTGAACTGTGAGGTGATTTATTTATTTAAGGTTGATCGAGAATTTTAATCGATACATCTATACTAAACAAATCAAAATTTTCTCGATATGATTCTAGTTCGATTCAGAAATCGTCTAAGCATAAATGGAGATAAATATTTTGTATACTCTTCTTCAGTTCGTAAGCTATTTCAAAGAATAAGGAAAAGTTTGTTGACATTTGTTATTAAGGTATTAAAACAGTGTTGATTTGGCACTGCTATTACTGGCGAAAGTAAAACCAATTTCTTCTCTTTGAGCTTAATACCTTAACGCTTCTTTATTATCTGAAAATAATGATATTTAGTAAGTATTTACAGCCAGTGTGGTTGATATGGTTTTAAGTTTATTTAATAAACTTATGTAGAAATTTATTGAAACATTAGTATTATTTATACAGATAAATACAATTGGAGAGTCTGAAATATTAAAATAACCGATTTTTACTGAATGCATACGTATGTATTCACGGTACATATTCCGTATAACAATTTTAGCATTTTTTGTATCTATCTTTCTGTCTCTTTGTTGCGGATAAACTCTTGACCAGCTGGGCCTATTTTGACATATATTATTAGTAACTTAGACTACTTTTATTTGTGTTGTAAAACTGTGTATTGCGGGTAAATCTGAGGTAATCAGCTAGTTTAGAAAATATTATTGATGATAATTATAAAACAAATATTCAACATGGCAGAACTGCCCCTTCAACACCTTTTGGAAAGGTTACCAGTGGTCATTGGTCGTTCTTATTATGAGATGACATGATATGTAGATGTTATAAACACGTAGTGTAATTTTTGTACATAAAATATTTAAAAGAAAATATCGCAACTAAATAGAAACTAAGGCAGTGAACTGAGTGCTACATTTAATTAAATGCATACAATAATCACAAATCTTGATATAAAAAACCGACTTCGAAAACTTCAAAAACGGAATTAAAATGGAACCACGCGAGCAATGCTTTCAATTAAAAAAAGAATCATCAAAATCGGTTTACTCAGTCGAAAGTTATGAGATAACATGCATAAGTTTTTTATGCAGTGTTATCTGCATATATATAGTGCAGTCTAATTGATTCCTCCTTTTTTAAGTCGGTTAAACTACTAATTTAGGTTTCACAAGTCTTGAGACATGATTAAATGTCAGATACACATGCATATTTCAACAAATTTTATATATTAGATAATGTTCAATGGTAGATAACTATATGAAACTTTATCAGGAACTAGTAAAACTGGCCTATGTATTTTAATACTAATCATCGTCAACGACCCATAACGTCCCACGAATACTTATGATATATTTTGAAAAAGGATTGTGTGCTTTTGTGAAACCACGGTAAAAGTGAAACTTTTTTCCACATGCAAATAAATAAATCTAATAAAGCAAATAAATAACAACATTTACTCTAAACACTGACAAAAACAAACAAATTAGCGTGGAGCACTGGCACACCGTCCGACTGGCCACTGGACACTGGTCGACCGTCACGCGTCACGCGACATGCGATACGCAAACCAAAAAATTTGAGAAGATGTTATAAAAGTTTCACTTTAATTACTTAGTCATTTTGGTAAGGTAAATTATAAATAAAGGCAATCTCTATTACTAAAAACATTTTGCGTTGTATTATCTTGCTTAGCTTATTAGACTAGACTTGGATATTCAATTTGGTCGATAAGAGCATTGCACTGTCAATATAATGTATCCGTTTAAATCATACAACTACTCCAGCGTCAGAGTACCGACCATCCCGGTCTTGGAATTTGTCATTTATATTATTTCTTAATTAGATTCTACCTGCAGTTCTGCTGTCAAAGAACAGCTAGATACTTAATATGTTTATTCTCTTCTATACATCCGACAAATTTTATAATGATCGGTAAAACAATTTAGGATTGAATGTCTAACAAATAAATAAAATAAGTTAAGTCACTTTCGCATTTGTAATGTCCTGTTGTCTTCAGGAGGGATAAAAAGTTACCAATTTTTTTTTGACAAAGGGTTTATACCAGTTTGCGAAGGAGACGGCGGAGAGGGACCGGGAGAGGTGTAGAACAGTCCCGGTCCAGCGGGCCCGGAAAACGGAACCGGTACCGCAGACGACTAAGGTGCTGGAGGTCGCAGAACAATCTCCGTCCTCCATAAGCGCAAGATGGTGGCAGGTGTGGCCATCTGTCACCGTAGCAGAAGCAGGCCGGGGTGGATGCGCAAGCTTTTTTTTCTTTTGTTGCAAGGGAATATAAGGGGTTTCCTGCCAAGTAGGTGGTCATCTACAAACTGTAGGTATTTCGTGGTACGTCGGGGTTCCAGGGATTTCTATTCGAGGGTGCACCTGGTTCCCCGCCTCATGGTACCTGAGGCGGCGTGCGATTTTAGTCGGTTCGAGTCCAACATGCCACCAGTCGGTGGTATAGGGTAAAAAAAACAGATAAAAAAAATGGAGAGGGTCAAGCCAGTATAAGGGTCGCCTGATGGAAAGCGACAACCGTCGCGCACGAACACCTACAAATCAGGAGTCACAACCGCGTTGTCGGTTTTTGAGGAAAGAGTACGCTCTTTATCTTGAAGGTATATTCAATAACTCCAATGATCCTCCTTCACTCTCTGTTCGGTATTCTCTGGTATATAGCCCAGGATGTATGGCAAACCAGTGCCCACTTGCTTCTGGTATTCCATGTACTGAGGCCCAAAGAACGCGAGCAGTGTCAACTCTTCTGCGTAGATTCTTTCTCGGAAGAATATCCATGATACTAAGGCGTAGATGATGATGCAGACTGGGTTTAGGAGTGTTATCTGGAAATAAAATCGTTTGTGGATTTAAAATGTGAAATAGACAACAATTGAATTAAAAATTAAGGTAATACAGCCTCAGAATAACAGTAAACAGGGTTTCAACCGGTAACCAGTAAGGGAGCACCCTCAGTTCCCTTCTTCCATAATTAAGGGAGGGGGAGAACTGATCGATCTTACCAACAAAACAACTTTTAAAGCTTTAGATAAATAGTAGTAGAGATAAGTAGCTGTTCCTCAACCTACCTGAGTACCGATAGACCAGTAGAACCAGCCAGCGTAGCTGGGATGCCGACAGAAAGAATAGACACCGTGTGTCACCAGCTGGTGGTCTGGACGCTTGACGAACTGCACCTGTTGTGGGAAATAGTATTATTTTTGAAAAAAACCTGGCTGCCTTTTCTCAAAATTTGGGCTCCCAGATAGATATCCAAGATTTAAATTATTTAATATCAAATAGCAATGGTGAGTTTTGCATACAACGAAACGGAGAAATACTTCAGTGCCCTCTAGCGAAAAGATTGCGAACTACTTTACTATGATAGGTAATTACTGAACCTTTATCGCAAAATGAAAGTTCTCAATGAATAAGTAGAGGGACATATTTTAGAGATTTTATTTTAGAGCTTAAAACTCATTCTGTTCATAAGAGAGTGGGCTGAGTCAACGTTAACCACACTCAATCTGTTAAGAGCAATGAACAACTGCTCTTAAACAATTCTTTCGTATTATTTAAATCTTGAGTGACATCCAGAACTATCTTAGGTAGATACCTAACTGTATCGCTATATAGATAATTAGGATATATAATTATACACCGCCAGGCTTCTATGCCCGAGACCAATATGTCACCAGCAGGTGGTATCCTTGAGAGCAAAAAAGAGTTGATCACCACGCCTGCTTGGAGAATCTTCCCTTTGTATTGGAATAATTTAAGAAATACTTACCATATGACTAAAGTTTGTTCTGGCAGTGAACATAGCGCCCTTCCTTATCACTTCACCCATGATGCACATCACAACTCCAATAGCAGATACATAGAAGTAAGTTTTCATACCTTGAAACAAAGAAAGAATGATTGAGGATTCTATATATATAAAAGAGGAAGGTGACTGACTAAGACACCCAGAGATCAAGGCACAGCCCAAACCACGGAACCTAGAATTAAGTATTTCGCATGTAAGTTCTTTATATAACTTAAGTGAGCACTAAGAAAGTAAATTTGGAAATGCTATCTCTAATGGGGAGAATAAGGGATTAAATATGGTATGAAAGCTTCACTGTTTATTGGAATGCATTGATTTATTAACTTATACGCGAGCGAAGCCACTGGTAAAAACTAATAATCTATATAGGATTTTTTTTTAAATTATTATACATAGGGGGTTAAAATGTAGACTGTGGAAGAGTTCACACTGTGCATGAATTAAATCTAAAGCCCCCTTCCAAATTACAAAAGTGCAATAAATACTTCTTTGATTTTTCTTCGACTTAACAGAGAATCATGATACAGCCAAATTTATTAAAGCTATGCCAAGTAGATGATTGTGGTCTTATCTGATAAGATGTCCTTATAGCTGTCTGAGGTAAAGAACTACTAGATCTTTAAACTTTCCTGAAAAATTTCAGTTAAGGGACTTACTGGGGAAAAAGTAATACTCGACAGCCCACTCAATCCAACTGCTGACCGCTGCAATCCCATACTGCACACTGTGGTTTAGCACAAATGAGTCCGTTGTCAGCGTTCTAGGGTTTGTCAGTGCAACAGCCATAAACTCGGAGAAGTGGAAGAAGGATAATATCATTGTATACAGGCCAAACACCTTCCAGCCATTGTCAAACGTAGTAATGTACAGTCCTAATGAAAATGCTGCACCGAGGAAAGCTGATCTGACCGAAACCTGAAAATTGTGATAAGACGTAGTCATGATAAACTCTTTCCATTTTTAAATTCAGGGCTCCCCAAATGTCCAGGTAGCTATAATAAAAAGATATGTGGTGTAACATAGAGTGTAAAGATTAGGGATGCCAGTATCACAAATCCATTTTTTTATGTCTAGTTAATAGAGATGTGGATAAGTAATTCAACTTTCATATTCTAATTAATAATGCCCGCTTTATGGACTCCTTGTTACGGTTGCTCGGTTCTAATTAGAACTTTGGTTTTGAATAACTGATCTCTGCTATTCAAGTATGCATAGTAATTTTTAAATGAATTTATTTAATAATTTTACTTAATTTGAAAAAGAATATAACACTATAAAATAGTAAAAAAAAAGGTATATTAGTCTGAACACAATAATTCCAAGTAGACTTCCAGCAATAACTATGTAGTAATTTAATTAATTAAACAAGAATCATCAAGTACTTTTATTTTAAATAAATTTTAAGTTCATTCGCATCAAGTTCAATTTCGACAACGTTTTAATATGTTAATTTTATGAAAGCGGCTAATTAAATCATAATCTTACCTCATATGCGAAACCATTAAAACAATATCTTAGAACAAAGTTAAATAGGCAGAAATATAGCGCTGGGCCCCAGTATGTTAGCGCCCATAGTTCAGAAGAGAAACCTAGCACACTTCCAGAGAAAAATGATGTCGTAAATATTAGCGCCGAAATAGAAAAACATTTAAGAGCTTGTTTTCCTGCAGGACAAATGTTTTTCCACCTTATAATATCCATATTATTAGTCTAACGGCAAAATTTATTTTAAATACTCTAGAACTTCTTCAAAAAATATCACAATTTTCTTTTAAGTAACCATTGATGACTTGCTTACAATTTATACGGAAAATGGCAAACATTTAATATGATCATGCCATCACTCCCACTTCTGACATAATATAATTGTCAAACTGAATTTGACAATTTGATGAACGCAATCCGTTCCACACTCACAAAATAAAAATTGAAGTGTTCAACATCCAGTAATCACTTTTAACGATTTTTATTTAGAAAGCAGTATACATGAAAAAACTTAAATAAAAATCATTGAGGCTACTGTACCACTATCAATTGTAATAAGGATTTAATTTGATGAATTTTTAATCATTGTTCCCATGGTAACACGATTATTTTGTTTGACAACTTCTCTTTACTGTTATCATTTCACTACACAGTAGTTGTTTTTTTCCAACGGTGTTGCTATTGGTGGTAAGATTTTGCACCAGTACTCAACTATGATCATGATTGGTTACATTACACACACAAACTAAATTGTTTAGAAGGCAGTGAGAACAATATAATTAATACTTTCAAATTTCAAATTCACGATATGGTTCAATCCGGTTTTGACACTAATTTTGGTAAATAATCCTTTGAAAGAAGTACATAATCTTAATTTACTGTTTGGAATCCACTCGCAAATGCTAAATTTTATGAACGATCGCTACTAATCTAGTTAAAATAATATAGTTATCTGACGTAATCGTCCGTGACAACATCTGTGCTAAATTACAATGCCGTCGGCATCTAATCAAATTAAATTTCCTTCAACATAAGGTTCAAAATCAGTGTTATATTACTTTAGATATAAAGAAAAAAGTGCTCTGTAACTTCCTATGGATAGTAGTAATCGGATATTGATGGGATAGCCGGTTGTAAGGTGCAGTTAAGTTAGCGGTAGATGAGATTGGTTGCGGGGGCTACGATGAACGACCCTTGGGACGTCAAGTCTGTCCGACAGCCTGGCCAATATTTGTCCTGTATGAAAATTAACGGTGTGCCGCTTCTGCCTCCAATTGTAAGTACTGAACATATAGATGAAACAATAACTATTTGTATTACAAAAACTAATTTCTTGATACAGTATTTTTAGCACAGTACATTCAAATAGATTTAAATAGTCTGAAGTAAATAAATCAAAGTGTATTTCTGATAAAATAATTACAGTGAAATGGTGTGTTTTTATGGATCATCATATTTTTCCATTAATCATATTTTTTTCAATATTGCAAGTATGAAATGGATAAATATCTATTCAATAAAGATTATGAAAAATATTTAAACAGTACCTAAAAGCCCACCCATACTAAAGCCGCTACATTTTTTAGTGCTGTTTTGTAATTTTTTAATATTTTGCATCACATCAACAGCTTTTAATAGACCACTGCTCAATAAATTTCAAGAAGATTGTTTGGATGAGACATAATTAAATTTTGCCTTTCACTTTGATTTCATTCATCACGTTATAAAGAGGCACAAGATTGGTCATTACTTGAAAAAGTAAAATTTACTTTGGCAAAATCAAAATAAAATTCCGTGATTCGGAGGTCACATTAAGCCGTCGGTCCCAGTTGTTATCATACGATAACAGTCGTGAAGCTTAGTTGGAGGCCTACGGGCGGCTTAAAAACATCCAGCGGCAAGATTTACGTAGCCACAACCTATTCTTGCCCGTCCCCAACCCGCACCTGGCCAGTGTGGGGACGTATGGCCTTAACCCTCTCCTGAGAGGAGACCCAAGCCCAGCAGTGGGACATTATGGGTTGTTGATTGATTGAAAATAAAATTACAAAACTTAGGCCATATTTTTTCTTTTGCTATTTTTGCTCTAAAGTATTACTTTGTTAGTGATAGATAGATAGAAAACTGTTTATTTGTACACCATATTATAGAAGTAAAAGAGGGTACAGAAAATGAAAATAATAGTACATTAATGTTTAATACTATTTATTAGATAAAAAATAGAACTAAACTCTAAATGTAAAAATTATTAGAATTAATTTTGTAAGTTTTAATTCAGTACAATCTGTCAAGTTTTACATCACAAGTTACAGGTTTTAAACATTCAACAGAAGAATAGCAAAAAAAAAATGATGGCCTGAGTGATAAAAATTTTGATTATGCCCAAGTTAATTTTACTTTTTCAAGTAAAAAACATATGTGTGTCTCTGATTAATACTTATTCGGTACTGAACTAAGCACATGACAGCTCAGATGTGAGATATCCAAATATATATTGTAATCAGATTATACTTTAGTATATAATCCCACACAACATTTTTGTGAATTTTAGTTTAGTGTTGACAACAATAGGATTACCACCAATATGTAATGTATACATTACCTTTATTCTCTTGTTTATAAAATCAATCCTTGACAATCATTACTGCTAACTTATGTTCTGAAATTGTCTTTTCTCATAGTTATCCAAAGAATGTCGAAAAGAAATGCAGTACTACAAAATCCTTGCCAAAGAAGTAGAAAAACGCATAGCACACCTTAAACAGTATGTTTACGAGACTAGCTCAGACTCTGAAGACAAAACAGATGCTCCTGAGCTTCCAGAATGTGAACAGAGCTATGATCTTGCAGAGGAAGAAATACAAGCAGGGTTCAATGTTAATATAGGCAGCATCAAAGCTGTTACCACAAGCGCAGAAACATCTTCAGAATTAACCTCAAGAAATGATAAAGATACCACTAAAATAGGTGAAAAATTAAGCTCGCATGCTCCTAAATTCTTCATAGACTTGAATTTGACGATCAATGAAGCTGGCTCCAAGATCCTCAAAACAGTTCAAAAAGCTGAATCTCCACCTGCTCTAGAAGTTCCCGAACGAGATTACAACTGTGTCAGTAGGTTTACTCAACAAGTCATAACTGAAAAAGAAGTGGTCACTACAGTAGAAACATGCAGAAACATTGAAAAGAAGAATATAGGGGATATTTACGATTTTTGTGATAATAAAGATGACTCATTGTCGGATCCTCTAACAGAAATACCTTTAAGTCCAGATGGGCCATCTTCTCTCAGTTCTAAAAGGTTCACAGGGTCCCTTGACAACTTACACAGTGAAACCACAAAAGACTCTCTCAAAAACAATACTAAATTAGTAAGACAACGATCATATACTTTGCTTTATCCGAGCCCTCAACTTCTCGCTCACCTGGAAATTCACTCTCAAAATACCGGTATAGAAATGAGTTCCATTTCAATGAGTGAATCTCTTTCGAACATAAGTTCACCCGGTAAGAAGCGCAGAAGCTGGGATTTAGAATCTGCCAAAGTGAAATGGTCAAATATGGCATTGGAGCTTAAACAGAAAAGTGTTGCTCATGTCATCAGTACTGTGGCCAAGAATATACCAAAGTCAGAACCGAAACAAAAAATTCCACTGCGAACAAAATCCGTCGACCCAGCTGTACCTAAACGTAACAATACAATTGCAAGACTTTTGCCTAAATCAGAACCTATAGCGAAGAATAAAACATTGATTGGGACCAGAAATCATGTAAATAGTCGTTCGTTAGATCAACAGCTATCAACACCTAAACCCAAATTAGAACAATCTCCGAAAATCTTAACAACTCCTGTGTCAGAAGCTGCTGATCCAGCGACACGTGTTCGAGAGCTTTACGAGAAAATACAGAAACAACAACTGATACAAATGGAGAACTTGGTGGAGAAACAGAAAAAAGAACAGCTATTGTTGCAACAGGTATTCGAGGAGCAGAACAACATGCTCTTTAATCAGCTTAAGACGATTTGTCCCAAATCTCCCATCGAAGCTAAAGAAGCCTGGAGTGATAAACAGTGTGAAGAAGACCGAGGTCCTGTCAGCCTCAGTCAACTTATTAACTATAAGTCTTCAACTTTGACTGACACAAACCAATATTTAAGTCATTGCGAGAATGTTCTAAAGAAAAGCAGAAATATAACCGGGAGTCTAAAAAAGATTAATGCCACGGCTCACAGTACGAATGCGAGTAAGATACAGTCACCGCCAAAGCAGTTAGAAGGCAGCAGAACTCGTACCCATTCTCCTGTGAAGATACCAACGTCCCGTAAACTAAACTATGACACTTCAGCGTCGTCCGACCGCGACTACGAACCCATGTTGACCGATCGAACGAACGATACGATGGCCGATCTGAACGTAACCTTCCCATCAGATAATAGCGATGAAGGCAATAATAATAATCTTGTAAGCCTATGTAGTAAAGTCACCAAGCCCAGTAACGGAAGTTCAGTTCATACTAACTCTGTCGTACATTCAAGAGTTACAGAGAAAACTATCAAGAATGTGGGACGCTCCGTGAATAGTTCGATGCAGAACTCTTCGGCTCGAACGTCCAAGATAGCGAGTTATAAACACGTACCGAATTCCCAAGAGGTAAGATATGTTTGATTATGAAAGCTTTCTATTATTTTAAACTCTTTGTTGTCTCTTATCGATTAATTATACAGTTATTTCTAGTAGTATAGTATTAATTATCTACTAAGGAAAGCTGCAAGTCGGCTGGCGTTATCAGCTTTCTATAGTAATAGTACAGTGATAGTAGACCATGTTTGTTGGCGTTGGTGTGTGAGACTTTATGTGTGTATTTCGGGAAAGCTCGACGAGTTTCGGAACGGATAGCGATATAATCTTTTTGTCAAGTACCTAACTTACAACGTCGTTTATTGAAAAATAACTTTTTCGAAATAACAATAGGCCTGTCTGCTCCGACATACGCATAAGTACAACGTATAGACACAGATATGTCTCTCAATGTTTAATGAAAATGACTAAATCTTAAATATTTAAATTTACTATTTCATATAGATCACTTAGACAGATACATGCATTTCCTATTTCTAATAATATACCTATATTTTATGTCTATGTATATGAAATATTAGCCTAATTAGTCAATAATATTTTATGTCATACTTATTTTCAGATGTTAGATAAAAAAAATGCAAATTCTATAATGACTCTGTGGCCTTACAATATTTTTTTGTGGAAACTCTCTCCTCTCCTATTCTTCTTACCTTGGTGTTTATTCTTCTTCATTAAACATTTATTTTTCTCCCTCAAGTGCGGAGTTGCCCGCTTACAAAAAATCTCCCTATATTTTGGGTGAATTGATTCTTCAGGTGGCAAAAAAAGTATGTATTTACTATCATCATATAGCTACAAATATTCGAAATTCGAATATTTGTAGCTATATATATCGAATTTTTCTACTCACTCTGAAGCTTTCTATAGCTATAATACAGTAAAACATTAGTTCGAAAAAATCCTTCAGTTGCTTTAGAAAACCCAAAAATATCAGCCAATGACAAATCCCACGAAATTAATATATAGCCAGATTGACTGAATACCAATTTTCATCATAGTTTTCGGGATCTCGAATCCCAAAATAGACTACCTCACCACCACCATCTGAGGCCCAATGATGCAGACGCACCACTAGATTTCTAGATTAGACTAGATAGACTAGATTCTGTTAATGCTTTCCATCAGGGAGTGTAAAGTTATTTTAGCAGGTCCTTACTTAAAAAAAAAACCTTCCTAATCCTCGTCCGCTAATTCAAGCAAATTCTGACATGGTATGATCTCATCTCGTGGTATAGAACATTTAATATCGATTTTTTGTAACGTACGTAAAGATCCTATTTCATTGCTATGATGTCACAGTATGATATAATCTCAGACAAGGCATTCTAAAGTCATTTGACTTCGTTAACTGAAGTGTCCGAGACAAGTCTTAGCTTGGAATAATGTTTAGTATTATTTTATATAGCTCTTTGTATAGTGATTTAACGGGTCGTGTGTACTGTCATTCCCTGTATTTGCGACAGCTTGTTGTATTAATGCCCTTCAAATTCATATTTAAATTGATAGTTACGTCTGCTTTCTAACCTACGACGAACTTACCCTCACTACGTGATTTACTTTTTTACCTCCCTCCATTGTCTCGGCGACTACATGTAGTATATTCCAAAAAACTCGCTAGGTTTCATACTTTAACAATATGATTTTCAATATTTTTTTGCTAAAGAGAAATGAAATTCATTAGAAAGTGGACTTTATTGATACCGTGTTGGCAATATTTGTATGTAGCACGAAATACGCAAAAAAAATCCTGAAAGATTTTGTTATACCTACAAGACAAAAATCTAAGCTGTTCCCTAACCCTTGTAATCAAGCGTAACTTTTTGAGAGGAGTTAGGTTCCCTGTTTCTCTTGAAACAATTTCTTCTGGCGAGCCAAATCACACGATCATATAAACATTGACCTGTTACTAGATGCTCCAGTTCTATTTACCCATCCGAGATTTGCAATATTCCTTAACATAGCTCCCTCACCCTGTCCGTTGTCCTTGCTCAATTTTCCTTTTGTCTGTCTGAAAAAGATTACATTTCTGAAAATCCTTTGCTAGTTATTAATGAAAGGACAGGAGCATCCCGCTTATAACGTTTACCAGCCTAACTGCTAAATACATGGCTATCTTTTATTTGCTTTGTTTCCAAAGTTTACTTTTTGTCCAAAACAACAATTTTATGTACTTTCACTTAGCGTGAGGCTGCCACAAAGATAGTAGCGCACGTGAAGGGCTACTTGGTGCGACGTCTGATGCGCACGGAGAGGGTCAAGGGCATCGTGCAAACCATCAAGGATGCCCTTCTCTGCGCTCTGCAGCTGCATCAGGATCGAGAGGGGATTAGAGGAGCTGACGTCGATCTGCATAGGCGGTTGATACAACAGGTATGGGTGCTGGCACTGGCAGGGTTGTGTCTCAGAGTGCTTTTAGGTTCTAAAGGTTAAGAACAGTGGAAGTACAATAATAATCAGTAATTTCAATTAATGTGAGAAAGCTTAATAATTGTGCTCTACAGTTGTTGACTGAACTTAAATTCCTATAATATATTTTGAAGAATACCCAAAAATATATAAACAAAAAATATTTCTCAAAAAATTAATTAAAAAAAAAAACAATTGTCTCCCAGATCACTGCCGCTTGTTACTCCCTCCATGACACGTTTGTGGCGAGCACTGCAGCGGAGCGATGCGCCATGATCGCCGCCGACAGGAGCAGGAGGAACTCCCTCGCTGCCAGGCAACCAATATCCTTTAGACAAACGTAAGTTGATTCTTAATTTGCAGGTCCTATGTAATATGTTACCAGCTGTATGTCTGTGTTTGGAAAGTCTTATGTATGTATTATACGATAGATGTATTATGAGGTTCTAGATTATCATAACACTTTGGCTGTTTAGTTTTAAATAGCGACCAATCTTACGACAGACAAATTATGTATTCCTATTACATTTTGATTTAAGACACAATGACAGTTTTATACTAAATGGACTTATTGGTTTGAATATTAAAACGACCTCCTAACAATCTACTGCTAGACAAAGGCCTTTTTTTATAAAGGTGGATTTTGACTTCTGTACCACTCTGGTGAGATGGGTTGGTATTAGGTTTGTTTCAAGATTTCTTTCTATTTGCAGCTTTTCTTATTCAACGTAGTTTGTCCGTTACCTACGAGATAATTAGGAAAATGATACCCCCGATTCTTAATCAGTCACAACAACTTAAATGAGATAATATAACTTTCTATATTAATAACTATCAAACAGGGATATTATGTCGCAAAGCCACAGCGGGGCATTTCCCGCGCGCACCAAGCGACAGCCATCTTCGCTGATGACGCAGTCTAACTATGGTAACACTGCACACAATGTTGGCAGCTTACTGTGTTTATTTGCCGAAAAGCATGTTTATTTTGTGCAATGTTGACCCTTAAAAATATGATTTCATGCGTTACTTTTAATTGTATGTTCTCAAGTCGGCCTTTTTGTTTTTACTAATATTTATGTTTAGATTATCATATATATCACATCATTAACGTTTTTTTGCTCGTTTTTGTGATGCGTTGCATGACTTCCTATGCTTAGGTAATGTTGTTACGCATAATAGTGTTACTATTGGCATATATCTTTATTACCGTTCTGAATTGCTACTAGAGTTACTAGTAATAGCGAAGTAGCCTTTTAGCAACTGTTCTTCTGACTAGGCCCAAAAAAACAGGGAAATTGGTGTTTTTTTTTAGAAGTTAGCTGTCATTACGGGTGTCGTATATGCTCCATGTGCCTTTATCAGTGGCGACGTCTTCCATACTCCGTGAATGCAGTTTAGAAAACTTAATTAGAGTTCATTTGATCATTATTTCATTAAAACATATTTTGAGATAATCTTTTAAATTCAAATTTCATTTTAATTACGTTGCACTTGCCGTGGTTGCAAACAGAATCAGTTAGATTGTAATTCAAAAGTGTTTGCCTTTGTGCAAGAAATCCATTGTATATAAAGGAAATATGTTGTGCAGAGACGTTTAGCGGCGAGAAGATCTGGCCGGTAAGTCGGCGCTACGCGGCCAGCCCGCGGCGTCGCCCGTGGCGCTGACCCTCGCCGCCGCCCGCCTGCTTCCCGCGGTTCTTTGCCCACTGCTGGGCAACGCGCAACGACATGGGACTGTGAAACTTTTTAAAACGATTAAAAGTTGCTCGGAATTGACGTAAGCCTTATAAATTATGCTCACGGCTGGGATTAACGAAGTTAAAGTGACTTTTAGTGCTAGCCTTTATTTTATTTGTTTTATAAAATATAAATAAATATTACCTGTCTAAAATAGTATTGTTATATTGGTATGAATAATTCATGTTATTTAATATTGCAACATTTGTCATTTTGCTGTACCTAATGTATAATTATTATTGTCCATAAAATTATAACATGAAAAAATATAAATAACGTAAATGCTGTATTCCATTTAAAATGAAAATAAAAGACTATAAAAGCATTTATTATATTACAATAAAAATAGAATTTGTCACATTTTTTGTCTAAATAACAAAAAAAAACCAAACAAAGTTCAAAATATTATTTAAAATTGTAATAAATTCATTTATTTTAGAGTTTAGAGATAAATTATGGTTGTAATACTTTATTACTGTTATTCTATGCAACGCGATGCTTCCGAAGTGCCTAATGCATGCACCCTTAGATTAAGATTTTGCTACTTGTATAACAATTTTAAAATTGCTATGTTCAAAAAATTATATCAAATTTTGAGATGAAAGTATTGCTAGTTTTAATAATTTTATAAGACTTGTATAATGAATGACATTCAAATTAGAACCTGTAACTTTTGTCTTTTAAACACTTTGTTTTTCTAAATATTTTTTACGATTTAAAGGGCAACACCAGATGCACCCCCAGCACCCACAACATCACATTTAATGTGTCCCTCAGAAGCTTTATTTTTTAATATAGTAAGAATCTGATAAATGATTACTTGGATCAAAAATAACTGTAGTATAATTTTTTTATGTATTTTGACGGCGGGCGGACGAGCAGACGTATCGCCTGATGGTAAGCGATTACCGCTGCCCATGGACACCCGCAACACCAGGAGCGTTACAAGTGCGTTGCGGGCCTTTTAAGAAGGAGTACGCCCTTTTTTATTTTTGGACTACAATGATTTCATGAACTAGTTACTCCATATCTTCAAAAATAAATACATAAACGTCAGGGAACTGTTGAACAAGTTAGCTAATTGAGGAACAAAGAGATATTATTTTAATTGTGACTATTTTCAAACTTGACGTAGTTTTTTTTATTATTCACTAGCTTTTGTACGCGGCTCCGCCCGCGTATATGTCGGCTATAGCGATAGAAAGTAGCTTATGATCTTCCTCAAGAATCAAAATATCTTTATACCAAATTTCATTGAAATCTGTGCAGTAGCTTAGCTTAGAAAACGAGACAGACAGACAGACATAGTTACTTTTGCATTTATATTAATGAAGAAATAGAAGAAGAAGAACAACAACCCATAATGTCCCACTGCTGGGCTCGGGTCTCCTCTCAGGAGAGGGTTAAGGCCATACGTCCCCACGCTGGCCAAGTGCGGGTTGGGGACTGGCAAGAATACGTTGTGGCTACGTAAATCTTGCAAAATGAAGAAATGCCACATTAAAAACTTCGGTTTTTCAGAGAATTATTTTTTAAAAATTATATCACCTATATAAAGCCGCAATTTATTTGCTTTTTAAAGGAATTTCTTTTAAAATACGCATAACTGTTGTATTGGGGTAAAAGTATCATACTAGTGCTCAGCCAGATTAACATAGTTATTTTCCATATTATTTCTTCCCACAAATAAGTTCAGATAGATAAGAAGTCCAAAATGGAGAGGGATCCAACTGCTGGACCAGCTGGTATTTCCTCTTCCATATTTAATTACGCCATTCTCACTCAATACGTCTTCATAATATACGTTACTTTTAATATTAAATTGAAGTCTTCATATTACATACTAAACATGAAAATAGGAACGGGTTTCATAAGAGAATGACCAAATTGCATCTGTTGTTTAGCGTTTATTGAAATTGTGGACACATTAACGGTATTTCTATAATTTCTTACTTAATAATTATTACCTTTTCTTTATTACATTATAAGTAAAAACTTGTGCTGTATCTTCTGTTTCTAGTCACTATTCACAACTTTGTATTTAAGTTCTGATATGCTCTCTTAAATTTATGGTAAAAATTGACACTTTCTTTCAATTACGCTTACATTATATAATTTGGTATTTCCAAATATTTTCGTAGTTTTAGTGATAGATACTGTATTTTTGAGCATACATACGTTTTGTACCTACGCAATAAATTATATTATGGTAAATTTTGTTTTCTTATTTGGTTTCATATAATTTTTGTTTACATTAAAATGAAGGAGCCCTGTTTTAGAAGCGACAAAATGATGAATTGGGAATGAACTTTAGAAATAATGCAGCAGTGTATATATAAAGACGATGTACTTAGAAGAAGCTATAAATGAGGCATGAGGCAGCACCTACTTGCCTTGTGCTTATAGTGACACAAGGTTAAATAATTAGAACCCGTGGTTCAGAATTTACTTAAGAGGAAAAAGCCGACGATCATTACGGAGAAGCGGTATCTTCTTAAATAGTAACAGTTTCCCTGTTACTATATAAAGGGTTTATTCGTAGTCCAAAGAAAGATGAATATACAATAGGTAATGGTACTATCTATTAACTTGAGTCATGACCCACTTTTGGCGATAAATCGTTTGACGACGTAGGACGTCAATACTAGTCGGAGAAATATGTATATTTTTTTGTTCACTTTATCATCACAGCAGTAGATAATAGAACACATACAAAAATAATAATTTTATTTCTTATCCATGCTTTCCGTTTATGTTTCTGTCAAACAATCGTTTATTCAAAATCAAATTACATAATTATGGAGGAACGTTTTTTCTTTTTGCGAAAGACGGTCCGCATTTCATGACATACATATTATTTTATCATTAATTCCATCACGACGAAGACTTTAAATACTTGACATTGGTAGAAATAGCTGATCCGGCTGGTTGGCACAATTATGACACAGTTGAGGAAACCCTTCCACCGAATCCATTTAAAGGGATGGTTGTCCCCTCAATGGCTGTTATTACATATCTGAACTTACCTACAGCCGGCATTACGTTAACTATATATACTCTCACATACAACAAGAACCATGTTTGTTATTTTGTTTTACCTACATATTTCAATGTTCCATATCAGGTAAGGATGACAAAAATATAGTGTTACCATCCCTACCAATCTCGTGGGTGTTCTCTACAAGACAGCAGGTCTAAGGTAGACAATCTAAGACAATATCACTGCAAATAGAAGGAAAACTTCACACAAACCCTGTACCGACCTGACCGACCAGCGCGGTATCGTAGGCTTAAGCTTATATGTAGGAGAGACCTATAGTCCAGTAGACTGACCTGATATCAAATCAGGTAAAAGAAATACCAGGATATCTTTCTACATCTTAAAAACAAAAGCAATAAATGAAACGATGAAATGCACAATTTAAATTTTATTTCTTTCCATATACAGACCCATCTGATTTCAATGTTTAAAAATATCCAATAAACTATGTGTAAAACACTATTGCGGTATCACGAGACAAATACAAAAGAAAAAATGCTAGCGCGTTTGATGAGACGTGAGCAAATAATTAACATACTACTATAAATATATGAATCAATCGAAGAAAGCGTGTTCCGAAGCACAAATAATAGGTCACACACGAGTGTCTGTGGGCGGCGCCCTAGGCCAGCGTGTACTTGACGTACGGCACCTCCACGTCGTTGCCGTCCTCGTCGTTGCAGCACAGCTCGAACACCAGCGCCTTCACGTGCGGCTCCAGCTTCTTCTTCGACACCTTCATCACCACCTCCGACATGGGCAGGTTTAGCCGCTCCTGGCACTTGGCCTTGCGCATGAAGAACGCGTACAGCATGCACACGCCCTGCGACAGCATCGTGATCTCCAGCTTGTGCTGATTTTTGAAGTAATCTAAAAACTGTTGGAGAGTTATTTCGCCTTTCACTTCGAAGCGGTCCCAGAGGGTCCATTTGTTGTCGTAGTATGTGTTGGTCGGGGCCGCTATGGGCTCGGAGAAACCGAAGAACGGTAAGGCAAGATTCACGAAACCGTTCTTGAAGACTTCCAAGGTGTTGAAGCCCTGAGCGAGCTTGTACAGTTCGAGGCACACTAACCCGGCGACCACTGACGTGGTTGTGGCGATGGCCGGTATGATTTTGCCAGCGATCAGTTTAGAACGATGCCTGTCTGCCGGAGCGATTTTGTAATTCGCAGCGCGGAGATTAGAAGCTGCTACGATGAAGTCCATGTGGAAATTGGAGTCGTCGTCCTTTTCAAATTCAAGAGGTGTTATCTTAAGGTTGCCAAGCTTGTTAGGTGGTGGCATTTCTGCTATCATGTTCTTGACTTTATCGTGGTCCATGTCATCACTGTTCTGTTGTAGTTGTGCATCTGTTACGGCTATCTTTACGCCAGATTTCGGGCTGAATTCTGGTACCTGATAAACAAAAACAAGTATTTAAGACCCACTTAGAGAAACATGACGAGTTCTCCAGATGGATTTTAAATTATTTCAAAATGGAGTGTAATAAATCAGATTCCAACGAATTATAGTTTCGTGTTTAAGGTTGATGAACGAGTCATTATTTTCTTAACGCGAATGGACTATAGCTTAATGTGCATAGAGTATCGAACATACCGTGACACTAGCGGCAACACTTGCAATCTTCTCCCTATCCAGGCAAGGTGGCAGGCCATACACTGTCGCTCTCAGGTTAGCAGCGGCCATTACGTAGTCCACGTGCAAGTCATCAGTCGGATCAAATTCTAGTGGAGATGGACAACGTTTCGGTCCAGACCAGAATGGAGCACCTGTAATATACAGATAATAAAAAGAAAGCTTTCGCTGCGAAAGATAATTTTCGATAAAAAAACGCAATTTTATTTGATATAATTAAAAATCTGATTTTAATGAAAAAAGTATCAAACAATAATATTTTTTACATAGAAACTAACTTCAATGAAACTGATTGAATAGTTTATAAAATTTTATCCACTAAATTGTGGCTTAAGACACCAGAAAATGGTAAAAGCATATTAATGGATATAAAATACAACTCAATTCATGAAATTGTAAGTGCAATTGTACAAAGTTGTAAGTTTACATAGAACAATCAACATTCATCACAATTATTTGTCCTAGATGATTCCAGTTTTTCTGTCAGGTTCACTAACTACTAGAACACCAGATTGGTTAATTATAGAAGATAATCTTTGTTACTTTTGTGGACTGCCACTTTAAATTATACACAACTACCCACAAAAAATTATACATGCCGTTTTTAACTACATACTAAATTGAGGTAGCAGATAAGCATCTTACCGCTGGTGGTCTGCTGGTCGGGGGGGAAGTTGTAGAGCAGCTGTTTGATCTGGTTGGAGTACTGCGCCTCCCAGTGCAAGCGAGCCCACGTCACACAGTCCTCGATGTTTAGCGGCCGTTCGTTTATAGCGTTCTATAATAGACGAGATTACGTAGATTTAGATTATTTATGGCGTAGGGAGCAAGCGCACGGGTCACCTGATGGATAATGGCTACCACCTATGAAGTGTTATTGAGTTTTTCTGATTACAGAAATACTTAATAACAGCTTAAAGTTTGGAAGATTTGGTCTTAGCCACCATGTTATGGAGAACGTAAAGCCGTAGGTCCTGCGCCCGATCTCTCCCAGGACGTGTCGCACACTTGTGCACTAATCTCCTGCGTAGTTTGGGTTGGTCGCTGTAGGTAGGTCGTAGATCGTTGGTTTGAGACTGAACATCATCAATGGCTACCGCCCTCATGGAAACGTATGATTGAGGAGTCACAAGTATGTTGCCCTTTGATTCTTAATCTCATTACTTAGTGACAGAAAAAATTGCTCAACACCACTTTTCTGTGAAGCCATAGTCTCAGGGCAATCGAGCCGAACCATCTATGCACAAGCATGTCTCACCCACACTGATTATCTTTAACATAGCATTTTGAGTTTAAAAGGGTAGCAAATACAGTTCCCAGTCTTGTCCCCAACCCGCACTTGGCCAGCGTGGGGACGTATGGCCTTAACCCTCTCCTGAGAGGAGACCCGAGCCCAGTAGTGGGACATTATGGGTTGTTGTTTGTTTTTGTAAATACAGTTCCTCACTCATCTCTCGATAACACTATTTTTGTATGTATATGTTGATTTTTATTTTATGCAATAGGGGGCAGACCACTAGACGTATCGTCTGATGATAAGCAATTACCGCCGCCCATGTACACTCGCAACGCCAGTGGCGTCACAAGTGCGTTGGCGGTTGGGTATGAGTCTCAGGTATGCTCACTCCCATGGTTAAACACAGCAAGCGCTGTTTCATACTGGTTTTCAGTATGAAACGGTCCCACGTTAAAAACGGTTATCCAGGTTGTCAAACACCTTCATACCAAGTTGAATCAAAATTTGTACAGCCATTCGAACATGAAGAAAGAAACAAACGCACAAACTTTAGCTTTTATAATAGTAATGTGATAATAAGAAATGTTCTCTTCACTTACCCTCACACTTTCAATAGCATCAAGTGGTTGACTTCCAGGCAGTTTTAAGGTCCTATCTAAGAACTGAGGGTCTCTTAGATACTGGGCAGCATGTTCTGCAGACTGTCGGAACAGACCCTCGAACTCATCCCTGGCCCACTGAAGTGTATGCTCAATAGCATTGGGGAAATTCTTCAGGGTGCAGATAGGAATGCTCTTCTCTGGGGGATCTTGAGAAGAGCTGTAGGATTCTGTGAGGAAGGGCACCACAACCTGAAATATATGAACAAACATATAAAATTAATATTTATATATACTTCATTCTCATGTGACAAAACATTATTATAATTCTGGATATAACCAATAGAATAGTAATTTTGTGACCCTGTATTATTTGAGCCAATAGAGACCAATAGCAGCACTCAAAATCAATAAGGATTTATTTTAAGTAGGTCTTAATGACTCTAGTTGTTTGGTTTCAAAATGTCATTTCCTATGGAGAAGAATAAATAGGCAAGAACGTTACATTTTTTTGGAATTTTCGTGTACAATATTATTTATGTAATCCAAAATTAGTCAATAGTTTTCGAAAATAAAAAACAACCTTTACTATAACACTTTCTTTAGGTACTTTATACATTTAAATATCATTGTTGTGGCAAAGAAGTGGTCTGAATTATTTGCATATTTATTCAAATTGGCCAAAAATATTTGACTAACATAATAAATGTCACTAGAAAAATATAAACATCTAAAAGGACTTCACAACCAAACAAACTTTCAAGAACCACGCACCTGTGTGTTTCCCTTGGTCCCAAGAGTTCCACTTTCGAGCAATGGCTTCCTGTAGTACACACATCTCCTATCCATGTATATACGCGCGTCTACGTTATCCAGAGCGTTGGCTACTCCGTCAAGAGCCTCGAAGAACGCATCATCATACACTGACTCAGTCTCTGGGCATACCCTGTTCTCCTGTGCCAACACGTTTACTGCAGGATTCATACGCTTAATGACCTGAAAATTATAATCAATTACGCGATGTAAGACATCGTCCTTGAGAATTGGATCCCTGGCCTTTCTATTAATCAAGTTATTTCGAGATAGTTAAAAAACAACGCCGGTATCTTTATGTATTTGTGGAGAAACAAAGTGCCATGTCCCTCCAACACAATGGGACTGGGCGGCGTCGTCATGCCTTGCGGCTGATAGGCCTCGGCCGCCTAACCGCTTGTTAATGCTGAGAAGTTGTATATTTATTATTTACTAGGCCACCACTCGTACACTATTACAATGCAAAATTTTCTTCTTAAAACTAAGTATCTCGCCATTTACAAGTAGACATGACTAGGATCAATTAATAAATATTATATTAATTGGTGTAGATACATAGGCCTAGTTATTCAAAATAGAATACCCACCTATCAAATAACTTTAATTGATAACATCTTTTCTAATTTTGCAATTCACAATTTGATAAAATTGAATCACACATGTTTATTACTGCAGCACGCCTGAGATCCTTAAGAAAATTATGATACAACCCATATAGAACAAAGAATATAATATACCTCACCTTGGCAGCAGTGCTGGACTTTGGTTTCTGTACATCGTAAGGTCTGAAAAGGAACTGCCGATTCAGGTTAGACTTCTCGATAAGATCCATATCGGTGACTGTGATCTGACCACCATCAGCACCAACTCCTATCATGGCGAAGTTCTTAAGAAGCTCACACCCGATCGCACCAGCACCTGTAAATTTAAATTACGGACCAATATTACAATATATACCTCATTCATTAAAATCAGTTCAGTGGTTTATTTGCTAAGATGAAACAAGCATAGATTGCCAAAACTATTACCCTTCCATATGGCTTGGATGATGTCGGATAAAAAAAAATCATCCTACCAAATCATATTATACTCGATGTTCCATAGGGACAGCAATAGGTCTTCCCCCTATTACGTGTGTGGAGACGGATGTATGTAAATGTGTGTGTCTACAAATATTTGTATTTTTTAATGAGCTAACTGCACACCTTAAAAAATACTAGGATGAAAAGTTAAGTTGCTGACAAAACCTAGTTTCCAAAGCAGGAAAAATAACTAAAAATCCTTGACTATTAATTAACTGCTGGATAATAAGATGCTATACAAGTACAATTACATGTATTTATAATGTCTGCTACGCAATAAGTGGTTTTCCGGTATTATAAATTACAAAGGTGTATTTAAGTGCGCTATTATAGATGTTCTGACAAATCTAGCTATCTAGCATTTTTGTACCTATTTTATCAGAACCTCGAAAAGGGCTCCAATGACTAATATATATGTATATAGAGTATACTTATATGTAAATATTATACAAGTATAGTATATTTTATATGTATGTATATTGCTTAATTATGTATCTTAGATTCGAAGTTGTATAACCTATGTGCGCCTACCTCATAAGATTTCTACACCACCCTAAGGTTGACTGGTAGAGAATGCCCTGGGCATTAAGTCCGCCGATGTACAAAAGTACATAAATAAAGAAATAAATCAATAAATAAATAAATCAAATTAGTTAGATTCACTTAAGAAAATATACAATAAAAAAATACTGGTCATCCAGATCTTTTTAAATATGACCGTGAAGCACTTGTAAATGTCATTATTATGAATAATTATCGTGTCACATTGATGGTAACGATGAACTCCACAACTATTTATCCGATTTTCTTTATTAAAATGTTGGTTTTGTTGCTGTTCATGGGCGTATGTAGTCATTTACCATCAGGTGTCCGCAGCCTGCATCTCCTATTGGTCTAAACGTGGTACTAGGTAATCCATACACTTCTTTAAGTTGTATGGATTACCTAGTATTTGTTTTCTTTTAAATGACATTAAGGACAAAGGAGTAGAGGGTCACCTGATGGTACATGACAACCGACGCCCATAGACACCTACGACTCAAGGGACGTCATGTTACGAAATTGGGAGGGGGAGAAATGGCAGGGCTCCGGAGTATTATGTCCATTTTTTCGAAGAAAATTGAAAATTGAATTGGACTTTTGTGTTCATGTAACCTACTTTCAGAATAAATGATTTCATTTCATTATGAGGCTGTGGTATCCCTTTGGTCCAGGCGGGCTATTTCTCATGGTTTTAGTATAGTAAATTAGCACCTATAATGATTCATGTCCATTTCATTTCTTCCGCGCCACAGGAATATTTCCGAGGCGGAAGATGTCTTGGCACGAAAAAAAAAAAAAAAAATACGATAACCTGACTAAGTAAAACTTGTCTGCCTGTCATCCAGGGAATTGATACGAATTTATTGATACCTCATCCATTAAGATCGGTTCAGTAGTTAAGGCGCGACAGTGGAACATACATAGATCCTTCCTTTTGAACGCGCCGTGGACGGATAAATAAAACTTAACTTCGGAGACCCTCCTCGTTTCGGTTCTTGTCGCAGACCCCAGTGAGGGTCTCGGGGTAAGTTTTCCAGCTGCGGTCTTCTGATTGACAGGGGTCACTAACCACTTTAGCAAAACAGTTGTATATTCATTCAAGGTTACATATTTGTGATATTTTCTACCTTTTCTTTGTATTTTTATCAAACCGGTATCATTTGCGCCTCTATTATTGTTTAGCACTAAAGTAGATAAGAGGTGACAGATAAACACACTGGTTTACAAAACAATTTTCTATAACGCGAAAAGTTCAATAACCTTATATCTTATTTGTAGACACTGACCTACAATATGTCTTCGGTTTAATTCATGGCTGTGAGACTGCTGTAGGCAATATTATTTTACTAGCTGAGCCCCGCAGTGTTACCCGTGGTATAACATAACATCAACCGTCAAAACGAGTCTAAGAAAAGATGCCTAAGTTACTAGTTATATCATGAGCTATCTCCCAGTGAAAGTCCCTTCAAAATTGGTCCAAAGACAGACAAAAATTGTTATAAAAATTATTTTGGAATATGTTGCCAGATTTTCTGATTTTGCCAAGATGTCCCGCTTTTAGGATCAAAATCGTAATGTCCCGCGCGGGATAGGTTTTGTCCGGCTTTTTGGAAATAACTGGCCGGACGCCCAAAGTGGAGTTAGATAGCCGTAGTGCTGTATCGTCAAAAAAATTGGCAGGCAATAAAAATTAAAAATCCCACCATTACATTACAAATAGGTAATGGCACTAGTTCTTTTACGAATCACGGATGATGTAGCAGAAAAACAAAAATATTGTTTTTAGTCATCATCAACAAATAATTTTAGGGATTCATTAACTGCTGGGCTCGGGTCTCTATCTCTAAATCCAAATTCGACTAAAAAAATCTGGCAACGCTGATAAATACATATGTATTTAGTAAAAATCTGTAATTTTAATATTACAAAAAGACTCTCCAATTTTATTTCTTTGTATAGATTTTTATAAAACCGATGCAAAATAGCAACGATATTTTATTGATTTTTTAATTTACGAACAAAACGATTAAATTGTTTAAAGCTAAAAAGAAAATGCAGCCGATTCATGATTATCTGCTATTTCTGTCTAAGAGATTTTAGTACAATGAGTAATTGGATGTATTTTTTTTGCTGTAATGTTAACTGAGTTGACAATGTTCTTGAGCATGCACGTCTGACTACAATAGCGCAAACATTGCCTAATTTGGAATCACACTGTGTAGCTTTTGTCCGGGTAATATTGCTTACGACACCACTAAAACTGCTAGTACTGGTGGTCGATTGGACAACTTTTGTGGTTTTTCCATAACTGGAAGCGATTGGGAACAAGTGTAGTAAAAAATAAACCTTATGCCTGAAGGTAAACGATTACCGTCGCCCATGGAATACCAAAATGATATAGGCGTCACAAGTACTTTGCCGGCCTTTGGATCCCCCAAGAGGAGGCCGTAGATAACTCCGGTTGAGCTGGCCCATTCGTGCCGAAGCGTGGCTCTCACAAACGTAATAGGGACAAAATCTCAGGCATAGACTAAAACGTTGTATTTATGCTAGAATACATTAGGTTTATCATAAAACTTACCAACAATAAAGTACTTTAATTCACCAAGCCTCTTCTGGAACTGTCTTCCGAACACGGCCACTTGACCATCGTATCTTGAACCGGTTGGCTTGCAGTTCTCTTCAGTCAGAACTGAGCGATCCTTGGGCAGGCATTCGATAGCATCGAGGTATAACCACTGTACAATGGGGTGGAACTTTCCGGAACAGGCCTTCATGACTTCTTGGGCCACTACACCTCCGATGGCCGCGTTCATTGGGTTCAAATCTCCAGATGAAACCTGTTAGAAGCAATTAATTTTAACTTTGGTTGTGGTGGGAAGAAATATTGAAAAAAGTCATTGAAAAATAATTAAGCTTATAATATGGAACTGGTTTTTAAATGGAATAAAACGAGCAGACGTATCGCCTGATGATAAGCGATTACCGCCACCCATGGCATAGGCTGTAAGGCATCAAGACCCTATTCAGACAAAAGAAGCCTACTAGTACGGAGATTCTTAGCCACTATGTAAAACGGTACTGACAGGAAGTTAGTCAAGTCCTTGTCATCAGATATTTTTAAGCAGAAGCATTCATACATATAATGGTAAAAAATTATGTCAAATATGTGAGAAAGGATGTCACAAATCACAAGTCCCCTCAACAACCGTTCATCGTGTCATCTTAATAATTAGAGGCTGCCAAGGTTCAACATTGATACATAATTAAAAATCTTCTGTTACAAGGATTATTAGTATCACTTTTAAGTAAAAACTTATCAGGAATATACAACCCAAGCGAAATAGTAATCTTAATAAATCTTATATAATTTTAGGGATTCATTAAATTTAAGAACACATTTTAAACAATTCATAATATTAATTTATTACAAAACTACGAACTCGGCCCATATTCGCGCGAGACTGAAGTTCTCGGTTTCTTTCATGTATCACACACATAAACCTTCCTCTTGGATCACTCTATGTATTGCTGAAAACCGCATTATAATCCGTTGAGTAGTTTAAAAGATCACATCGAAAAGACAGCGGGAACGACTTCATTTTATGCTATGTATAGATAAAATACGGGTAGGTACTTTTTAGACGGAATGTGGTATAAAAAAACTGGATTCTATCCTGTAATCGCGCATCTCTATATACGTACGGCTATATATAACTATCAAAAGAGCTTATTTCATTTATCAAAGGTTTCAATCAAACAATATCATTGTAGGTAAGGTAATATATAATATAGATATATACACATTAATGCGCGTTATTATTGTAGAGTTAAAACGATTGCTGTTGCTCGGAACTAGTCACCTCAGGACTGCTATTACTAAATATGTTAGAGCTAATAAACAACAATAATAATAACAATATGAAAAATAGTGCCTTTGAATTTATTAAGTTCTTTAATTAACCTATTGAAACAGTCAACTAGGTTCACGAAAGATATAATTAATTAGTATTGAGCTATACTTCTCCACAAATGGACCGGTTTGACTGAGTGATATCAGTCCTACAAAAGCGAGTCAGTGTGGTGGCCGAAGCCAAAAGGGGACCTCATGAGCACTCAAAGGACGTCAACGCACATGTTTTTTGATCTATCGACAAGGTCATTTAATAAGAAAAAAGTGTGACGGCTGTTACTGACAAATCAAAAAGGCTTATAATCTAGTTTATCAAAAATTAATAATTTCGATTTGATTGAAGCCAAATAAAAGTCTGCAAGTTGAAAATCCTCACGAAATCATTATTTACTTAATTTCATAGTCATAAGTAACAGTTTTACGAAAAAAACATCACGAGACGATCTTCTAATGATTCACGGGTTGTTGACCCACAATATTTGTGTATGCGTGACGCCACCTCTATATTTAGAACCGTACAGAATGACGTCGAAAATAGATTAAAATTTGTGACTGAGTCCTACTGAACGAGACATTAGGGCTTTAATATATTTACGTAACCATTATAGTATAGGTAGGGGATTTTTGTTCCCGCATATAGACGCATAAGCGGTAATCTATCTAACTCTTTCAAAAAACACAAAATGTTCTGAGGCATTTACAGGCTTTCTAGAAGCGATCCATAAATAATAATTATTCTCTTATGATATAAGGGACGAACACCCGTCTGTTTATCCTTAAGTACATCATCAGGCCACCGATGAACATTTGCAAGTAAGACCCAATTTCACGAATGTCGCCTTTAGTGGCATGGCCACGTTTGATCAACCACCAAGCTAGGTGTCAACAATCTGTCCATGCCGCTTCCGCAGGTCCTCGGTAGATAGGAGGAGTAGACCCAAGAAGTGCTGGCTTCACGTCTTAAGATATGCGTGATGTCACAAGGTGGGATGCTGAACACCGTGCGTAATGAAGGAAAGAGACAGAAAGCAGGCAGTGAATGTTACCAGACACAACCGGGATTAACGTTCAAAGATAAATGTTAATTCAAATATACTTGTAATATTATAGACTCACCTTACAGAATGTTTCCAAAAGTTCTTTATTAGCTTCCAAGTCCCCATTCTTGAATGTATCAACACAATTGACGTAGTCAATAAACTTAGCAGCATCAGCATCACACCAGGGCTTGGGTAAACGACCTTCAGCTTCCTCAAACTTGTAGAGGGCAGAAAAGGCGATGTGTAGTTGTTGAGGATAGTCGAACTTTCCAAAATCGGAAATAACAAATTCAGGTTGTGCAAAGGATTCCTTAAGCGATTTGAAGTGTAATTTCTGAGGCATCTTGACTTGTGTGACAATGCCTCCACGAATGTACTTGGATAAGGTAGTTGTGTCACCAATACTGAAGGTGTATGGACCTAGTACTTTAATTTTACGTGGCTCACATCCATTAAGTTCTGTCATTCCTTGGACCTGTAAAAAATGGAAATAGTAAGAAGTTTATAGAACAAAGTAAGTGTATCGGAGATGTGTTGTGTGATGTTTAGTAGGATTGGTAGTTTCTTAGTGTAGTACATTACTCCGTAGTTCAGTGTATCAGCGGTATATGCCGTTGTCATATGTTTCTGTTGCCGCTGTATGTGGAAGTTGCCACAGTGTATTAGGTAAAAGAGGTACACTCAATACACACATATTATGAATTTATGGAGCCAACAGTCATTTTACATGGGAGTACACAAATTTTACTAGCTTTCTTATGCAGGGATATTATCTCGGACAGTTTAAATCATATACTTCACGTTAACTTTACTAGTGTTTTCCTTAACACAAATTTTATGTTATTTCAAAATAATAATAAATATTATACATAGCATGTATAAGTTGTACGGAACCCATTTGACTTTTAATTTCAATTTATATATCAGATTAATGATAATGGTTACACAGACGGACAAAATTTTTATTCAATAGTTATCTAGACCTCAAAAAACAAGGATTTCTGTAAAGAATGATGTCATGCTACAATTGCAATAATTTTAAAGTGTGACATCAAGAAAAGGTCTAAATAAATCTTGCACAATTTTCCAAAAGGACTTTGGGTATTCTATTTAATTTACAATGATAGTGATAAAAAAATGATTCAAGCCTCTAGTCATCTACCAGTCAAGTCATTTGTCATCATGGCTTGGCTGACAGAAAAAAACTAGTCATTTTTATGTAAAAAAATAACTAACACCTCATGCATTATCATTTGTGTCTGTTATTACCCATAGCATGATAATTTTCCCCAGTTTTGAAACATTCTTTATTGGTGCTCAGCTCCTAATCGTCTTAGCCTTCCTCAATAAATGAGCTATATAACCCTGAAATATTTTTTTCAAATCTGACCAGGAGTTCCTGAGATTAGCGCATGCCAGCAAAGATCAAATTCTTCATCTTTATATATTAGTATAGACACACTATATTATATGTATACAAGTAAGTCAATTGGTGCATTATGAGTCAGCTGGTAGTCTTATTCTTTTTATATGAATTTCATGATGCTACTAATAAAAATAGGATAGTATAGTGATGATGTTTGATGATATATAATTTGATTATATACATCATCACTATAGCATTCAGTGTAGTGATAGTTCAACATATATTTATTTAGTTTTTTACTATCAGAATATTAAGAGGTTACTCTTATGACAGAATTCCCTGAGAACAGTAAAAATGTAGGAAATGACAAGATTTTTCCTAACAATTTCTAGTCATATAAAATATAAGCCATCAATTGCACCCATTTATATATTTCAAAATTAACATATGTATTAATTTTTTTTCTAAATACTGATCTACATCTATAGATTAAGTTATCTAATCCTTAATCATTATATTTTCCTGTCAACTTTCCTATTTTATTGTATTTGACTGATACGCATTGCACCAACCTAAGTAAAATTAGTGATATGGTAGGTCAATTCATCCTGGATGAAGGGCCTAGATGCCCTGGATTAGTGCATAACTAAGGGGTAACATCTATTTTTTTTGTGTAATTGACACATTAAAAAATTGATTTCAAGGGATCATATTTTTATACCAATCTTGTTTGGGTAAGAGTTTTCTATGTCTACAATGTATGTATTTATGAGGTGAGTTTATACTTTAGAAAATAATATTAAAACATATATATTGTCAGTAGTTTATAAAATATTATTTTTTATATTATTTATTAAATTTCCCCCCCATTGATAGTCTGATTCCTTAATGCAGAGCCTAAACTGTTGAGTTTATATTTGCATGTACTACAATAATTTTTTGTAAATTTCATCCCTAAAAGGGCTATTAATAGATTGTTAACATAAAAGTTACAAGCTGCTAAATTATACACAAGCAACCTGGCCCAAATTTGCACAGAAGTCTTTGAAATTCATGCACACATAAAATTGCCTCTTGAACCACTTTATCTTGTGCTGAAAACTGTGTTACAATCCTTTGAGAAGTTTCTTCATTTTATACTGTGTAAAAATAATATCAATTTGAGGATAGCATTAGGTATGTTTAAAAACACACAAAAATCATTGACAAATAAAGATACATACCATAAAGTGTATTAAGAATAGATTAATTTTCTTTATATACGTTTTCTTATAAGAAAAATGTTCATATAAGATTCTAATAGGAAAACAATTAGTTGATTTATGAAAGCATTTCTAAAGAGAGGCCTTTGTCCAGCAGTGGACTGTAAAGCTGTAAGTCTTAATCTGATGAAAATACAACCTCCACTCTATCATGATTGATGAAGAAGTGTTTGTTTCCATGCTTCATGATATATTTTTTACAGATTTTTGAAGTGGTCAATGTCATCCAAGGATATTGCTCTTTGTTAACCCTTAGAATTACAGTTTATTTCAGTAATGAAAATTTACAATTCTAATAATATTTAATATATAATATTCTTGTGTCACACTGTTTGTTACCAAACTCCTCTGAAATGACTGTACCGATTTTGAGTGAGAATCCGCAAACATCTGTTTTTCATACCCATAAAACTAACAAGAGATTTTTTTTAATTACTTACTTTATAGACTATTGAATATTAGAGGCTGAAGAACTCCATTAGGAGTTGGCCTATTTACATAATTGTTGGTGAAACTGAGAGGAAGGACTAGTAAATTATATTTTTAAAGAGACTTAGTTATTTTCTTGTTTTATGTGTTATGAAACTGATTTTAATTGTGTATGTGGCTACAAATATGAAGAAATTTTATTACAAACCTCGCTAAAAGTAACATAATCTCCATCCTCTAAGCCATGACGGGTATCATCTAAACAGGTAACAACAGCTTCGTACTCATGTGTGATATCAGCAATCATAGCCGACACTGGGTTTTCGCCCGTCACATCAACCACTGTAAACTCAGGTCCAAAATCACAGAACACCCGGGAGAACAATCCCCGAGTGTCCGCAATAATTAGAGCTATGTCATTTGCATGAGTTATGGCAGACACTCGTTCTTGCTCAGCCAATGAAGCACCAGTAAGAACGACAACACGGAACTTGCGTAAAAACTCCTCTGTCAAAGGACCGGTATAAGATGTTGTAGGCACATAATGGTTCAACTCAGACAACTGCTCACAGGAAGCCAGAGCCCTGTTTTGGCCGATATTATTTTCGCTAAGGTAAAATTGCGACGACAGATCAGTAATTGTGCAAGTCCGCTCATCGTGAAGAGTCACAGACTTAACTCCGCCGAGGATCACGTTTTTCGCTACCTCAACACCGAGACCCCCGAGTCCCGAAATAAGAACATCGGAACTGGCCATCCTCCGCATAGCATCATGTCCCAGGACGTAGAGCTGTCGCGAGTACAGACTTTCGTCAATCTCATCTTCCACACGCGTCCCATTGTTCGCCATTGCCGAGTTGTTGGAACGTGATTCTCCTGTATACAGTTTCCGCTTTTTCGCCGGGGGGTCAACGGAATTATCGGCGACTTCAGCACTAGACATCGGGCACGAACGCGCACAATTTTGGCAAAATTTTGCTTAGCTTTTTTAAATTCAGAAGAAATAATCTTCAATTATTAGAAAGCGACATTCGCGCTTCGTCAAGGCCCGCTTACTCACTGTCTTGAAGTTAGTCGCGACTTACGTGGAAAATGACCTGCGAAAATGATAATTTGTTTGGTTATTTGTCTGAGACTTCAGTATTAATCTAGAATGTACTAATCTCCAACAGTCACTGATAATTTCACTTCGAACTGTAATATTAAACCATCAACGACCGTCGAATAAATTATACTTTTTCAGTTTTTTGTAGTATGGGATTATACTTTTTTTGTTATAGCAACATTCACCGGCTCGAACAAAGAGAAGAAAGAGGTCCAGAAGAAAATTTAAAAAATGATTTGAAGTTAATTTGTGTACCATTTGAAAAATAAGGCATAATTTCGAAATAAATAAGATTTATTCAATGGTTCTCCTTTTTTAAATGTATTTGAATGAAATATTTAAACTGTAAAACCTACAACATTTTATGTGTTATTTAGAGAATAAAAGTCACACTGTAGTGTATTCATTTATTTGAGCAATCTCACCTTTTCTCACTCCAAACTTCAAACTGTCACAACATAATCTCCCTTGAACTGCGGCGCCGTCTTAGAGGTAACTAGAATAGTTGTGTTGTGTACAATAAGCGGATTTGTGGTCATACTTTCGGAGATTAAACATTAATCAAAATCTAAAATAAATAATATCTCTGCAGGCATTTACCCTAACTCATCTGCTCGTTTGACTTGTATTACACGCAAAAAAAGCTTACTGAATGGTGAAAGGAATTTTGTCAATGGTCAAATATTAGAACATCCGAATTCAGTAGGCGCAATAAGAATAACTGAAAATTATGCTCGTGTTTTGTACTCTTAGATTAGTTATAAACACTTGTAGTACACACGCAGGTGTCGCCATCTTCACTGATTTTTGAGAGATTTCTTTTTTTTTACCTACTGTTTTTTTTTTCTTTTTTGTCACTTCTGCCAGCCACCCGTTCTCGCGTCAGCGGTCGGCCATCATTCACATTTCAGTGCTCCGCCACTTCGCATGTGTGATTGTGATGCGCGTCTTATCTACTAAAACGATGGGAAAACGTAAACGTCTTAATACAGACAATTACGAATATATTGCTAAAAAAGTACATAAATTAAATGAAATGTTAATGCGCACCCAACATAAACATCGATGTTCATTACCATCGAGCTCGGAGACTTCATCAAGTTCTGGATCGGTTCTCCTCTACAGAGGTCACGTACACGTGGCCCCTTATCGCCACTGAAGCCGTTACCAATTAAAGTACAAACATTCAATCCACAAGTGTTTAAAATAATAATAATGGGTTATCACCTTATTAGATGAACACTAGTTTCACGTAAGAAATTATGCTGCGGGAAAACTTAAGGATTGTAATTTTTTTCCCCTCAAAAAAAACAGCAATTGCGAATATTCAGTGGGGGTATTATTTTGCTATATAGACACTACATAATAAAATGCGGGCATTTTATGGGAATGTCACTTTATTACTCTGCCACTGAGAATGAAACCAAAAATTATCAAGACAGACAATGTGGGTTATCAATGTGGGTACCCACATTTTTACATAAAAAATAAAATTGTGGCAAATAAGTGAACAACAGTAATTGCGAATATTCAGTGGGAGTATTACTTTGCTATATTGACACTTAATAATATCATGCGGGTGTCACTTTATTACTCTGCCACTGAGAAGGAAACCAAAAATTGTCAGGACAGACAATGTGGGTTATCAATGAGGGTATCCACATTTTCACATAAAAAATAAAATTGTGGCAAATAAGCAAACAATAGCAATGCGAATATTCAGTGGGAGTATAACTTTGCTATATTGATACTAAATAATATAATGCGGGCCTTTTATGGGAATGTTACTTTATTACTCTGCCACTGAGAATGAAACCAAAAATTATCAGGACAAATAATGTGGGTTATCAATGTGGGTACCCACCTTTTCACATAATAAATTAAATCGTGACAAATAAGTGAACAACAGCAGTTGCGAATATTCAGTAGGAGTATTACTTTGCTATATTGACACTTAATATAATAATGCGGGCATTTCATGGGAATGTCACTTTATTACTCTCCCACTGAGAATGGAACCTTGTTGTTCCAGACATACCAGCCCACGCAGGGGAGACAGCTGGGCCTCTACCACCATCCAATTTTACCGTCGAGTCCCAGTCTTCAACTAGTACTGCTAGTGACCCGCAACCATTACCCCTACCGCTCTACTGCCATTAGTCACTTCAGCAGAACCGCCTTGTATATCATCTGAATTGGATGAAGACCTCCTGAAAATTTTAGGAGACGACCCCTCTCAACTGAGAGCCTAAGGTAACAAAATTCAACCAGACCTTGCTATTCGGCTTGAACATATAGCCATTTGTGGGCTGTCTACAGAAGTCCGCAATAAGCTAATGCACAGGTACTTACCTCCATAGAATTGCCACTTAATTGACGCACCTAGGCTTATTCCAGAGGTGAAAGCTGCCATTTCAGGGGCTGTCTACAAACGAGATAAGGGCATAGAACAAAAACAGAAACAACTGTCTACTGCTACGTCATGTATAACTGAAGCTCTGACCCTGTTGTTGGAGGAATCAACAAAAAAAAAGAAACTCATACGATTACTCATGGATGCCAGTAAGCTGCTCTGCGATACTCAATATTCGGATTCCAAAACACGTAGAAACTTTGTTCTTTCCAATCTTAAGGAATTAAAAGATCAACTTCAAGTCACCAAATAGACAAGATGTTTTTTAGTGAAGATTTGCCTGAAGCACTAAAGGTTGCGAGGGCTATTTCCAAATCTGGAGCCGATATGAAGATAACAGCAGTGAAGAAGGCAAGAAATATATAGCGATGCCTCAAGTACGGGATGGGGTGCTGCCTGTGGTGTAGAACAGGCAAGCGGCATGTGGGCAAAGAAAGTACGCGACATATCAATTATCTAGAAATTCTTGCCGCCTTTCTTGCGTTAAAAGTTTTTCCCAAGTCGTATTACAACTGCCAAATCTTAATACGAATGGATAATACCACAGCTCTCTCTAATTAAGCGTCTGGGAGGGGGCCAATTTCCCATCTCACTAGTGTCACAAGATAATTGTGGCAGTGGTGTGAAAAACACAAAATAGTTGTTTTTGCTTCCCACATACGCTTTGCTGCTAATGTTATTGCAGATGCAGAATCTAGGCGAATTCACCCAGACATTGAGTGGGAACTGTCAAACCAGGATTTCCATAGAATTGTCTGACAGTTCGGGGTGCCTGATTTAGACTTATTTTCCAATAGAATTAACAAAAAATGTAAAAAGTAGGTTGCTTGGCACAGAGGTCCGATGCGATGCGCACGTTATAGACGCCTTTACGATCTCTTGGTTTGCCTTTTACTTTTATAGTTTTCCATCTTTTGCTGTTATTTTAAAAGCTATTAGAAAAATTGACAACGACAATGCAAAAGGAATCATGGTAGTGCTATTTTAGACCACGCAACCATGATACTTTAAATAATTGTAGGTCGGCATTGTAATTAATTATAGGCCAGGAACGGTAATTGTGTGAAGCGCTATTTCAAAGGCATCTTTAGACTAAGGCACGCGTCTACTTCTAAGGCACATAGCCTCGGAGTAAACTTTGACCTAATCAGAAAAACTACAGGCTGGAATAATTATAAAACATTTGGTAAATTTTACAACCGAAATATATCTGATTCTAATAAAGATGATTCCTACGCAAGGAGCATTTTAAGACATGATTAAGTATTTTAAATTTTCTCATGTAATTGTGTATTACTTATGCAATGAAACGGTTAATTTGTTTAGTTTTAATAAACAATTGCGATATTTTCAGAAGGTATTCTCAACATCTACAAGTGTTTATAACTAATCTAAGAGTACAAAACACGAGCATAATTAGTGATTAAACGAACTTACCTTAAGTGAAGTTCTATCATAATTATGCGAGGGTTTTGTACGAATTAGATTAGTAACCCACCCTTCCCCAAAAATAGCCTTACCCATGTAGCGAAAATATCAACTCCACTCTAAACTAAGTGATGGCTAACCGATGAAGCGAGATCAGGCGGCTGGCAGGAGTAACAAACAAAGCAAAAAAAAATAGTAGGTTAAAAAAAAGAAGTCTCTCAAAAATCAGTGAAGATGGCGTCACCTACGTGTTTACTACAAGTGTTTATAACCAATCTAATTCGTACAAAACCCTCGCATAATTATGATAGAACTTCACTTAAGGTAAGTTCGTTTAATCACAAATTTTCCCTAAGATCTCTGTAATGTACCATATTTCAAGTAAATAAAGAATCTTATCTTATATTATCTCAGTGAAATTAATAGTCATCTAAAATAACATTGACTGTATCTCATACCTTTTTAACGAGCAATTCTTGCATTTATATATATAAATATAAAAATCTTGGTAACGTATTCAACGATTTTCTTGAAATTTAGTATGCAGGCCTTTCGGGGGCAATAATTCGATCTAGCTAGAATTCCATTTTTAGAAAATTTACCGAAAAAAAATACCAACACTGGTCATCCGGGAACATAAATGATTGAGCAAGATACACCAGTAATCCTATTAATATTATAAACGCGAAAGTTTATATGGATGGATATTTGTTACTATTTCACGTAAAAACTACTCAACGGATTTGGATGACACTTTACAGTAATAAAGCTGACACATTAGAATAACACATAGGCTACTATTTGCCACAATAATACGTGGCGACATATACGTGGGCGGAGCCACGGGCATAAACTAGTTCTAAAAATTAAGAGATATTTCTGGTTAGCATGGAGGTTGGATTTCATCAATTTCGCCAGAAAGTAGCCAGCCATTATTTTCTTCTGCCAACACAAAAACTGTCAAACGTCAACTTGATCAATTCGGCCCGCAGTCAACTTCAGAGCAAACAATCCATTTTGTTTCAATTCGTGGGTTCTATTTTGAGTTTACGACACAGTGTTGTTAACTGGACGTACGAATATTGTTGTTGTCGTACTGATCGCGAGTGAAAGGATCTCGAGCAGCATGATTATTGTGTGAAACTGTTGAAACATTGAAAAATTGTAAAGTCTTATATTATTTTATTTTGAATTGTGTAGTGAAAAATGGTGCAGGATTACGTGTCTCCTGTAAGGGTACACAAGTTTCCCTTTGAGATGGTGATGGCCGTAAGTATTTTCAATAATTTCCTTACAATATTGCACGTACCTCAGCATATTTACATTTTTAGTTTACAAGGTCAGCAGTGTAAATTTATGTTCAAACTTTTTAGAATGGGTTATTGTTTTGACCATCACAGTTTCTCAATCGAATGATTACTGTACCTTGCAACACTGCCTTCCGAAATATTTACTTAGCGTGACGATATTTTAATGGTTTTATTTGTATTAAAGTTTATCAATTTTTGTTTCCCCATTCCAATCAAAAGAAATAAAAAATCTGATAAGAAACTAATTTGTTTACAAAATTCTAATTTGATTCACAGCCAAGAATTTGCAAGTTTCGGTCACCTTAATACTTTCACAGACAGTTTTATAATTTACTTATTATGTCAAAAACATTAATAAACTTTTTGTGTCTACACCAATGCACAAAAAGAAAATTGTTTTCTTATCTATTACGTTTAAAATAACAAAAGTTTAAGATTTCTTTTGCTTGTTGAAACATTTCCTTGACTGTATCAAATTAACATTTATTTATTTGCACTGGAATATTTTAATTCTCTTACTTAAATTTAAAATATAAGCCTTTTAAATGTATTAAAATGCCTTAATTTGAGTATTCAATCAGACCAGTGGACTATCCTGTAAAAGAATTAAAATAAAATACTTGCATCAGACTAACACTTCTGAACTTCCTACCACTGAGTTTGTGTCTTTCCACTGTCTTGATATATGATTTCCATAATTTAAAACTTTAATAAATCCTATGGCAAAAATTTATTCCTGTCTTGCCAGAGTAAAACATTTAACGGATCTTGGGCTTTTAAAGATTAGATTATTGTATATCAGTAGTGGACTATTAAAGGCATGATGTTATGATGCCCATTTGAACTACTTTTAGTGCAGTGCATGGCGGCTCTTGTCTACATATCTTTTTCTGCCAAAAAAAGAGAGAAACACCTATGAGTACCCTGTTGCACCAAAATTTATTCTTTAATATACAGTTTTTCTAAAAGTTAAATTTTATCTGATATTTCACTTGCTTAATTTAAAATTTTTCAGTCTCCATGTATCTTTATAGCAGTGCTTTACTTATGCACATGCTGTCCAGGTTTCACTGGAGTAATACAACAGCTTTACAGGAATCGGAAATCCTGATCTCTCTGCTAAGAACCTGACTTGTTTGCTCATTTGCTGCCTCATCATCCTAGCCTATATTTTTTCTAACTTTATTTGGGGTTGGCTACTAGTTGTACCGGTTTCACCTAAAAAACAAGTTTTTCCATGGGATGAATAACATGAATCCTTTGTGACCTTTAGGGCGAACTGAATTTGGGTGTCATTAAGAATATCTTGCAAGAAAAACTCAAGTGTATTTTCGACCCAACCCAAGATCTTGATCGGCAATCGCATATGCTAACTGGTAGACCAATGAGGCGTTCATTTGTCACTTGCACTGTAATAAACTATTTCTTGAGAAAGACTTCATTCTTAGCAATGTCTTTGCAAAGTTTTCTACCCATCAGATGAAGTGTACGACAGTGTACCAAATACGAAAACCAGTAAACAATCACGTGTGTTTACCGTATGTGATTACAGATTACATATTTTTTAATCCTTATCAGCTTTCATCCGTTATATTGATCACGTGTTTCTTTTATTTTGTTTTTGATGGTTATCTCAGAAACAGCCGTTATTTACGACGTTTGACAATTTTTGATTGATGTTACACGTAGATTGGAAAGGTATGAAATTGATAAGCTTGACACTCAACGAACTTTTCTGGTTGCTATTTAGGTACCGTCATCTGTTTTGCACTCAATTCTATTTGCAATCAGCGTAATTTTCTATTGCTTAGACTTTTTGGGTAGTTTTCTTTTATGAGCCGTCGCCGGCTTGACACCTAGCCTGTCAATATGAGAAGGTACAAAAAAAAGGTAAATTGGCGAGAAATATGAACAAGTGTGAAGTAGCCGTTACCGTTTATTACTGGCGTCACATGATATAAAAAAGGGAATCAGTTTAGTAAAGTGTAGCACTTGCCCAATAAACTGATATATTAAAAGAATCCTGTATCCTGACACATTTTGTTGTAAACATTCTACATGATTGTAGAAATACTTAATAATAGCTCGGAATTCGGAAGTTGGCCTTCCCGGCCTCGGAGAGCACGTAAATCTGCCCTGCATCCGATCTCTCCCAAGTCGTGTCAGTTAACCGTCCCATCGGATTATGAGAGAGAAGGAACTTAGAGTTCACCTGTGTTTGCGCTGGTCTCCGTTGAGACCGGCCGCCGTGGCCGGCTAGGAGAACTTCATCATCATTATATCTTCTTATAAAGTTGACAGTGCCTTTCTAGACTGCTGGCTTTTATATTGTAAGCAGCCACTAAGAAAGAATTTTTAGAACATTGCATTCCTATAGGTATAAAATAAGGGATAAACAGTTGTATAAAACTTTGTTATTTTTAAAGTTAAAAACACGAAATAATCACGCGAACGAAGCTGTGGGCAATAGCTAGCGTGTTTGTTACAATAATAAAAATTTAAGTCTATCCATTAAAGAAGGGGTTGCCCGAGAAAAATAAATGTAAGTTTGAGTAAACGATGTCAACCCAGGTTTAGTAAAATATGTAGACCAACGTATGGGACGTATGGCCTTAACCCTCTTCTGAGAGGAGACCCGAGCCCAGCAGTGGGACATTATAGGTTGTTGTTTGTTTTTTTTTTATGTAGACCAACAATAAAGAACTCATAAAATTACCATAACTGAACATTTCATGCATGTTTTCACCGCGACATAAAACAATATACGGGCTTGTTTCGTGTTACTATGCTCACGACGGAATTTTAATGGCAAAACGTTTTATGAACGTATTACTTAATGCTGAGAATGAAGGTAGTGCTTCTCTTCTGCTTGGCTACAGAGATTGTCGGCGAAAAAAAATCTTCTACACATAGTATACCAAAAATGACGTCGCTTCCCGTTGCCTTGTGTTTACCATTTTCAAACTACGATATTTTAATTCGGCTTTTTTCAATAGATAGAATAATTTATAACAAAGGTTTATGTAAAATAGTTTAGAAGGTTAGAATGCGAAATCGAAACCTGTCAGATTATATATGAGTTAATCAAATAGGTGCATAAACGTGAATTAATTTCAAGAAGGCGTTTTCAAGAGCTCTACCAAGCGCCGATAATTAAGAGTATAAATTATACTCCTTAGAAGCATGGTCGGGTCGTTAGTTTCAAACCACAGATTACCCCCTAGGGGATAAACAGCAGTTTCATATCTAATAGTTTAAATTATGTGAAACTAAAATCACATTCGTTTATAGTTTCAGATATTGGTACTATTGATTCTAAAACACAATGTAAAATATGTAAATCGCTTATCCATTCTAAATACAGTTTATATGTACATGAGAACATCATTTGATTCGAAACATCTCGGGTAGGTATAGCTCGAAGCAAATTGTTCTTAGACTAAAAAAAACAAAGCGTATCTAAATGTGAACCGAAGATATCGAGAAGACTACGAAAGCATTTGTAACGTGCTTGAAAAGATTATGTAAACATCTCCCATTCCATAGGTCTGTCTTTAGAAATGAGGTTTTGCCTTATCATATCACTTCGCCGGCAATACGTGTTGGTATACGATTCGTAGCCTCCCTCCCCTAGTCGACTCTCACAAAACCTGTGGGATGAATAGAAGTGGTAATACTCCGTATTTATAATCCACAAATTTTATTCACACAAATATGAGGAAATTACGTTTAGGTATACCTCATACCACAGGCATTTCCTTTTATTGATGATAGATATTAACAGACCTTGCAGTAAAAATAAAATTAAATGTTTTATATAGAACGGTCTGACTGAATATATAGATTATACACTTTTCTTAAGTGTATTTCGAAAATTGATATTAAATACACAAGTCTTGTGCTTCGTACAAGATGGTTTCTTGGATATGTTTACTGTTGGATAATGTTGAATTGGAGTACTATTGGATAATGTTGATCCCTCTTCGTATATAATCTGTACTTGATATTCAAACATAAGATGTGTTCAAATCTTTACTAAAGTAATAAAGTGAAGGGCTTCTTGGGTTAATAATAGGAACGTGGTATTAAAAAGCAGTCGATTCTATATACCAGTGATAGTTTAAATCACCGACTGTAATAAAAACGGTAGGAGAACATGTACAGTATTTAACATTCCACTGCCAGACATAGAAAGAAGGAAAATATACGAAGCCATATTTTGGCGCCCAGACGGGTTGGTATAGGGTTTGTTTCCAAGGTCCGGATGGCGTAAGAAAGCGGTTCCCGGACCCCTCCCATCTCAGGCGCAGAGGTGGCACACCGTGGTGGTTTAGTGGGTAGTCTGGCTGGTGTCAGTCAGGAGTCCCACACGAAGCGAACCCCCCTGTACCCGCAGGGGGGAAGCGAAGTGCGTAAAGGCATTCCACCACGTCAAAAAAGAAAAAAAAAAAAAAGGGTTTGTTTCCAAATGGCAAGGGCCTGGATGTCGTAACAACACCGGTTCCAGAATCCCTTCCATCTCAAGAGCAAAATGGCATACTGTGTGATTTTTGTGGGTCTGATTGCGACCGCAAACCCCGATAGGGTGATGGTCCGTGGGGATTCCCACACGTTAAAAAAGAAGGGTTTGTTTCCACTTTTCGTTATTTGCGCTGATGTTGTCCTGCGAAGTTCGCTCCTTTGTTGGCTCTTACGACACCATGAGATGAATGAGAGTTGTGGCACTCTGTGTTTTTAATTCGTTTGTTATCTAAAAACTACGACGTTTAGAACTGATTTGAAAAAATTAAGACAAGAAGCCCTACAATTTCATTATTTTAGTAAAGATTTGAACACATCTTATGTTTAAATATCACGTACAGATTATACACGAAGAGGGATCAACATTACCCAACAGTACTAACAGTAGAAATACCCAAGAAACCATCTTGTACCAAGTACAAGACTTGTATACTTAATGTCAGTTTTCGAAATACAGACAGAAATAAGAACAGTGTAGAATCTATATAGTTAGTCAGACCGTTTTATGTAAAGTATTTCATTTTCTTTTTACTGCAATGTCTATTAGTATTTATTATCAATAAAGGGCAATGACTATAGTATAGTAGGGGGTCTTTCAAGGAATTCTATTTGTCGGTGATTAGTATGATCACAACATTATTTGAGATTATTTGTCTAATAATAATGCCAGTTGCACTCGGTGATTAGAAACAATCAGCGAGGGCAAGCAACGACGGCGCGGTCAGTACCTGGATGGGTGACCGCTGGTGGCATGTTACCATGAGCGTCTCCGTGATTCGGAGGTCACGTTAAGCAGTCGGTCCCGGTTGTTATCATAGGATAACAGTCGTGAAGCTTAGTTGGAGGCCTTCGGGCGGCTTAAAAACATCCAACGGTAAGATTACGTAGCCACAACGTTGTCTTGCCAGTCCCCAATCCGCACTTGGCCAGCGTGGGGACGTTATGGCCTTAACCCTCTCCTGAGAGGAGACCCGAGCCCAGCAGTGGGACATTATGGGTTGTTGATTTGATTTGATTTGTCTAATATCTCTCACTCTGAATATGTTTCTATGCGTCGGTACTTTTAAAATGCGCGCAATTTTTTTTTATCAATACCGATAAAATTTGATTGCCAGGTCAAAACCTTTTGGAGTGTTTATAAAGCTATTGATGTGTTTCGATATAACGAATGATACATACCTAATTCTTAGTTTCTGTAATATCTGTACGACAGAAATAATAGCCGTTTCGAGTTACAGGAAGGTAACCCTGAACTCCTGCAGTTGGTGTTTATATTCCAACCGATACATGCATAATGCGTCTCAGGGTATGTAAACTATTGTATCGTCCCACCTCTATATACCCAATAGTTATGTACTACATCAATGGACTGCCAAAACTATTGCCCTTCCCTTTTTAGCTTAGCAGAAGAATATTCGTGCAGCAAATTATAATACCTACTATTATTTTGATCATATTTGATCAAAATAATACTACATTTGATTTATGTTTGTTCATATTTAAAGAAATAAACTAGTTAGGCTATTTGGAACTTACTTATATTTCCTTATAGCCTTGTTATTACGTCCAATGATTGTTTTTATATGTATTAATGATTTAATTCAATGCATGCGGGCTGAAGTGAACGTCTGTAGTGTTTATACTGCTTTAGTCTGTGTTTAGTCATGATAACTAAATAAATAGTTCGGACATCTGAAACACAATGCTGTATAGTTCCAAGCTAAGCAGAGCCTGTGTTATGGGTACGAGACATCTGATATAAATACTTATACATTTTTTTGTGTAAATATATACGTATCATACATAAAAAACACCTAAACTCCGGCACAAATATTTGTAGATTATACAAACATTTGGTCCGACCAGGGAATGGAACCCGAGACCTCAAGCATCAGCATCAGCATCAGCAGTCGCATACGCTACCACAGTACCACCTCAGCAGTCTTGCTAAGATGTAAGTCTTTCGCGTAAATTCTCTTTCTACAATCGTTAACGCTAACGGCGTTTCTCTCGTATTATTGCCTAATATTTGATTTTATGACTTATCGTTGAGAGACATCATTCCCATACATTAGTTTTCTAATAACGTTTACGTTTGTAGAATGTCAACTTGGCTGTACTACTGAATAATATTTGTATCTTAATTTCGGCATCAAACATCTTTCTTGTCACCTACAGTTGCCTACTTTCAAAAAGTATTACTTTCTACATATTCTTATAGTGTGCGTAATAAAGTCGTATAAATGTATGGCTATGCATCATGATTTGTTGGGAATCAGTTGATTCAATAAGTTTCTTTAATATTCTATAAAGGGAGGATCCTCCGGCCAGGCGAGGTGATCGTATTGACGGGACACTGCCCAACAGTTATGTTGGGATATTGTATATATGTTAATCGGCGCGGGAATTTCTATTGCGCGATGCAGGATTGATAGTTTCTTCATTTAGTACATTAATCCGTAGTTCAGTGTATCTGCGGTAGATGGCATTGTAGTATATTTCTGTAGCGCTGTATGTGGAACTTGCCACAACGCAAACCACTTCCGAGACTAAACCAATTGATTTCAACAACCGTATAACCCAGAACAACAAATGAAAATCAGTCGTGACGATGACCCCCATACAAATAAAACAATTTACTTATTAAACTAGGTTATCGAATTATTTCCGGTTGACCTATAGCTAGATTTTTCTGTAGATTAATATATACATAGTTAATAGAGATTATGCATGTCTTTCTTTTATTTCTTAATACGATTATTTACATCTCCATAACATAGAAAACATATATAAATAGGCTTGAAACTAGTGAAACTAATTTACAAAGTGAAATTTAAAACATTGACTAAATTTGAGCTATTCGACAGCCAATGACGTCATTGTCATTTCATTTTCATTGTTTGGTTACTATTCAGTGTATACTTATTCAAAGTTTTAATTGCTGTAAAAATCATGAAAGAACTTAAGTTTTGTTACAAACGCTTCCAACACAGTATGAATTTCGACGTCGCTAATTTCGAGCATTGACCAACGACGTCACGCAAGTTTGAATTTCCCTCCCATAATTTTCACTTTTTGTTTAATATTTTGTGGGTGTAAATAATCACTAATTAAAATAAGAGTATTGTAAAAACAATAAAGAATCAAAAAAATAAATTTTATGCATATTTCCTATTGGAGCACTCATAGTTTTTAAGTGAATTCCCACACGGAGCCAGTACCAGCTTGGTTGTTTCGAAGCTAGAGTTATTGTTGCCTTTGGGAATATTAAATTATGCCGGCAATTTTTATAATACTTAGTTACGAAGCCAATGTGATGTGCAGTCGTTTATATCATTTATGAGTAGTAAAAAGCATTCATTGTTTTGATCCAGGGTTGCTTGAATAAGTGCACAGGGAAGATTGCATCGTTAACCCCACACATCACATCAACAGAATTTAACTGTCCACTGACTGGACGTGGCTTCTTTTTAGAAAGGAGGTTTTGGGCTACTATAGGTACTACTAGTATTGGGTTTCTTTCAAGTTGCCCTTCCTTTTGCAGTGATGTTATACTGGGAAGTTTTCTCCCACAGTTACTTCTTCCGACAGCCATGAGATGAATAATGATGGTGTTACTTCGTGTTTTTAAACCGTCACCACACCCAGAAGCATCATGCCCTTTACATCGATGATAAGAATGTATTTTGAAAAGCAGCCAGCAATACTTGAATTATCAACATAAGTATGGTTATAGTGGTAAAATCCTTTTATAACCACAAGTTTATCCTCGAATCGTTCTTAATACATATGTACTTATCATTCAGGGTATTTCCTTATTCTCACTGTTCTTGATTCTACGAAGATTTCCCTAACCTGATTCGTATTCCTATACTAACTTGTTAGAAAGCAGACAGTCATTCATGGTATTTCAGAACAACTAATTACTACTAATAGATAGCAATTAGAGCGACCTAGGCGTATGGTTCATTTCCATTGCTTAAAACATTGAATTTTTACTCGTATATTTTTTCAAATAGAATAAAACCCACTTGATAGTTTGCGATATTCCCAGCTTGTGATTGCATGTAACGGTACAGATTAGTACAGACCATTTCTAGTTCAGAAAAATATATATCATCGCTTGATTATACTAGCGTCTGCCCGCGGTTCCGTTCGGGTGTATGTTGATTCAATTTAGGTAGCCTTTATCCTTCCTCAAGAACGTACTTTATATTAAGTACTAATTTCATTGAAATCAAAGCAACTGTTTATCTGTGAAAGCGTGACAGATAGGCAGACAGAGTAACTCTCGAATTTTTAACAGTAGTATGTATGACAGCTTTGATGTCTTATATATAGGTAATTATAATTACCTCAACCTGCATAATTTATTAGCCTTTTCAGTTATCGTCAATTGCAGCATGGTGATCCAATCCATGGCGGCTTAGTGATGCTTTAGCATCGTTGGGCCTCCGGTATTCCACTCACCGGAACGAAACACGACAGCACGAACGCTGTCATTTTTTTACGTTGGCCTTAAGTGCGAGCGTATACCGCCCCGATTGAGCCAGCCCGTTCGAGCTGAAATCAGCGTGACTCTAATATCTGCGTTTGCGCATTTTGCATACATTTAAAACGTTCTCCTAATAATAAGCGAAACGTCGTAAGTCCTTTAAACATTATCTATTTTTGTGTATGTGTGTGTGTATGTGTGCACTAAAACGTGTGGTTTATTTATTAATTATGTATGACATTGGTAATGGAAATAACAATATATTATAATATTATTAAATAGATTTAACTTGATGGTTTTTCCTTAAACCATGAGTAGGCGTTATGCTTATGGTTTTTATTTTAGGACACTCGTATAACATACACTTTTTTACAAATATCTATAAAGTTATCCTTTTTTACGCAGAATATACTTTAATTATACGCAGTATAGATGGATAAGTGGAAAGTGCTAAATTGCGCTTATCCTGTTTCTAAATTAATGAAAGTAATTGATGAATATATAGCTTGTATTTTACACACACAATACACATACACACATACCTATATCCGTGTGGTGACTGGTTATACGCAGTTTCACTACCCCTTTTCTTGTTTTTTATGGAATAGAGTGCAAACGAGCAAGTGTATCGCCTAATGGTGAGCGATTACCACCGCTTATGGACACCCGCAACACCAGAGGCAACACAAGTGCGTTGCCTGCTTTTGGGGGATGGGTTGGGATATGGGCCTCCGGTATCCTCACTCATTCGGTGAAACACTGCACAGCGCAACTGCAAGCGCTGTTTCACACCGGTTTCCTGTGAGGCCGTGGTATCCTCGGGTCGAGTGGGCCCATGCATTTCGAACGTGGCTCTCCCACGGTAGATCCACCCTGTTGGTGTCCTAAGCAGGAAGCAAACTATCCACGACAAGGAACACAGAGAAGACGAACGCCAATACAGGTGCACACTTTGTACCCCTACACACATTCGATGGGAGGGCTATCCGATACAACCGGGTAGAGATCACGAGCAGGACCGGCGGCCTTTCAAGTGTAGATAGTAACTGTAGGTATACCTGAGTACCCTTAATGCCATCTTACAAAAACCGGTGTAAAACAGCGTTTGCGCTGTGTTTCACCGAGTGAGTGAGGATTCCGGAGGCAGATACGGGCGTTGGTAGTCGCTTACCGTCAGGCGATACGTGTGCTCGTTTGCCACTTATATCATAAAAAAAATGGGTTGCACTCCGGGAGTGTCGGTAGAAGAAAAAAACTTGAATATTAAAGTTGTCCATTTTTGATATTTTGGAATGGTTAGGGAATAATTTTGCACGAATCGCTTTAATTATCAGTATAAAAGTTCTATAGGTTATGTGGTAAAATACAATATTAGTTTATTGCATTTGTGTACACAAACATGACAATTTATGGTTTCTCTCCCTCCGTCTTACGAATTTTCAATCAGGTCACGTGTCCTGCGGCGACTTTCACATTTTTTACCCATCACAAAAGTCTTACGAATTTTCGATCAGGTCACGTGTCCTGAGGCATCACAAAAAAGTGCACAGCTTCGCTAAAGAAGTTTTCACTTCGAAAACTTAATCATTTTTTCCGCGGCCTTCACTCTTCCTGTGTAATAAATTACTGGGACTCGTAAAACCTTAGTACATCCTTGACGACACGTAAATAGATGATGTTTTTTCAGTCAGCTGATTGTCAGTGTCATCTGTGGTATGCGGAAGCGGTGTTCAATGACCTTATGACAGATGCGTGTGTGATACCGTAGTAGTTTATTAAACAGCCGAGGATGTGGCGGGTAGATTAGGTTTGTTTTTCATTTTCATTGCACTGATTACTGCGAATAAAGGATATTAAATGATATATTATATTATTGTAAATGGACTGCTTTGATATGATTAATTTAATCTCTGTATAAATATTCAAAGCTTTAAGTGGCTCACGATGTGATTTTATTGGTATAATATAGAGTACTATAGAGAGTTTACGAGATACGAAAACCGGCGTTTGAGTCCCCTATAAAAGAGGAAGGATTATGCCAAGACATAAAAGCGTCTAATACAAATTTGATTACGAGAATTCCACTAAATAATTATGAAATATAAAATATAGCTCCTAGCAATGTATATGCAAATATGGTCAAATTTCAGTACAACTATACATACAGTACTGTTTTAATTGCCTCGGTGGTAGCGTATGCGACTGCTGTGCTTGAGGTCTCGGTTTCAATTCCCACGGCGGACCAATTTTTGTATGATCTGTAAGTATTTGTTTCGGAGTTTGGTTGTTTTCTATTTATATATGTATTTATTTACAAAAAAGTATATATATATATATTTATATCAGTTGTCTTTTTTTATGGAATAGAGGCTGGTAAGCGATTACCGCCGCCCATGGACACCCGTAACACCAGAGGCATCACAAGTGCGTTGCCGTCCTTGGGTTAGGGGGGGGGGCATGAGGGGAAGGGTTGGATTGTAGGCTTCCGGTATCCTCACTCACTCGGTGAAACACAGCGCAGGCGCTGTTTCACACCGGTTATCTGTAAGGCCGTGGTATCACTCCGGTCGAGCCGGCCCATGCATGCCTAAGCGTGGCTCTCCCACGTAATTCAAGTAATGGGTATTGTCTATTACCCATATTACAAGTTCCGCTTCACTTGGGGCTAGTTAGCATTGTGTGAAAAAAAGAACGGTTACAGTGAGCCAACCATAAAAGGAAGACATGCTGTGACGGAATATCTTTAAGGTACAGCTAAGAACGTAGGTACACAGTTGTTATTGTATTAGGTACACGCTAACCCAGGGGCATTGTTGGCATTAATGCTGATTTTGCTACCCAACTTTTGCAAATCTAGACCATTCTATTTATGTGCCAAAATCCATCCAAATTCAATCAGTCGTTCTGGGGTGTTTGTAACATACATGCATCCTTATTGTAGATAATATATTATGTATGTAATCGGTAGCGCATACCACAGTTTTCCGCACGTGAATATTTAATAAAATATAAACACTGTATCATTGCCGCGTGCTTTCATTCTCATATCAGATGTTCACTCACGTTAATACGTCTAACTATACATATATTTATTATTCAATATGTCAAGATTGATATATTATGTATAAATTTATCGCTACTTGCCGGTTTTATACTTGTATTACAACTTGAGCCATTAATAACAAAGAATAGAGTTTATTTTCAGTTAAAGTTAGGAATTGTAACATACTTCTTATGTTATTACGCTTTAGGTCAAATTATATCCTGGAACATTAAGTTGTATTACATAATGAATTATTATACTTTTCAATAGATGGTTAAATATTAAAAAATAAAAAAAACACCGAAAACAGTGAATAATAAAATATTTAATGTCGTAATGAACCTAACCTAACTACCTACCTTGAATAGAGAGCAGTAGCTTGTTGCCCCCCTGCAATAGGTCTTTGCCTAGCAGTGGGACACGACAGGCTCATAAAAAAAATTAATTAAAGTTCCAACGATATCACTCAATGTTTTTTTTTATTGGAACTTTAGGTTGTGGAGCATCTTTGTTAAATTAGCGTGGCAACAGCTTGCGTACTGTTTACCTGTCATTTTAAATACTTTCAATATTGTACCTGAATATCTGACTTTAAAAAGAGTAGCCATTAGTTTCTTTGCCAGTATTCTTCTCATAAGACTACGCATTACGGAAACTGGAAGTTATAGATCAACAGAAACGTGAAAATCCAGCACATGCTATGGCGTGCTTTTACAAGCTTGTATTTAGTTTCACATGTCCCGATGTTTATCTTTATTCAAATCTTACAAGTTAAAATTGATCCACTTCCCGATTTCTGAGTAAGCTGAAATTTGAAACGTCCCTTTAGTTCTGATGAAAATGTAATCATATATAATCGATATTATTATTAATCCAAAATGGCTGCCGTAACAAAATGGCGGTTAACATATTTCTGAACAACCCACCCAATGTGGGTATCAAATAAAAGGGCTTGGAAGTTGTTTCTTTAATTAATAAGTAATAAAAAGCTTGTTTTTAAAATAATAAACTTTTTTAAATAAGTCATTTGTTAAATGTAGCTTCAATTTAACGTTCGTAATAATGTTACCTAGTATCTTAATTGAATAAATAATGTTGAATTTGATAATAAGTGCAGTAACCTTAAGATTCCTATTTTCATCTTTCCGCTTTTACGTTTGAAAACAGTTGTTGTAATAATAACTGTAAATATTTACAATGAAAATCTTATACGGCCTTGTTTCCACTGCCAGCTTAAATAAATATTTTTATAGATGATGAAAAAAATACTTTATATTCTTTGTATACGCAATTTTTAAACAAACTCGACCAGACATTATCTACATCACATTTGTAACTTACGAGTGGAAGTCGTCCCTTACCATCAGGTGTGTCTTTTGTTTGGCCTCTCACCACTAAACCAACTAATATTATGAATTCGAAGGTTTATAAGGATGTGTTTTAAGTTTGGACGTTTGTTACCCCTTTACCCAAAAACCACTGAACGGTTACTTATTTATATCCATAGTAATATTATAATATTAAATTCGAAAGTAACTCTGTCTGTCATGTCACGGCTAAACTGTTACACCGATTTTAATGAAATTTGGAACGGAGATAATATGGTTCTTGAGGAAAGACATAGGCTACTTTTTACTAGATAAACGCGGGCGGAGTTGCAGGCAAAAGTTAAGTTATAAATTAAAGAAAAAACATACACATAAAAATATTAGTTTAATAGTACTGACGTTATCTCTGTGTGTGCTGTTATGAATGTCAGGTTTTGTTGTCTCTTTGAGATAAATCTTTGTTTGCTTGACTGATAACACTGAGCTGTCTTTCCATTCTTTCTTTTCTTTGTCACGTTTATCAATTTACTTATTTATTTTGACTGCCTCGCTGGCGCAATGGTAGCATATGCGTCTAATTTGCTTGAGGTCTCGGGTTCGAATTTTTTTTCGAAGTTTAGGTGTTTTCTATGTGTAATGTGTACGTATTTATAAATAATGTATATGGTATATTTGTATATATACCAGTTTTCTATTACCCATAACACAAGCTCTGCTTAGCTTGGGACTAGATGGCGTTGTGTTAAATGTATGAAATTTTTATTTATTTGCTTACATTAAATATATCAGGTCAACTACTACACGAAATTGAATATCGATTTACTGAGTCTTAACGTGTTAAAAGCGGTCTCCGATTCACAGACTGACCTCACTGGGATTGTTTAACTTCGCCATGTGCTATCCTACTTAGTTACACCCACTCATAAATTAAAATTATATTCCATCATACATACTGTACAATGTTTCCGTAAATATTTTCTTTTATATATCAGGATCGCATACCTTTTACCCAAACTTGGCTGCTGCCAGTAAGTCTACACCCCCTCACTTTTACATTTCGTACATAAAGCTGTGATTAACTTTAAGCGTTGAATAAATTAAAGTACACACATGTGTTTGCATTTTCCAAGACGGGGATGATTAGCGCTCCTTGGGAGAGACCTTTGTTCAGCAGCAGCGGCGATAGATAAATAGGACACGTGTAAAACTACAACTCATACAAATCTATTTCTCGAGTACATTGAACCACTAAAACGTTTTCAACACACCACTATTTCACGCACAATTTGCCTAGATTTACAAACTATTCGTATCGAATGCAAATTATTGAAGTCAAGGTTATAAAATGTAGAGATATTGGCCGTGTCACTTTAAACGAGTGAAATTGGTTCGTGGACGTCTATTGGTCAGTTTTGACATATTAGCTAGCTTTCTTGCTCGCTCAGCGGATTTAGAGGTGTTACATCCGTCCTTATGTTTTCCTGCGAATTGGTAAAGTAATTTTAGAGAAGCTCGTTTGATTTGAATAACGAGTGAGCTCGTTGCAAAACTTATTTTTTCAAATTTTAGATTATATTTGCAATTTTCTTGCGGTAGTGCGTTACTAACTCTTTTTAAAAGTACGGTGGTTATATTTTTGAGACAATTTACGTTAGTCCAGCCTTTGTTACAGACGTCTGTCCAGCGTAGAGATTAAAATTTTAGTATAATTGCTAATTTAGTTCTGAATATGTGCTGTGAAATTTATTGCTAAGCTGATTCGCGAATGCGATCATTTGCAAGTATCTAGTAGAAGCCGTTTAAATATATCCAGTTCACCTTGACTTATCCGTGGCGCATGCCGATGGGAATTTCAAGGGTACAGACGGCGTCAAATGTTTAGAAACTATCGTAGATTTAGCTTTTGTCTGCATCTTCCATCGCATTAGTTTTGATTTTCCAGGATATAAAGTAGTCCACACGATTTATGGGCTGTATCAAATTGTAGCTGGAGAGCTGGAGATCACTAGTCACAATACTTTTAGATAATATTACCAGGTTTTTTTATAGAATAGGGGGCAAACGTGCAGATGTATCGCCTGATGGTAAGCGATTACCACCGCCCATGGACACCTGCAACTGCAAGAGGCGTCAGAAGTGCGTTGCCGGGCTTTGGGAGAGGGGTTGGGGTATAGGCTTACGGTATCCTCCCTCACTCGGCGCAACACAGCACAAGCACTGTTTCACACCGATTTTCTTTGAGGCCGTGGTATCACTTCGGTCCAACCGGCCTGCTGAGCATTGCTCTCGTCGTAATAATGGTTATAGTCTATCATACCACGTTATCTACTATACAGTTTGCTTAACGGTTTCCCAGTCTTGCTGGCTCAAAGTAGAGTAAATCTATCAACGCATAACTCTTATCATATTCCCTCGTGTTGTGTGCGTGATAGTCTCGTGTAAGACCCAGTCTACAATCGGTGAAGCAGAACACACCAGTTAGTACCGCACGATGTTCTTGATGCGCCAAACTTGTTTATAAAAGCAGTCTGCTATGCTACATTCCTGGTTAATATCAATGAATCGTTTCGCTGTCGTAATTCACGTTAGGTATATAACTTTGTTTACAATAGGCATAATGATAGTAACCAAGAACCACTAAAATTATTTATAATTGAATGGGGTTCATGGAGTGTAATAATCGTATTTATTTTTATATTTAGAGCGAGATTAATAGTTTATTAACAAAAATAAATCTACAAAATACACCAATCCACCATGTTAAGTTGAACACCATTTGGAGCAAGCTTCGTCTCTTATGTTTAAAGGTCACAAACAGACGCCATGACACCACCGAGCGTTTTCTCGTGAATTTTAAACTTCAAATTTAAATCGCAATTTTATCCTACCAATTTTTTTTTGTATTCTAGAAATACAGCTGTTTTTGACAATAGGAGAGACTTCCGAACATCATAAAACAATTTTTCTAATTTTTTCATCATGCCTATTATATAACTATGTATAAGTGTATATTAGATGGCAGTCCACTACTGAACTTACGTCTCACCCAACGCACTCCATAGTCGAATATAGATTGCCCTCGTACTCCTCTTTACTTATTATTCATTTCGATATAATATGATAGTTATCTAGAGATAAAGGAAATTGGGTAAATAAATACCAATTTGTGGCACTATTCATTATTACATCAACAACCAGTTCAACCAGCTGGATATAATGTAAACTATATATATATATATATTCATGAATCAAAAAAAATTATGTATGCGCATAACTTTCGATCGACTGCACCAAATTGGATAAAAAAAATATGTGTATTTTATTGTGAGGACAAAGAAAAAATAAAAGAAAACCGGAGGTGATACATTTTTTTTGCCGCTTAGTTATATCGATAGTTCAGAAAATTTTCACGAAAATGAATGCGGCGGCACGAAGTTAGTCGGTCGGCTTGTAATATGAATAAAAATGAATCACCGAAATGTAACTGCCGATCGACTGCTTAACTTAAATAAATGTTTTTTCTATGTGTCCGTTATTGTTAGAAGAAGGTTTGTTTAAAAGAAAGTTACAATATAACCGGAAAAGTTTTTTTTTCCGCAACTGTTAACTTCCTGTGGGAAACTGATGCGGGCATAATTACTAAAACAAGAATTTCAGAAATTTCAAGAATATTCACGAAATAAAAATATGGCGGTACAAAGTTCGCCGGGTCAGTTAGTAAATATAAATATAACGCTTTATTATCTAAGCGTAGCTGAAGATATAGTAACTTAAATAAAAGTGTGTTTAACTCATACATAATGCTTTATCTGTTTATATATAAAGTTCAAAGAATAACTAACAATAGAGTAGATACGGTGCTTATGTGGTATGCGGCGGTTATTGTTTTATCTGTGAACCTGTATTATCAAACGGGAAATAGGTCGGAGTTTCTTGAGTGGGTATATAATGGACGTAAATTTGGTGTATAATTATATAGCCTCTACATTTAGTGAAAGTTAGAGCCGATTGAGGGATAACCGTACCACATGAGGACCATCGAGCAACATAGGCCGTCGGACCGAAAGGGTGTAGCCATAGCTTCTTTTTCCTATTCAAAAAAGTCGGTCATCACGCGAAATCTTCACATATATTCATTTTAGAATCACATAGACAAACACACATTTATTTATTTTTATTCAAGGACAACAGGCAATTGAACGATAATAAGTTACAAAATATGCCTTATTTCTAAGATGTTATCTTAATCACGCAACCAACACCTATATATATCCACATATTTATATTACTCAGTAAATAGTACTAACGTTGTAGTGAATTACAAGAAAAAAAACAAAAATTACAAGTTACAGAACAAATTCAAACAGGCTGAGACTAGGTTTTTTGAGAAAATGTTGAGATCGACAAGTGAAATATGTCTATGTTATCGTTATAAGATTTCATGATTCTCTTAGGGGAGCTTTTTCTTCTACTTGATTCAAGAGCAAGATTTTGTTTGTGTATGTTTCGTATTCCTAAAGAGCTACTAGATATGCAATTGTAAATTTGGTTCATTAGCTTATTACAGTCAAAATCAGATCCTATATAGAAACGCAGGATAATTGAAACAATACATTTAGAATTTCACGCACACAAATACATTCTGTGTCTTAAGAGAGATACGCGTAGCCCCAATTGAGCCTATACTTTGCTGCTCCCTACCGTGTCGATCTATGACAATAAACTATGAAGGACAATAGCATTACAAAACAAAAACAAACTAAAACCATACGGTGTGTTATTCTGTTATTAGATTTATTAAAACATCCAGACCCCTTCTAGCGCCTGCCCGCAATAGTGCGGTTATCACCTAATATTAATGTCTGCGTTGATAAGTAAGGCCATACCTCTTTTCTATGGAGAGGCCTAGCACTCGAATTTTAAAAGCTGACTTAATCTGAAATAATGACCTGCATTCAAATATTTACAGTTCTTTAAAAAAAAAAGGTCAAAGGTCACCGACTGAAGTATTCTCGTTGCCGTCTGTAATCGGACCTTCGGTTTCTTTTACCTTTATAATTGCTGTTGAGTTTTTGTGTTGAGTGGACTCAGTGGACTTAGACTAAGTGGACTTGGCCTGAAGCTAAGTGATCAGAATTGAAGTCTGCATGTATCATTATGGCTTTGTCCAGTTGTGGAATGCAATAGGCTGATGATGATGATAATATAATATCGGAGTTTATTAAAAGGCAAGGCAAAGACAGAGTTTTGGGCAAAAGTAATAGCTTTTGTCCGCAAGTCTGCCCGCGTGTTTGTCGGTATCGCGGTAAAGAGTAGCCTATGTGCTTCCTCAAGAATCAGTCTCCATCGCAATGTCAAATTTCTTTGAAATCGGTGTAGCATTTTAGCCTAGAAAGCGCGAAGACAAACAGAGTTACTTTCGAATTTATAATATTGGTATGGACGATCATATCTATGTAAACTCAATACTTATTTGTTGTCCTGGGTTCGAATCAAGCCCTCTAGCTTAGCAATCAAGATCATGAACTATTAGACTAATATCATGTGCCACTCTTGTTTTTTTTATGATAAGGGTGGCAAACGAGCAGACTTATCGCCTACAAGTGCGTTGGAGCGGCCTTTGGGGAATGGGGAGTGGACGTTGGGTTGGGGTATAGGCCTCCGTTATCCTCACTCACTCGGTGAAACACAGCGCAAGCAATATTACACACCGATTTTCTGTAAGTCCGTAGTATCACTCCGGTCGAAGCGGCCCATTCGTGCCGAAGCGTGGGAACTATAAAGTACGGAAGCATTAATTACCCATTTTCTTATCTCGAGAAACTGCTTCGTAGTAATTTTACAGTTTATTTCATAGTTTATTTATATGTGATAAATAATTTTATCGAAGGGTCAATTGACATTATTTGCTATTAAAATTGCGAATTTATTTCTTGTTAGTTAGTAATTTAGGTTATCAGTTTTATATTGCCATTATTTTCCATAGTTTGTCAGATATTAACAGATTTCTTTACTAGTAGGGTATTTTAGAACGCACAATAATTAGCTTTTGTGCTTGTTATATGCCTAACTTCAAGGCGGTCATCACCGATCGAAATCACACCGTATAACTATAATAAATCCCTCTACTACGCCTAAAATAGGGTTAGGAAATATCTCAAGAAGTTAAGTCCAGATATATGTCGCGTCTGGTCACTGGATGGCCCTGTGTTGGCTGTATGGGATAGACCAAACCAAAACTTGGACGAAATCTATTCCTATCATTCTGGTGTTAGTTGAGAATTGGCTCGAATTACGTTTAGAAAAGCTTACAACAGTCAAATTATCCTATTTATTACATACATACAAATGTGACAATTGGCGGTCTTATCGCTCATGGCGATCTCTTACAGACAACCTTTATACGGATAATTTGGTGACATTAATTAGGGTACTAGTAGTAGGGTGCACAAATCTCAGATCCATTTAAATGTGAATAATTACAAAAAAAACACTCAAGTCAAAATATTCAACATTCATATATAAATACATATCTACTCATACTACTCATATACACATACATATACATAAATACATACACAGACATAATATATATATATTGTAGGGTTGGTTACTGTACGAAAATCTTTTGTCAATATTTTTTGTTTTGCTATTGTAGTTCTCGATGTAGAACAATAAAATGCACCCGTTGTACAAGTCTAGTACCGAAATATCACCGTCTCAACTTGTAACGAAACTAAGATGAGGAAAGTACTTGCTTTTATATCGAATAGAGAATAGAAAATATTCGCATTACGTACCGCGGGGTTGATGCGTAATACGTGTTTGTTATTCGACTTTCTTCGGCATTGAATAAATACAATTGTATTTTAATATATGTAAATAACTATTTTTTTGACCTTTTGTTAAAAGGTCATTTCAATAATATTGATTTATTGACTTGATTAGCCAGTTGGCTTCCGTTTATCGTTCAAAATTAAAATCATTGTTAAATTAAATTAAAATACTTTTATGTAATTTTTCTGACTGCCTCGTTGGTCTAGTTAATGGTTAGCGTAAGCAACTGCAGATCAAGAGGTCTCGGGTTCGATTCCTGCGTCGGTCTGCTGTTGGCTTTTTCTTCCAAAAATTCTTTATAGCAGCCCGGAGTATGGAAACGGTGGTGTTGCCCGCCCATGCCTCGGAGAGCACGTTAAGCCGTTGGTCCCGGTTGTCATAAACATCTATGGCAATCGTTATTGGGAAGTCAGTGCTCTCAAATAAACCAGTACGGAGCCGGAAGTCCGGCGTCAGTCGCTCCGTGTAAAAACTGATATTTAGGCAAAACCGGTTAAACTAGTAGCCGACCCCAAATCTTGGGAATAATAAAGACTAGGAAGATGATGAGACGAATAATAAATTAATTCGCACATCTCACAACAAAGAAATTAAGATTCATGAAATTGGTTACCGGATGTGAAATTGGTTACCGGAAAAATTTATCATAGTGACTTGCAACATGAAGGGCCTATGTCCAACAAGGGACTGCAATAGGTTAATGATGATGATGAATTTTAATATTTTCATAATTATGTAGAAAACAGACACACAGAAGTCACCTCTTCTATGACCCTTGAATATCTTATTCGCACAACAACCTGCATTGATAATTTCTGTGTACTTTGAGTGTTGATTTGTTTAATAGTATTTTTTGTATTTACTGAGTTATCTATTCCTAGTTATTGGTAAAGGTATATGACTTTTTTGAATTTTCTTCCATTACGTCAGCTACGAATGCGTTCTAAATATTGGCAGTTTGATTGTAAACAGTGAATGTTTTGTTTAATTTCAAAGACTTGCAACTTGCGTTGAATGTTTATTAGAAATCTTAGATTTCAGCATATGCCCACTCACCATCATTACTTCACCGTCACCGTCCGCTGGTGAACAAATGGCTTTTGTTCACCAGCGGACGGTGATAAACTAACAACTTGTCAAAGGTCTCCCGCAAAAAGCGCCAACCATTCCACTCTTGAGCAGCCCGCATTTATCCGGACATTTTTATTGTTTCCAATTCTTTACAACCAATGGAGAACCATTTATTTCTGAAAATAGACTGACTTACCGTTTTTTGACCTGTGCGGCAATTCCCCTGGATACCGCACAAAGTGGTTATGTAGGGGATTCAAACCGACTAAAAATCGCACGCAACCTCAGGTACTAGTAATCGGGAGACCCTAGAAAGGAAATCACTTGAACCCAGACATATCTAGGATTACCAACGGCTTTTATGACCCCTTCAAACTTACCCCCTCCCTCCAACTTGACCCCTTACTACTACTATTTTTTTTTAGTTTTAAGAAACTCTGGAATATCATCATCATTATAATCCTACATATATCCTACCCCTATTAATGAGAAGATTGGGATGCGCTAATCCCACAGTTTAAACTCCATTATTAAACTGTTAAAAAGGTTGTTGCTATAAATTAAACATAAATTAAATGAATGAATGAAGTTATCAAAAGAATGATCTACGAGACTCGCGTGTTGACTAGTAATTGACTTGGGAACATTTTTTACAAGTGTTTTATTACAAAACATGCCTATTAAATGTAAGTGACTTTTATTTAAAGATATTTTTATGCGCAGATCTGTTAATATGAAATGTTTTGTTTTTCATTTAAACTAAGATAATGGTTTAATGAAATCTATGCAAATAAATAAAATTGGAGTGTTCGTTTGTAATTTTACCTTTTGGTTTTGAGTTTTTTTTGTCTGTCTTTTCCGGTTAATCTCTGGTACAGTTAGACCGATTTTGTCGAGACTTTCACTGATAGTTACCTGATGATATGAGGGGTAACTAAGCCTACTTATATTTTAAATTAGCTTCGCGTCGCAGTGCTTAACAGGCAGTAGTTATGCTGATTTCAGCACGGTTGGGCCGGCTCGACCGTAGCGGTTCTATCTTCGCACTGAAGACCTACGTAAAATGACAGCGTTCATGCTGCGATGTTGCGTTGGTGAGTGCGAGACCGGAGGCTCAACGATGCAGAAACATCACTAGGCCGCTATGGTGCGGGTCACCATGCTAAATTGTTGCATTGTCTGCATTCGCAATGAGTATGATGACTACTATTTTTGGATTCAGCTTATGCTATCCATCAGGCAGAGTAGAGTCAATTTCGCATGCTCAAACAAAAAGAAAAGAAACAGCAAACGGGGGTACATTTACAAGAACACAGCAAGTGGATAAACAATGTAATGATGTAATGATGATATTCTCCTAGCCGATTATGGCCACGGCGGCCAGTCTCAACGGAGACCAGCCAACTACGCAGGAGATATTATAGTGCACAAGTGTGTGCGCAAACACAGGTGCACTCTCTGTTCCCTCACTCTCATAATCCGATGGGACGGTTAACAGACACGATCAGGGAGACATCAGGCGTAGTATCGACAGTTTTACGTGCTCTCCGAGGCACGGGGTGTCAGACCTCATTTTCCAAACTCCGAGCTGTTATTAAGTATTTATATAATTAGAAAAACTCAATAACATTTTTGGCCCAACAAGGGATATTTGAACCCGGGACCATCACCAGAACTGTGTATAATGTAGTACTAGAATAATGAAAATAGTTTCTGGAAATATTTGATAATGAATAAATTCCAAGGTAATGAGATGCAGAGTAATGAGCAAAATAGAATAGAGCGTGGAAGTTGATAAATTGTAAACCATTGCTAAAATTGTGACAAACTAAAAAAAAGATAGATTAATTTCATGAAAGAAGATATCAATAAACGAGTAATCAGTGAACTGACGAATGACACAGGAAAATGGAAGAAGAAAACACACTGCGTGGACCCTAAAATAAATTGGAAATTTTGCATTGGAAATGATGATTGAATCTATTTTGTCATTACCCTCCGCGCAATTGAATTAAGCAGAAATGAGAAATTTCATTACAGCACCGGCTTTTGTTAGGTTGAACTTAGAGGGCTCATAATGCCTGATAACAGAAAGGACTGACAGAACTACAGGGCCCATCATTGCCCTCGGTTTTGCTTTCGAAATTATTTCTTAGTAGCTTATGCCGGAGGCTCTGTCCGCCTGTATTTCTATTATCACAGTAAAAAGTAGTCTATGACTTTCTTTACTTACCTAAATGTATCCCTATGCTGAATTTTATCAAAATCGGTCCAGCAGTTAAACGTTACAGGGTTTCTTTCACATTTATGTTAATACCCGGATGGCTAAACGGTGCTCGTACCAATAAAAAAAAGTTTAGTGGTGCACTCGCATAGTGGCAGCATGCACACTGCAATGCAGTTCGCAGTTCAGCCTGGTTTGGGATCAGACTGTCTGAAAGTTATTATACTTCTTTTGGTCAATGAAGTCACCTTGTACTTGAACTTGTGGGCTTAAACAGTACCAAGCTAAGGGCTTTTTTTTTAAATGTGTGTAGATGGCAAGAGTTGGAAGGGTTTTGGTCACGTAACGATTGTCGCGTGACAATAAATTATTGTGTTGTTAACAGGTTTGTAAGAATTACACGTCTCGTGACACCTGCTTCAATTAATAACATGTCGTTTTTAACTACGGTTTAGTCACAGCTAATTAATTATGACTTACGCCTACGTTATTCAGGAGTTGATTATATAATTTATGAATGCGTTGAAAACTGTCTCGATTGCGCAGTGGTAGCGTATGGGTCGGTTCGGACCAAATATTTGCAAGATCTGCAAATATTTGTTTCGGAGCGTGTGTTTTTCACGTATATAATGACTGTTCTCCTAACCGATTACAGACTAATAATACATTTGCACGGAGACATGTTTTACTGGATCGGATTTTTACCGTATACTCGAGAACCGAATACTCTATTCACACGGTGTTCGCTTTTGTTTATGTGTAAAAAACCTCTCAGTCTCTCACTATCATTTGGAAGCGATGGATGTGAACACTTGCTATCATATACTGGTATTATCGCCGTCAGAGGCATCGTAGAAACAGAATTTGGTTAAACTCAATAACCCCCGTAAATAATATTCGGTATTTTGCTGTGTGATCGAATCTGATTGCAGTCGCAAAATCGGATGTTTAAACCATTTCGGTTTTTTGCCAGATCTTCAAACGGAATGCACGTGTAAACTCATAACATAAGTGACTATATTGTAACTAAACCGTATCCTGCAAAAATCTAATCCGGCTTAGAAATTGATGTCTCCGTTTGAAGGTTTTTTTTTACGTGTGTCAACCCCCTCGGGCCTACATCCCACCGGGGTTTACGGAGTGGCGGTGTGTCGGAATCGAACCCACTAAAACCACACGGTGTGCCACTCTGCGCCTGAGACGGGAGAGATCCGGGAACCGCTTTCTTACGCCATCCGGAAGCCGTTTGAATGTAGCGTAAGCCGCCAACTTTGCTTTCCGTGGCAACCTGTAATTTACTAAATTAGAACCTATAATACTGGTTGCGTCTCTTAGCCTTTAATAATTATTTTTTGTTGTTTGTCCAAATATATAAAAAAATATGAAACAAGTAATGAGTTATACTAGTATGACTAGTATTAATCATTGAAACACCACCATTTTGAGTAAACTCCCCTATAATTAGTTTGGTGCTTAAGTAAAAATATAATATTAACAATGTAGATTAATTATTATTTGTTAAAAAAGTTTAATTGTTATAATTTTTTAGTCGGCAAAACGTTAGATATAATTCATTAATTGCATAATTAGATGCATTACACAATAGTTCTTTAGTTTTAGCATGCATAGCACAGTTTTATTGATACGTTAGTACAGAAAGTTCTCGATGCAGAACTGACGATTACCCGCGACTATCGATTTCTGTTATGGACGGAGACACAGCAAGGACGTTTACGAGATATCTAATTAATTTAAGTGTTGCCAATACTAATATTATATGTATTGTGAATACCGCCTCTATTACTAATTTCAGTTAGAAGGTTTGCTATTCTACGCAATAAAAACAATATTACGTAAAATGTTTCTCATTTTTCAAAGAGTGTTATTTTTCTTAGGAATTTTTTCAGTGTGGGAATTGCATTGAAGAAATCTAGTACTTTAGAAATATCTAATATATAAATTCTCGTATCGCGGTGTTTTTTACCAAACTCCTCCGAAACAGCTGGACCGGTTTTTAAGTAATTTTGTGTGCATATCAGGTAGGATGGATGAGTCAAGCCAAAAATTTTATTTTTATGGCAAAACAACGTTTGGCGGTTCAGCTATAATAAATTTTTATATGAAACGGACACGATTTGTGGACCACACAAAGTGTTGTCTCACTCAGTACTTTAGGAACTGTGGTGACCACTTCAATCCCGCTATCCGCGTACTGTGTTTAAAAAGAAGAACTTGTGGCGACTTCCACATACAGCGGCAACATAAAACATATGTCAACGCCACCTACCGCAGATACACTGAACTACGGAATAATGAACAACATTAAGAAACTACCAATCCTACATCGCGCAATAGAAGTTCTCGCGCCGATTAACATATATGCAACTTCCCAACATCAACCGCTGGGCCGCGGCCCGCCAGGCTTGATCACCTCGCCTGGTTGGAGGAGCCTCGCTTTGTGTTGGAGGAATATGATACCCGTTCCTCCACCAACTTAAAAAGAGGATGGTGTCTTTTTTAATGAGATGACTAATTAATTATCCAATCGCTAGGACACCAATTTGTTTTAGTATCCCGAGTATACAAATATAATGTAAATATGTATGTTGTGTATATGTGTTTTGCATGTAGTGAAATGCGTAAAAAGTTCAATCACCATAATTTTAACCGAAAGACGACTGCGACTGCTGCGACTGCTGGACACGGCCTCGTGGCCAAAACAACCGATCCTGTACTGCCACCATCTCGCGACCTTCACCTAGACAAATAGTTTCGTATATTTCCTAATTTTAAAATTGAAATTTTCCATAATGGAGTTGCGGGTGTCCATGGGCGGCGGTAATCGCTTACCGTCAGGCGATATATCTGCTCGTGTGCCCCTATACTATTAAAATAAAATTGCCAAGAAAACCTAAATTAAGTAGCAGCTTAACGCTAGTTTAATTTTAGTGCTTTAGTACTAGTAATTTAAGCATGTAATAGATAGCTTTGTATGGTTTTTTTGGTTTATTTTCTAAAAATGAAGCCTAGCTAGACACATATGTACATATGTACAAGGATTACTCGGTTAAAGGAATTGGATAAAAGTAATTATTGGAAGTGAGGCTCTCCCACGGCAAAAACTTAATGTAGCCTCTGTGCACCTACATTACAAATTCTATACTACGGCAAGGTTGACGGGTTGAGAATGCCTAAACTTATACAGAATAATAATTAATAAATGTCCCCAACCCCTGGAAATTCTGAGAGTATTTATTAGTATGCAAACGAAGTAAAGAACATCTACGTAACAAGTTATTCATTAAAATACGGAAGGTATTTGTGTAGAACCTGGTTATTAAAACGTTTAAGAGGTCGTTGTTTTAAACAGAAGTTGAATTATTGAATGAACTTATCGAATGAAAGATCTACGAGACTTCATGCTGTTTGTTATTAACTTGGAACCCTTTTTTTTACAAATTTTAGTATAAACGGCTCTGTTCTACAAAGTAATCATTTAGTTATAGTTTTGGTCTCAATTGGGAATTGCTACAATTCTATACAAATAAATGAAATTGAGTGTCTGTTTGTAATATTAAAATAACCGCTTCTTTTTTACAATTTTTATCCGTCTGTTTGTTTCGGTTAATCTCTGGAACGGCTGTACCGAATTCGACGGGACTTTCTCTGGTAGATAACTAGTATTATTTGTAGACTGGCTTCGCCCCTCGACGAGACCTGGAGTTACTGTTGCATCGCGGATAACACCACTGGGCTCAGCTAGTACTATAATATTTGAAAAATGTTTTCAGCTTCTTTGTAGTTCTAGATCGTTCGAATTAAATTGTATTCAGAAAAGGATCCTACTTACTGCAGTACAGGGCATTTAACTTTATTTTCGTTACACTTTTGACGGAATAGTTGCAATTTGAACACTATTATTATTATTACTACTATCACAAAAAGAAGGCCAAGACATTTACATAGCGGAATGTACTAGGTACTGTAAATAGTATTATTATTATTTATTAGTTATTATTTTAATTATATACTAAATCTCTACGAAATACTAGACCAGATTACTCAATTAAAATAGTCGATTGCCAGGATCCGATATATTCTAATAATCGATTATTTGAGCCGCTATTCGTTAAATTGAGTCCAGAGAAACTAGCTGGATCTTCTTGGGTGACTTATCTAGATATGCATTATGAAGTTGTAGGCCGCAGTGTCCAGGTGTCTCGATAAAAGAGTTTCAGGTATCGTTCCTATTTCATATTCTATGTGTACTCTTCTTTTTTTAATGTAATACTCTTACTTAATGCAAGATTAAAAATACACTGAAGTTGATGCTCATAAATTTAAATAAATGCAATATAAAATATTAAAAAAAAATCAGACTTTCCATAGACTATTTTAACAGGACAACCGATGTACCATAAATATTCATGATATTCATTGTTTACTTTACTCCCCTACTCCTCATTATATTCAAGGCATGCAAACACAAATCAAGATATTTAATATTCAACGATAAAATCTTCCCTAAAAGCAAGAGTGCTGTTTATTTCATCGATACAACTAGGCGTATCGTCAGTTTGAGTATCGATAATATATTCATTAGCCCATCACGCTTCCGTATAGAGTATTCCGAACCTAATCAAGTGGATTCATCCGATTCATAGATTGAAATTTAAATTTGAAAATCGAACGCACAAGTCGCCATCGTTGACGGCTACCGACTGCCTTTGAGCGGATATGAAATCGGTTGTTACGACACGATGGTAGAATTCCATTGCGAATTCTTTATTTGAATTATGGTTTTGTTTTTTAACGTTCATATATCTACTTTTATTTATGTTACTAGCCCACGTTTTTTAACGTTCGGAAACCCCCACGTGGCGTCACCACACCGGGGTTCGCAGCGGTGCGGTGTGTCAGAATCGGACCGACTAAAACCACACGGTGTGCTGTTATTAACACTATGGAATGTTACTAGCCCACTAGTCCAGCCGTTTCGAAGGAGTTAGGTTACAAACACCGCGACACGAGAATTTTATGTGTTAAATAAATAATAAATATTTCGGACATCTAACACACAACGCCATCTAGTCCCAAACTAAGCAGTGCTTGTATTATGGGTACTAGATAACTGATATTAATACATAAATACTTTTTTTTTGTAAATACATACACATTATACATAGAAAACACCCAAACTCCGAAACAAATATTTGCAGATCATACAAACATTTGGTCCGACCCAGGACTGCGCCACCGAGGCAGTAAAATTAATTAGAAAAAGATTAATTAATTACTAGGGTTAGATTACTTACTAGGGTTTGCCCGTGGATCCGCCCGCATGTTTGCCGGTCAGCACGGTAAAGAGTATCCTATGCTCCTCCACAATATAATCAAAGTATATCATGGCAAATTTCATTCAAATTTTGCAGCGTCTTAGGCGTAAAAGCATAATAACAGACAGACATAGTTATTTTCGAATTTATAGTACTAGTATGGAAGTATGGATAAGTTTATTTATTTTATTAATATCATTCAGATAGCCTGTACTAACTTGTAGTCTGTATTTTTCTAAATATTTCAATATTAGAGATAAATTATATAACAATGTAATGATCTCTCATTATGCATGTAAAGCTTAGGTAGAAATCGAACTACGACAACTGGCTAAGCTATAAATATGCCTGTTAAAACCATTTTAACTTTATAATACTCGTTTAAAAAGAAAACTGTTATGTCATAATTTACTGTATTTTTTATTAAATATAGGTCTTCGTTAATGATTAATGAATTAGTCAGTAGATGATATTGACATCTTCAAACATTAAAAAAAACTTTTCCAGCTACTGTAGTCATAGTCCCGTCTTCTATTCCAGACTTACAGTATCCCCTTAACTCCCTCATCCTGCCCGGGTCCTTACAACAATTTATCATCTTCCTTTGTCAAATACGCATACAATTACACAACATTTGCCGTGGGAGAGCCACGCTTCGGCACGAATGGGCCGGCTCGATCTAATAAATATAATAATAAATATATACCACGGCCTCACACAAAACCGAGCGAGAGAGGATACCGGAGATCCGTATCTCAACCCCTCCCCCAACCCCCATAGGGCCGGCAACGCACTTGTGACGCCTCCGGTGTTGCGGATGTACATGGGTGGCAGTAATCGCTTATCATTAGGCGACACGACTGCTCGTTTGCCCCCTATTCCATAAAAACAAAAAACGAAAAACATGCATGCGTTTAGCAAGGTCTAAAAAACCAACCAAATCAAAGATCATACCTACTCCCATTTAAAGCCTCTCTTTTGCCTTCCTATGTAAAAAAACGATTTTGCAATGTCACACATGACGCTGGATTTTTCCTTGCGGAAATCCCTTTAGATACAAAGCTATCTACCGGACACCGGGGTGGTTTGTCGGTTTCAGAACGGCATAAAGACCCTAATAAAACAAGTAGCGAGACAGCTAAAGAATAGGCAATGGTATATTTTTGAATAGAATAATTAATATTAATAATGACGCATCCGGAAACATTTAACGTCCTCGACCCACTCAAAAAAAAAGATTACCGATTTAAATTGTAACAGCATAATTCCAAGTTGGAGTATATAATTATTAGTACATAAAACAGATACACGTATTACACTGCATGTACACATAGGCAAGTTACATGCGTCACACACATACTCATAGATACATAGCGAAGATGAAAATGATAGAACGCTATTTTGCCACGATTCTGACATAGTTACAATAGGGAATATGCATAAAAAATATATTTGTTACGAATATTTTTTTCTAAATTCTTATTGACAATGTACTTAAAATGTATTTCTTTAATTTACTGATTATTTAAACTCAAAAAAGATTGAATCAAAAGTGAAAATTAAGGGAGGGAAATTCAAACTTACAAAAAGCTCAATACTAGTCGAAATGATTGTGACGTCGATGGGTAATTTTTCGAAATTATCAGCGTCGCAATACATACTATGTTAGTAGCGTTAAGAGGCCTTTGGGCGACTTGAAATCATCCAACGCAGAGATTACATAGCTATAATGTTTTGTTGCCAGTCCTTAACCCGCACTGGGCTCTCTTGAGACGGGACCCTAGCCCAGTAGATGGACTTTACGGGTTCTTGTTATGTATTTTTCATCGTAGCGTCTACTATGATCATATGGGAGGGCCAGGAACACCTTCATTGAACACATTAGGCATACAGTGGATGCGATCATGACTCGACATTGACCATTTTAATTTATACAATTCTATATGAATCATTTGGTACTTTCGTCCCTTTTAGACTGCTTTCTGCGTAGTAGGGTTATATATTTTTAAACAGTAAGGAAGTTTCAGTATTATTTGGCCGAAATTGTCGGAAATTGTCCTGTTCGATTAGATATTCCCGTGGGCGTTCGATAACTAATACATCATGAATATTAAATGGTACTTTATATAATAATTCCCTTGCGGTGAAACCCTCGTTATGCCTCCACGCACTATCAGAGCCCTTGAACAATATAATTAGAGCCAGGGGACGTGCGGTCACGAACTTAAATTAATACTATCACTTTAATAGCAATATCTATTCGCACCTTCTTCTTAATAAAATAAATCGAAAGGTGTTTAAAATCTTTTGTCTTATTTTTCTGCAAAAAATCTGAAATATCTTTGAAGGTGTTTTTTTGCCTTTTTCTCGAAACAAAGGTCTGTTATTGTAACATTTTTATAGAATGAATAACAAAATTTGTTGTATGCCTGCTACGCGAATCTTATATGAATGGTATAGCAGTAACATTTATTGATTTGTTTTAAAATTAATATTTATTACTTTTAATACGAACGACGATTATGGTAAACTGTATTGTTTGAAAGAGAAAAAAGAATCTCGGAATATATAGAATTCATTTACTGAGACATGGCACTTGTTTTTGAGAAGACGTTTTAGATCGTGGCTTGGATTTTTCAACGATAATCGGTTAAAATTGAATGTACTAGGATCTCTAACTACTGTAGCTGTCATTTAAAGATCTTAAACCTGACTTTCCTTTGCCTTTCAAAGAAAGGTGACTTGAAGTTTGACTACACGGTTGGCCTAGTGGTTTCAATGGTCGCCACACCGCTTCCTACTGCGCCAAGTGTTGTGGGTTCAAATCCTACATGGGACAACACTTTGTGTGATCCATAAATTGTTGTTCTAAGTCTGGGTGTACTTTGTGTCCGTTTCATGTATGTTTGTAAAGATCCCCGCGACACAGGAATTTATATTCCTAATGCGGGAGTTGCTTTACAAAAAAAATAGTTACATTGCCATTTAACTCACAAACTGTCTGGTTGACGACAATACGCTTAAATTAGATAAGTGCAGTAAGACCAAAGTGTAGTCAGAAAATGATTTGGAAGCCTCTTCCTACCCTTTCTGGGATACGTGTATGAATGTATGTACAAAGTTTGAGGAAACGTAACCATTTTTCAGGATTATACCAAAGTTCGAGGTTAACGTGACGTCAAAAACAGCTTAGCACGTAAGTGCGCTAATTAAATCAACAGCGAAACTACTTCAGTAAAATGCGTGAGTGTCAATAGTTGCTTTACAAGATACGATCTGAGATTGAGAGGCCGTGTATCACTCCGGTCGTCCGGCCATAGAAAGGAAGCAAATTTAAGTTAGAGTGTTGAAGGCTAAGAGGTAGACCTACAGTAGTTTGGAGAAGTCAGGGCTCCCTTGTGCCTTTTAACCGATTGCGCTAGAAGGTGGGTTATATTTTTCAAGTGAATGTATTTCTTTGACACTCTCCGTAGTTCGGAAGATACGGCTTATTCGTCTTGAAAACTTTAAATTAAATCGTATATTTTTAATTTTTTTGTACCTGCAGATATTCACGCAGGCGGCAGATTTTCACATTTTTATTTTTGCCATGACATTTATGATATACAAATAAACACGTCAGATTGTTATAAGTATAACAACCCGTCTTGTTATTGTGAAAGTTAAGTGTGACGTCATTAACAAATAGTTATCAGCGTTTGACGTCACAACACCATGTTTATTTAGCGAGCTTTGTTTAGTTTGCTGTTTTTAGATAGTTGTTTATGTGTATAAATAACACAGGTTAGAAGAATCGACCACTTATAAAAGCTTTACATATCTCACACTGCTACCGTAACCAGACTATTGATAAACATACGGTGGCATACTTAAAGAAATAAATAAAATTAAAGTGCCTCTCTTTTCTTTCTTTTGTTTTAATGGAATCGGGGGCAAACGTGAGCAGACGTTTCGGCTGATGGTAGGCGATTACCGCCGCCCAAGGAGACCCGCAACACCACAATCACAAGTGCGTTGTCGGCCACTGAGGGGTGGGAGGGGCATGGTTGCAAGGGTTGGGGTATGAATGAGCCTTCGGTATCCTCACTTGGTGAAACACAGCAAGCGCTGTTTCACACAGGTTTTCTGTGAGACCGTGGTATCATGGTGGAGGCCTGTCGTAAGATATGAGGAAAGAAACTGCGCAATACAACAGCAGAAAGAAGGAAAACTTGAAAGAAATCCTATATCAACCAGCCAGACCAGCGTGGTACATTAGACCAACATCTGAGTGGCCTCAGTGGACAGTGGAGTGTTAAAAGCTAATGGCGTCGGTAACTAGACCAAAAGTCGTCAGTTGAACACAAGAACAACATTAACAGATTTACTTACAATTGAGCTGCGAAAACGGAGGAGTTGCATTCGGTGTTCGTCTCCTGAATGCGACTCAAGCCAAGCACCCTCAACGTGGACGTCCTTCGTGAGACTGACGGAAAACAAGCGACGAGGCCATAGGTAGCCACCGGTGCCTGTGTCCGATTCCCGCCACTGGAACGGCAACTACGATTACCAGTGACCAGCAGTAGCAACGGGCGACTGTGCTCGATCACCGCTACATGCCACAGCAACTACTGTTTCCTGTCATGGTGTGCCGTGTCGGCAACAAAATGTGTCTACATTTGCGCAGCATCTAATTCACAACAATTAACATGTTTGTGTCCTTAATCGTAAATAATGACACGCCTGCATTGAATAGATTGGAATTCATTGGTAAATAATCTTCTAATCACGTGAGGCTTGCGAAGAATTTACACAATTACTTTATGAATCTACTGACATCGGCATTCTATGCCGACAGAAAAAATCTTGAGATAAAAACGTTACGGAAACCTTCATAATAAGGGAATCGCTCTTCATTTCCTTTACGGAGGGTTTAGTGCAAAAAGCATTACCGAGTAAAAACAAAGGACATATAATCAGAGTTCAGAGGGGTCTCCCATATTTTTTTATGGCTTGCTTAAATATCAAACTAATGAAAAAAAGGTTGTTGTTTAAAAATACAGTACCTAAGTAAAGACTATACACGCTGAATTCAGTAGGAACGGGCCGGCTTGACTACCCTCCCACAGAAAACCAACCTAAACAAACTACATTCGTGCTGGCGTGTTTCGTTGGGAGCGAGACCGGAGGTCCAATAATGCAGAAGCATCTTAAGAGGCCGCTATACCTTGGGTCACCATGCTGCATTGTTGCATTGTCTGCATTCGCAATGAGTGTGGTGTCAACCACTCTTGGATTCTGCTCATGCTTCTCATCAGGAAGTGTATAGTCCTTTTGTCGGGCTGATTCATAAAAAAATACTATAAGGCTCTTCCTTCCTATGATGTTTCCCGCCTACTATGATTCCGGGTCCATTATGATGGGCGAGAAAAAATATCTTGCTAGGGCCCTAGTGAGGGTCACCATGCTGCATTTTCCACATGTACCAAGCTAACTACGTATACATTCCTAACAAGATCGATGTATCGCCCCCGAAATCCTCTGCATACTATGTTTCATGAAAATCGGTGGAGCAGTTCCAGAGAGTTAAAAGAATTGCCCGTTTAAAGGTATTAGAATAACACAGTTTGCCTGAAGATACTACATGTCGTGACATGACATGACAGGCTGAGAGAAACTACATGTCATTGAGTCCTGGCGGCAAAGCACTCATACGACACATTAGGCACTCAACCTTTGTACCTTTTGTCCTCCCCTTTTTTCCTTTTGAACACGTTCTATGGCTTCTCTTCAAGATTAAACGGTAATAGTGCTCGAGAAACTTGCTGTAGTCAACCCTTTGTGTGAAAGGGCGTGTCATTTAGTAGTTTAGTAGTAGGTGATATTTTTTAAGATCAGCTTCCGACTGCAAAAAAGGAAACCGAAAAAGGACTGAAGGATTATAACTTTTCGCGTCCCTTTGAATACGTGGAGATGAATGATCCAATTTGGAAAATCTTTTTTTTGGACTCATATTTTTGCCACATCTTTATTATAAACAAATACATGCTATTAAAAATTACTATAAATTTAATTGACATACTTTACTATCTACGGAATACATAATTGCGCTTAAGCATTTTTGTGTCAAATAACCAAATACAAATAAATATATTAGTGTTTCTGGGGTTCCTAGTATTGAATTTTGAACATTCCTACACGTAATCCACGTTTAAGAATTCAGCCAATACCCATGTATTGATACGACACGTATTCACAATATTATCAGATATGTAAAGGCATTTATAAGAAACTTGACATTCAATCAATATACCCAAATCAAAGACTTATGACAGGTAGGTTAAATGCCATTGTTCCAATACTAAGTATTTATTTATACGTACTAAGAATTCGTGAAGGCTCTGCTAATGATCGATAAAGGAGTGTTACCGTCAGGTGCTTTTTTCATGTCTGACATATTTTGAACTTACTTTTTTAGGGTTCCGTACCCCAAAGTAAAAAATGGAACCCTCATAGGATCACTTTGTTGTCCGTCTGTCTGTCAAGCCCCTTTTTCTTAGGAGCTCGTGGTGGTATGAAGCTGAAATTCATATCAAATACTCAGGTCCCTTAGAGCTGTTAAAAAATAAAACTTTTTCGCCAACGCAATCTAAAGATACAGCCGTTTATGCTGCAAATTTTTGACGCTTGCAAATCAAAACCTACAGGGTACTTCCCGTGAAATCAGAATCTTGAAATTTGGTACCAAGCAACGTCTTTTAGCTCAGATAAAAGCATATTATTTTAGTTATATCATATGATTTAGCTACAGGTTTGTACGGAACCCTCGGTGCGCGAGTCCGACGCACTGACCGGTTTTTTACACAAATACTTTTTTTAAGGCAAATTTAGCCCGTTTTTATTAACCCTATCTCTAGTTAAACATAGAAATACATAGGTTATTGAAAACCGCCGTTAGTCGATATCAATTAGCTATAAAATCTAGTCGAGATTCTCGTGGGAAATACCATTTATGGTCAATAAATTCCACAAAGTATGGTGGAACTTTATATTAGAGAATCGAATAAACCGTTGCGAAGTGCCACAATAGGTCGTAAACGTCGCTGAAGCCGTGAGCCGTAAGTCGTGACGAATGTAGCGTCTATGTTAAAACAAAGACGCTACATTTGTCACGAAGCTTACGTAAAACCATCAGACATAAAAAATACTACTAAAATACTTGTTTTTTTTGTGTTAGCTTGCCAAGTGACTCTACTCTGCCTGATGGTAAGCATGAGCAGAATCCAAAAGTTGTGGTCACCATACTCATTGCGAATGCACACAATGGCGGCTTATTGAGATACATCAGCATCATTGTATTTATGTGAAGCCTTATTGATTCTGGCTATTAAAATGACTGTTTAATTTTAAAGCTAATAGTTTATGTCTTACACAATCAGTAACAAGAATTAAGTAATACAAAGTATCACTGCTATTGATTAACTGTTAATAGAGAAATTAAAACAGATAATGCACAATAGCTTTGAACCATTTTTTAAATTTTTATTTACTGAGCTTAGCCACGTGTATGATTGCCACTTTCTTATTTTACATAATAATAATACATACATACAGTCTTAAATATACAGCATACAAATCATAAAAAGCTTTAGCAGTACCTATCTGTCAAAGGACTGGCCATTATTTGTTGGTTGTTACATCTTCCACCATCCATCAACTTATCACTGAGGAAGCGATCTCTAAGTTGGTGGCTTCGTGTACATTCCATCAAAACATGTTCTACATCCTTTACCACACCATAGGTTCCATATTTTAGCGTAGACGATAAGCCCTTAAGAAAGGTGAACTTTCTGGATGGGATGTGTCCGAATCGTAATCTCATAGCCAATGCCCCGTGAATGAACTAATCCAAGGTATATAACCAATGGTTCAGGTTGTATTTTTTTATACCAGATACCCTTCTCAGTTCTCTTATCGAAATATTCTCTCCAAGATTTGTAACAATATTCTTTTACAAGATATAAGCAATCTAAAAAGTAAGGAGGAATTACCATAGATGTACCCTCAGAACAAGCCTGTTTTGCTTTTTGAAACTTGACAGTTTTTACCTAGTTATAACTAAAATTGTACCTACCTTTGTGAGAGAAATAAAGTTTACTATCGTAACACTTGTTTACAGAGTTAGGTTTACATACTATCATATTTTATGTCAAAGTAAGAAAAAAATACCTGTGAAATATTCTTTTTACTAATAAAGAGATATAAACTTTAAACTTTCTATAGGTATTTTTGAATGAATTCTGCTCATTTAAGTGGGAAACATCAATGATTTCCGTAACAAGTTTTACAAAGTACAATAATTCTTTTGGAAACCTAAACAAAGTCATAAAAAATACATCTAAAATAGATGTAAAATGATGAATTTCTTGAGTAGGTGCACAAACCGAAAGACACACTCATAATCTTTATTCCATAATATTTAGTATATATCAGTTAATTTTAATTTATCTCGATTTAACTATAAAAACAAAATCGGTGCAATAATTAAACGTGTTTATTTTGTTTTTTGCTACAGCACACGCACTCACTCTAAGTAGTTATGACATGTGTTAGCGCACGTGATATATATAATCTGTATCGATAAAACCACGATAACATACCAATTAGAGATTCGTGTTTAATTAACGAAGTTGTGGAATTATCGTGACTTCGCATCGTTATGTAAATATGGCAACACTAGGCTAAATAAATGTTACTAGTGTAAACATTTATTTAGGACTAAGGTTTATTAACGACTCGCAAAAAAAATTGAGTTCATTTACGTTCATCGTTACAGTTCACATTTGACTTACAATGTTTTGCCTTGAAAATAGAAATTAATATCAATGCTATTTAACAACTATACGTAAGGTTTTGGCTAGTTGAATGATTTCGAGAGCAGAAAAGGATGAATTAGTACAGAGATAAGTGCTTACAGTAGTATGATTTTATTTGTTTATGGGTTACATTTCTTATTACATTCTACACAAAACTATCTTTTTTGAAATCTCGAAATGGGATTAAAGAAAGATCAAAGACCAATAATGCCAGTATTGATCAGATGACACAGAAAGACATGTGTTTGTCATTACGGTATTAATTTACCGCTTGAGTATGTAACTCTTTTGATAGCGCCTATGGAATACCACAATCCAATGGAGTTTCTTGTCGACTCTTTTCCATAAGAAAGTCATTTTGGGAACGAGCAACTAGAGGTTTTGAGAGGTGTCGCCTGATGGTAAGCGATTACCGCCGCCCGTGTACACCCGCAACACCAGAGGCGTCACAAGTGCGTTGCCGGCCTCGTTGGATGGGGGGCCTCCCCATATCCCAACAAGGTATGGGCCCTGGTATCCTCACTCACTCGGTGAAACACAGCGCAAGCGCTGTTTTACATCGGTTTTATGTGAGGCCGTGGTATCACTCCGGTTGAGGCAGCCCATTGCCTAGGCACATGCCGAAGCGTGGCTCTCTCAGTCTGTAGTTTATCTTATGTGAAGTTTCGAGAGTGCCTGAAAAGGTCTACTTAAAATAAAAGCTATTTGATTTCGGTCTCGAGCACTTTCTTTTGCCTCCAGAGAGTTATACAACTTCAGATATTACCAAACATGGCCGATGGCTTTATGATTCTTTCCGTAACTTATTATTTTCCACACAGAAATTACGACCAACCTTTTTGCTTTACAACTACCCTACTAAAAGTTCGTTCTAAAATAACTAGGTCTTTTATTGAGATTAATGTACTGAATTCTAAGACCCCAATTAAGAATTTGGGCGGGAATGGATCGTTTAGTTATTTATCGTTCACTAAAATATTAAGTGTTTCTTGAAAAGTAGGACTCGAGTCTTGTTTGTTAGTAATTCTTTGCATCTTTTTTTATTATTTGACCTGCCAAAGTGACTACTCTGCCTGATGAAAAGCATAAGCAGATTCCAAGTATGGTGGTCACCATACTCATTACGAATACAGACAATGAAGCATGGCGCCACACCATTGCGGCCTAGTGATGTTTCTGTATCATTGGGACTCCGGTTTCGCACTCACCATCGAAACACAACAGTACAAATGCTGTCATTTTAGGTTGGTCTTCCATGCAAGGGTACTACCGCCTGGATCGAGCCGGCCCGTTTGTGCTATCTTTCATCATCATCATCATCATCATCATCATCATCATCAGCCTATCGCAGTCCACTGCTGGACATAGACCTCTCCAATTTCACGCCACTTAGTTCGATCTATGGCTTCTCGCATCCAGCTCCTGCCAGCCGTCCCGCGCAAATCAGCGCTCCACCTGGCTTGTGGACGTCCTATACTACGTTTGCCAAGACGCGGTCTCCACTCAAGAACTCGTTTACCCCAACGGTTATCGGTTCTTCGGCAAATGTGGCCAGCCCACAGCCACTTCAGCTTGCTAATCCTGTGTCTACGTCGATGACCCTGGTTCTTTGTCGGATCACCTCGTTTCTAATGCGATCCCACTACACTGTCTGTTCGCTTAGATCTTTTTAAGTATTCAATGGATTTTAATGTAGTTTACAGCAATAGATAAAGAGATCTAAGAAGGTTTTTATTTGTAATACAAGTAAATTATAGTAGAGGTAATCTGGCAATTTTAAAGACTAACTAAAGCCAGGCTGGGTCGCTTAATAAACATAAAACATCTACAATAGTGTATTTATCCCTAAAGAAATTTTCTTTCATACCTAGCAGAAGGTAAGTTAATAGGTAAAGTTGAAAGTGAGTCGAAAATTCAATATTGGCATACATCAGAATTATTACAGTTTTAAAACACCCTTTTAAAGTGTTAGTAGGTAATCCGGCTTCCAACTTTCAGAAAACAGATTCATTAATTTGCTAAAAATATCTTCTTTAAGTAAAACATTACCGAGCATGTTATAAATTATCATTTTTAATGCTGCAAGAGTTGTTTGAACATGCAAGCGTGCCTAGAGACACGAATAAACAAGTTTGAAGTTAAGATATAAACACGGAAAAAGACTAATCTAGCTAAATTATTTTGAATCACCAGTTGGCAAGCTTCTGAGCTGTTTATAGGTTATACAAATGTAAAATACTAAATCATTACGTAACCTTTCTGCATCCAGTATTTAAATAGCTACAAGTTTTTGTAAACACCGTTTTTAGATCGGGTTCTTTAAGGCAATGTGTGTAATGTAAATATATAAAAAAATATGTAAATAATAAATAAAACAATGCTTATACTTTCATTCAGGCAGAGTATTGTAACTTTAGCAGACCAGTACACAAACCCTTTTGAAGAAATAAAAGCAAAGTCGCCTAAGTTATTTCTTATATCAACACCTATCTGCCACTGAAAGTCCTGTCAAAATCAGTCCAGCCTTTCTAGAGATTAGCCGGAACAAACAGAGACACATACAAGAATAAAAACGATTACTGATGCAAGTACCGTATATATTTTCAAATTATTATATAATGAGTGTAAAGCTGTTGTGTAATTTATAGTTACAAACAGACACTTCAATTTTCTTTTTTAACCCCCGACGTAAAAACAGGGGTGTTATAAATATGACGTCGATGTATGTCTGTGTGTGCATTGAAGCTCTCAAACGATTAACGATTTCGATGCGTTTCTTACATTTGTAAGACTGTTTTCTGGCGTTGGTTCTTAGCTGTGCTTGGTTAATATCGGTCCAGCAGTGTAGGAGTATCAGCTCTTTTCCAAAGTCTTGCCCTATCAGGTCCTGCCTCGACAGAAAGATTTTTCATCGATATGAGGCGCTATACTAACGAAAATTTTTCTTTTCACGCATGAATTTATTCCCACTATAACTATTTTTACTTTATTACAGGCATACGAGAGGCGGTTTCCCAACTGCCCTCAAATACCGGTGGTGATTGAGTGTGTCATAGTCGACGACAGTTGGTCGCCCGACGACGCACAGAGGTGTACCACCAGGCGCTGTCAGCTCAACGTTGAGGCTCCATATCTTCTGAAAAAGGTAGTAAATTCACACCTTACAGGACAAACACTTTCTGACAATACTAGCGTTTAAAGTTACTTATGTACTGGTGTGTGTGTGTTTTTGATTTTTAGTCGTTTCTCCATTAGTCTTAGACTCGATTTAGCCAACAAAATGTAGGCACTTTAACACGCTAAGGTCTCCTGCACACCATTTATTCATTTATTGAATAAAAACAATATAAGCTTACAGTTCATACACCAAGACGCTTACATGTTATGTCAAAATAATGATTTTTGAAAGATACACTTACAAAGAAATACAAAATGAATTCAATTACAAATAACTTAAATACAAATGATGTCAACAAAATCAGAGCCTAAATTTTAAAAAAGTCAGTATTTTCTTAATTAAATATCTATGATATATCAATAAATGTCACCATTAAACGTTGCAAAACTATGCCGTTGGCACGGCTGCCAGCATCGCAAACAAACCGCTGTCATGACGACCGGGCTGAAATGTTCCTCTACGGTCTCCAGCGGCCTGAGTCGGCGCCTAATAATACTCGCGGTATACCCGCGCGACCTTAACCTATCGGCAAGGCGCCGGCATAGTGGTAAGGAGTCCTAATGTTTGCGCCTTCAAAGGTATAAGACCTGAGTGTGTAATTACTTTTACGTCTTAAAGTAGCAACTACAGGCCTCTTAGCGTACTGCTCAAATTCTGAAAAAAGTGCTTCGTTCCAGATGATCGGCGTGGACTACATCTACTTCATACAAACAAACAACCTAGACCTGCAAAACAGAGTGTTGGATATCGAAGCTACCAACGAAACCTTCGCCTCGAAAGTTCAGGTCATCGAGAAATGTAAATATTATGTAAGTAAACTTCCTTATGCTGGATATTAACACTGAAATTCATTGATTCATTTGATTTGAAACATTGCATATACTAACGATCAGCCACGGCTTTACAGGGGTACAATGTCGTGTCAATGTAGAGTATTTATTATCTATCTATATAACAATACCTTTTAACGAGCAATTCTTATGTATAAAAATACTCTGAATCTCGAATACGGCTCCAATTTCATGAAATTTAATATGAAGGGGGTAAGATAAATCGATTTAGCTAAGATATTTTTTTAGAAAATTTACCAAAACGGAAACATCGGTCACCCACGTACTTATTATTATGATTAGACTATACTCCAGGGTATCTTTATGTATAATATTTTGGCACACTCGTCACTTATATCACTCTCTGAGTCTGAATGAGGCTCGACTTATTTACTATGTAAAGATTTAAACGACATTCTGTATATACTCACTTATGTGCAGAGCCGAGTACATAAAAAGCGGAGGGACAGAGGTTTTATGCCACCATTCCGCGAGCCATATATTTCTAATTCCACATGACAAGGGAAGGTCATTTTCATTTATAGCTGCTTCGAATTTCAAACAAAGGGGATTTGACAGTTGCCTTCAAGAATTATCCGAGTCAATTTTCTCGGGCGTCTCCTCTGGACCTCGAGACAGGTAGTCTAAATTTATATATCATTAGGTGGTATTTTTAGGCCTTTTGTTTGTTATTTGAAGGTCATTCCAGAACCTTTTGACCTCGTAAATCTTATTAATATTATTAATGCGAAAGTAACTATGTCTGTCTGTCGCGCTTTCACGTCAAAACCACAGATAGTCTAATATCTAATACGTTTCAATGCGGAAAAAAATGTAAGTGGTTAAAATGAGGTGAAGAAGGGTTACTACCCAAAATCACAATTCAACGCTGACGAAGTTGCGGGCACAGCTTGTAAATGAATAAAATTGAAGTGTCTGTTAGTAATCTTGAATAAACAGCTTTTCACTAAATACGAATGAAATACAATTAAATGAAATAAAGTTAAAGTAAATACATTACCAACATCAATCATTTTTTCAAATATTGTGTGTCGGTCTGATGTTTCCGCTAGTCTTTGAATGGCCAGGTCGATTTTAACGGGACTTTAATTAGCAAGAAACTGATGATACAAAACTTGTCCTATTTTTTTTAGACTATCTTTGCTCCGTGGCGTTACTCGCTGCGCTATAAAGTACAGATAAAGTTAAGGCAGTAATCGCGGATAACGCTAGTGATAAATCAAAAAGCAAAGTACATTTCAAAGTAATTTATAGTAAACTATGGACATTCAAACAGAAATATTTGAAAAAATAAATTGTAAACTTCGAACTACTATTTCTGTAGACATGTGTGAGTGATGGCTACCCTTATTGCTCAGCAGAAGGTTTGATAGAGCTAGAAACATCAGAACACAGAACAGAAGAAAAGAACGTGTACAATATACCTATACATTGTCCATTGTATTATTGTACATTGTCCTTTACTTTTTTCCAAAGTTGCTATTGGTCATCTTATATATTAAAAAAATCCTATGATCTCAAGGATCTCCAATATTTGTCATTAACGATTATTTCCAAATCAAGAAAATAAAAGAATATGAGAAGTTATTTTTTGAAAGGTGTTTCAGGAGCCTCGAGAGAAAATCGTGTTGGTAATGCAGACACGTGATTATATTTACACACGCAAATAAGTAATCATGAAGCCTCTCAAGTTTATGAAACTATTGCCCAATAACACTTACGCCGGGTTGTGGAGAAACAATATTATATTTAACCTTAATTTGAAACAGATTTGCAAACAATAGTAAATAGCCTTCGACCGCCTTACCCAGATCGCGGATGGATGCTCTCGTTCTTAAAAAACAGATAAAAACAAAAGAAAGAAAAAGAAAAGACTCTCACTAATCTTCAATACCCTCGTCAAGTGAGGCACGTAATTGCATTTATTTTAAAAGAGACAAACAATGATAGCTATAAGCCTCATAGAGAAAAGGAACTGTGAATCGGGTTCAGGAAATTGTCCTTTAATACCAGGTAAAAACAAGGACCCAGGTGTATTTTTATTCGAGTCAATTATATGTAAGTTAATAACATAGACATGGGTTATATGCTATATGTATTATTTTTTATCTTTATTACTTATATATACATATTTATCACATTTTTAAATACATAAAAAATAAACAATAATATATATTTAAAAATATAAAAAAAATAGTAGACCACCGACTTCGGGTACAGGGACCAAGAAACCGGTGGTTAGGGCTCCAAAGAAAGGAACCTCCTGACAATACGAGCCGTGTCAAGAAGGACTGCCTTCTGCATCAGACCCTTGATCTAACCATCTAACGTGAGCCTCTTGAGGTGTTGGTCGAGGCTCGTATTATTTTTATTATTATTATTATCTGACAGTCAACTCGCAAACACGCCTTTTGGCCAAATCAAAGTGCGCGTTTCATCGGCTTCCTGTTACACGTTTCCGTTTCAAATTAATAAAGTAACGTAAAACTGAGAGATTTCAGAAGTTTACATAGAATTTCCTTTGTCTTATCCGATGACACGTTTAGTAATAGGATCGCATTTCATCTTTTCTCTTTTCCATAAACCATGGATTCGTCTGATCGAGGTTTTTCAAAAACAAAAAATAGAAAATAACATTAAATTTAAAAAGAAACAAAACTGTGGCATCGGTTTGGACAAAAAATCCAAATAAATCCCCCAGGGGTTTAAGCGGGTGATCCAAGTGGACGGAGTCAAAATTTTAAAATGTGGTTGAGGTTACCTTTTTTTTTATGTAATCGTGTTCAAACGAGCAGACGTATCGCCTGATGGTAAGCGATTATCGCCGCACATGGACATCAGCAACACCAGAGGTGTAACAAGTGCGTTGCCAGCCTTTGGGGGATGGGGAGGAGAATGGGGATGGGTAGAGGGGCTGGGGTATGGGCCTCCGGTATCCTCACTCACTCGGTGAAACATAGCGCAAGCGTTGTTTAACACCGGTTTTCTGTGAGGCCGTGGTATCACTCCGGTCGAACCGGCCCATTCATACCGAAGCATGGCTCTCTCACGGTTAAAACTCGACTCGGTTAGTTACTCGACTCTTGCACTGCCTCACTGAAAACCAGCATATATTGATTACACGAATGGCGAATTAGCTCAAGCGGTCACAGCGCTGCTTTCTACATCACTGAGTGTTGGTTAGAATTCCATATACGACAGTACTTTGAGGATCCACTAATGGTTGTTCTGAGTGTGGGTGTTCTTTGTGAAGGTTTCATGTATGTTTGCGAAGTCCCCCGCGACACAGGATTTATGTTGCTTTTCACCTAGTGTAAAAAATCCTCGGTGATCCCCTGCCCGGCCTGGGGAAGTGAATAGGTATCACTTACCAGCACATATATGACCTGTTTCTTCTTAGTCATTTACTCTTGATAGTGCAGTAGTGGTTGCCGATGCTCCCGCAATTTGTCCCCAACTATTACGGTCCATTGAGTATCGGCGTCTCGTGACCTGTTGACTAATACCCCATTTACTATTAAAGAGCACAACTAGCTAGTCTAAAAAAGAAGACTAAGTCACTCATTCTATCATCAGCCATCTGCCAGTGAAAGTCTCGTCAAAATCGGTCCAGCCGCTCCAGAGATAAGCCGGAACAAAGAAAAATTTAAACTCTTTTTTTTGTTTATGTATATTTATCGTGTATACATATACATTTAGTAAAAAGCGGTTATGTTAATATTACAAACAAACACTCCAATTTTATTTATTTGCATAGATGTACGTGTAAAATTGATTTCTAACAGTTTACCAAAGTCATTATGGAATAGTGGAAGCTGGTAATTTTCATGAATCATTTTGACGTTGTTAGCATATTTTCGAGGATCGCTTTAACAGCAGTGAAGGATGCCAACAATCTGGGGTGCGATTATATCTGAAATGATGCAACTGTAGAAAGTTAGCACGCAATGTTACTGGACGACTTTTTAACGAGACTGGCGAGGGTCGTGTGACTTGATACAGTTTTTTTTATGGAATAAGGGACAAACGAGCAGACGTATAGCCTGATGGTAAGCGATTACCGCCGCCCATGGACACCCACGACACCAGAGCCAAGTGCGTTGCCGGCCTTTGGGGGATGGGAAGGGGTATTCGTGAAGGGGTTATGGTATAGGCCTCTGATATCCTTCTCACCCACTCGGTGAAACACAGCGCAAGCGCTGTTTCACACCGGTTTTCTGTCAGGTATCACTCCGGTCGAGCCGGCCTATTCATACTAGCTGACCCTCACAGCCTTTTTTAAATGTTTGGCATTGCCAAAATGACTCAAATCTGCCTGATGGAAAGCATAAGCAGAATAAAAGAAGAGTGGTGGTCACCATACTCATTGTGAATGCAACAAACCCGCATGGTGACCCACACTATAGCGGCTTAGTGATGCTTCTGCATCCTTTTACATCCTCCACTTTGACACTCCATCCCATAATTTTAAACTTGATCTTAAATGTCCTTGTTCATTCTAATGGCGGCATGTACAAACTAACTTGTATGTTAAAGCGATATTGTAGATAACCGATTAATGTGCAATCGATTTGTGTGAACAATTTCCTTTTGACATCTCTATACAGCTACTTGCATAGTAATTAAATATATCAGGGCTGCGGTTTCCCAAGCGAAGTGGATAATTGCGATCCACTAGATAATTAACTCGAAGAATTACGCTACATACGTCCGTTATTAGTTAGAACATATTGCAAATACTTCGACGTACTCGTATTTACTCGTATTATACTAGAAAATCTATATAAATTATTTAAATTAAAGTATCTCTTTGTAATTTTAAATTAGCGGCTCACTGAACATATGAAAATGTAGGTACTTACATAGAGACAGGCACGTAAGTTGGCCAGAGTCGTTAGATAAATAAAATGAATAAATATTTCGGACATTTAACACACAACGGCATTTAGTCCCAAGCTAAGGAGAGCTTGTGTTATAGGTACTACTAGACAACTGATATAAATACATTTATACTTTTATTTTAACTACATACATATCAAACACAGAAAACACCCAAACTCGGCATCGAACTGAAGCTTCAAGCACAGCAGTCGCATACGCTACCACTGCGCTACAGAGGCAGAAGTCGTTTTTTAGATCCCTTCGGTTGATAGAGGGACGCGGGGATTGTAGTAGCACCGTTCCAAGCAAGCGATTGGAGCGTCAGTCGACTACACTACCATTTTGTTTGTTTTGATTTGTCACACTAACATACTGTGCGCGTACCTATCCCCACTTCGCCGTAATCTGGTCAAGTTACGCGCCGGGACATATGTACGTATACAATAAAAAATCACAACACGAAATCAATTTGTCTGTTTGTTCTGGCTACTCTCTTAAAGGGCTCTACCGATTTTGACGAAGCTTTTACTGACAGATAGGTGATGTTTTAGGATTGACTTAGATTCCTTTTGTTTTAGGAAAAAATGGGTTACACGAAAATAAAATTAAATCCATTGAAATAGTGAATTAATCGAGAAATCATTCGCCAAAAATGCCTTAGATGATAATTTTGGAAAAGAGCTGATATTCTTCCACTGCTGGACCGAAAGCTAAGAAACTGGCTTTCAAATAGAAAATAATTGAAAACCACATTGAAATCGGTCCACCCGTTTGAGAGTTACGATACTGCAGACACACACACACACACACACAGAGAGAGAGACCGACAATGACGTAAAATTAAAACACAATCTTTTTGCGTTGGGGGTTAAAAAAGGAAATATAAGGGATATACTTGTTATCACAATATGTGTTTTTGTGTGTTTCCTATCTCAAAAGGAAAAAACAGAACATTTATAAGATCACTTTCTTGTCCGTCTGTCTGTAAGCTTTAACCTTATTTCTTAAAGCTTATTCTAAGCTATAATAGATAGCTGTTTAATAATAACTTCTCCGTTCAAATCATGGAACATGATCCCGCCCTTTGCTAGAACTGCTTCACTCTCAATTTTCTTCGTGAAGATATATCTGCTTGCTTTATCCCTAATATTAACTCCCGCCTTCTATTCTTCAACTTCTTTCATTCCGTTCCCAATCGTCAAAACTGTACATTCCCAAGCTGGTGCGTTTTTAGGCAGGCACATGTCTTTAAAGATACCAGCCGAGACCCTACCGTGTTTCCACACCATTATTAATATTGCATAGTAAGCAGCAACAAGATAAAATGGATACCTAAATAATTCTTTATATATATAAATCTTCTGCGTGTGTAGTTCTGTTTGATTCGAACCGCGACGGGAGCTCATCTACTATTCATCAATCATCATCAACAACCCATAATATCACAATTCTGTCTCAGGAGAGGGTCAAGGCCATAAGTCCCCACGCTGGCCGAGTTTAGGTAGGGACTGGCAAGGCAACGTTGTGGCTACGTAACATTACCGTTGGATGTTTTTAAGCCGCCCAAAGGCCTCCAACTAAGCTTCACGACTGTTATTCTATGATAAAAACCGAGACCGACAGCTTATGTGACCTCCGAACCACGGAGACACCCTTGGTAACATGCCACCAGCGGTCACTCATCCAGGTACTGACCGCGCCGTCGTTGCTTACCCTCGGTGATTGTTTCTAATCACCTGGGCTATAAGCGCCTCAATCTAACCTAATATCTAATCTACTACTAAATAAATATTTAATAATACTGTACATTATGCTTCACGATTACAAAAGCCGATAGAACCGGTGTCTGATTGGCAAAATGCCAATTAAAAGAATGTAAAAGCGGAAATTATAGATTTGGCACGTCATTAAAGTATAGTAGTATTAAAGTATTTTGCCTTGAATCTAACCGTTGTTTCATTAAGTGTATGTTTCTAAAACAGGTCTCCTAAGCCAAAGATAAGCAAGAATTTTTTTCATCGTGTACTAGCTGTTGCCAGCGTGTATGTCGGTTATCTTAACAAAAAGTAGCCTATGTCCTTCTCCAAGGTCTAATCTATCTCTATGCGAAAATTCAAACTGCCATCATCATTCAATTCATCAACTGCCTCGTTGGCGCAATGGTAGCGTATGCGACTGCTGAGCTCTGGGGTCTCGGGTTCGATTCCCAAGTCGGTCCAAATCTTTGTATGACCTACAAATCTTTGTTTCGGGGTCTGGGTGTTTTCTACGTATAATATGTATGTATTTACAAAAAAAGTATATATGTATTTATGTCAGTTGTCTTAGTACCTATAACACAAGTCCTGCTTAGCTCGGGACTAGATGGCGTTGTGTGTTAGATGTCCGAAATATTTATTTATTCATTATTTTATTTGTTATCCAAATCGGTTTCGCGGATTATCCGTAAAACCTAAGATACAGCCAGAGGTACTTTCGAATTTATATTATTAGTATGATTTGAAAACTAGCGACCCAATCGAAATTCACGTGGGTGAACTGACATCCTTGACTTTTCTTTAGGATATGCACGTATTAGACATTTAAACGTTCCTCTTCAATCACTCTATATTGATGAAAGCCGTTGGGTAATTTTAGAAGATCAAAGTCTACAGGGACAAGAAGCGAGGTCGGGACCGAAGCATGCCACTTGCGTTGTTTGAACAACATTCCGAGTTTTATAACTATAGTTTTAATATTTCACTTCTGCCCTTTCCTAACGTATTTGTCCATATTCAAATTATACTAAAATGACAATTAATTGTACTATTTCGTTTTTAAGTAACCGTACATCTGTAATCCGAAGCCATACTATTTAGTGATAGTTCGATACAGAAGGTTCACTTTGTAGTGACAGTTAAAGAAGAAACTACTTTTTGTACAACAAAATAAAGTACATTTTAACTTGAGTAGCAATTGGTATGACGTTAGCATTTCCTATTTACTGTAATACTATTATTTTTTTTACCTACTTGTTTAGGCGCTTTAAACATAGCATATATCTATATGTATAAAAGAGGGAGGTGACTGACTGAATAAGATACCCAGAGATCAACGCACAGCCCTAACTGCTGAACTTAGAATCCTGAAATTTTGTAGGTTCTTTATATAACGTTCTGAATAACCTTATTGAAGTGTTGAAGAAATCTTTTGTTCAAATTTGGCCATTATTCTTTCTTTAACAATATTGCATTGATTCGTAATAGAAAAATAACCAGTTGCCTGCCAAGAAAATATATCATACAGTTTCGGGTTTCCTTTTGTAACCTGTTTCCGAGGTGATATGAAGGTCGCAGTACTATTTAATTTCAAGGTTATTTTCGTAATTAAAGAATGAAGAAATTTGTATTTGTATTCTATTCCTTTGTTGTGTTGCCAGTTACTATGCAGTGTGTTAGAGCAAATTGCAATGCGTTATAAATAGCGTAGCTAGTAGCCATGCATGCGTCCTGTAATCTTTGTACTTAGACTGAACACATAATGACTGCCTCGGTGGCGCAGCGGTAGCGTACGCGACTGCTGTCCATGAGGTCTCGGGCTCGAATCCTGGGTCGAACCAAATGTTTGTAACATTTGCAAATATTTGTTTCGGAGTTCGGGTGTTTTCTATGTATAATATGTATGTATTTACAAAAAAAATGTATTTATGTATTCATATCAGTTGTCTGGTACCCAAAATACAAGCTCTGCTTGGTTTGGGACTAGATGGCGTTGTGTGTTAGATATCCGAAATATTTGTTATTTATTGTTATTATAATTGAAATCTACACTGATCCAATTAGAAATAATTATATTACAATGTTTTTCCGTTATTTTTCTTATGTCCGTTATTTTATATGCATAACAATAAATCGTTATTACCGAGCCTCTTTGCTATATGTTACGCGAGTCTTAAAAACCAATAAATTTTATCTATACAAATGAATAAAATTGGAGTGTCTGTTTGTAATATATAAATACACGATACTACTACCAAAATAACATCCTTTTCATATTTAACTGTCTGTATGATTGTTCCGGCTAAACACTGGAGCTGCTGGACCGATTTTGACGAAACTTTCACTGACAGATAGTTGGAGGAGTAACTTAGGTTATTTTTTGTAGATTAGCTTTGCCCGCCTTTACCCGCGGTGCTTGAATCGCGGGACTCAGTTAGTAATAAATATAAACTAGTTCATTTACGCTGCAATAACATTTATATAAATATACAGTTTTGTCAGAACTCCACGGATCAATGAATTAGGTTTTGCATAGAAATACAAAATGTATTATTTGTCTAAGCTAAGACATATTCAATTTACGATAACATACAGAGCCACTTATTAACGCGTAAGCCGATACTTAGCTTGTGATGAAATGATTAATTATAATAAATTTTGGTAACTTCAATTTCGATATTAAATTAGTTTCTTATATGACTTAATTGATTAACTTTCAATTGCTTTGGCAATTAATCAACATAGTCCCCAGTTATTTATTAAGCTGTGGGTAGCGATCATATTCTCGTCACCAATGTATAGTTATAAAATAATTGAAAAATACATCGTCAGAAAATGGCAAAGAATCTAACAACCCGCCTCAGGTTCGCACGGGTTCATTACGGAAAATATAATATAGCCCATGTTTCTTTAAGGTTAATTTTTTCCAACGTCTTCAACAAATATCGTTATATTTTAGCCAATATACTCAAAAATTTAACAAATTTTATACGAAAACTTTCCTCAAGAATCTATCTATCTATAAGTAAAAACTGCATAAAGTAGGTGCAGTAACTTTTGAGTTTATCGTGAACAGATAAACAGATGCGACGGAGGATTTTGTTTTATAATTTGTAGGGATTAGCTTTTGCCCGCGGCTCTACCACCGTGTATGTCGGTAGACGAGAAAAAGGAGCCTATGTCAAGAATCAAAATAATTCCATACCGAATTTCATTGAACCGGTGCAGCGATTAGCTATACAAAAGCGTAACAGACAGATACTTTAGAATTTATGATGTTAGTATCGTAGTATGAAAAATGATTAATTAAATACTGCGTTGAAAAATATAATTAAATATAGTAAATACTAGTATTTTAAACGGTCCTCACGAAGAGCCCTGCATTCTCTTGTGTGGGGGTGTAAGGTGTAACCTTTTTATGAGGTCTTATTATACAGGAGCACTGGTCTTCATTGATATGCAAAGTGTTTGTGCAGGTCCACCCCGAGAATCCTGAATGGACTTGCTTCGAACAGAGCGCCCTCCTAGACGTCAAGAGCTTTTTTGGGCTTGAGAACACGGTGGAGAAGATCGCTATGAAACAGTATGCCTCAAATGTTGCTAAAGGTAAGTCACCAATCACATCATAGCTTTTTAGAACAACATTGGGAGAGCAACAAGAACACTGGTTAGGGTTCCGTACTTCAAAAGGAAAAAGCGGAACCCTTATAGAATCATTTTTGGTCCGTCTGTTTGTCTGTCTGTCAAGACCTTTTTTATTAAGAACGCGTAGAGGTATCAAGTTGAAATTCGTATCAAATACTCAAGTCTACTGTCTCTTGTAGCTGTAAAAAAAACAAACTTGTAAATCAAGGTAATCAAAAGATACAGCCGTTTAACCTGCAAATTTTCGACACCCACAAGGGAATCAAAACCTACAGGGTAATAATTCCTGTGAATTCAGAATCATGAAATTTTGATACGAAGCAATGTCTTATAGCACTGATAAAGGAAAAATTGCGAAAGTACAGGTGTATACGGAACCCTCGGTGCGCGAGTCTTAATCTGGCCAATTTTTTTTGGTTGAAGTCACTGCATATCTACCAAAAAACAGATGTACTGTACGTTAAAGTTGTTGGGTTTCTTTGTATAACCTGTTTCCAGGGTGATATAGAGGCTGAGTGCCACCATTGCGATGGCCAGACCGTAGATACGGCGCTTCACACACTGGCAGAATGTCCGGCGTGGGAGGAGCCGAGGCGTGATCTCGTGGCGGCCATCGGGGTGGGGGTTCTCTCGCTCGGTAACATGATTGCGGCCATGTTGCGGAGCGAGAGCGCGTGGAACTCCGCCGTTTCTTTCTGCGAGCAAATTTTGCTTGCCAAGGCCTGGCGGACCAGGAGAGATCTAAACCTCTCCCGGTTCATCAGGCCCGGGAACGGGCCAGGTACCGCAGACGACTTGGGCGCCGGAGATCACAAAATGATATTTGATATTTTGTATTTATTGTTATTACAATTATTTTGTAACTAGTTGATCCACGCAACTTGACCTGCGTATCTAAAGAACCTGGACTTCCGCGAATATTCAAGACCAACATTAGTCAAATCGGTCAAACCATTCATGAGTTTTAATAAGACTTACGAAAAGCAACTCATTTTCACTTATAAAGTATATAACTCAAAGAAAAATGTAACTGCGTTTTCAAACACCGAAAAACACTACACATAACACAACGCTATCTTCATGAATGACCAAGACCTTCGTCTGAACATAGTCTCATTGATTTTTTTAAATGAGTTCCCGTCACTCTATACACATACACCCTTGTCCCATGGTTCCTCTTTTTTGGGAAAAAGCGGTACGAATTATAAGCCAATTTGGACTCTGGCCTCTCATTCAGCCGTGTTAGCGATGTCCTTTAACGTCAGTCGTTCAATCATCTTATCTACTTTTCGCTATGCACCAATATGACTCTTAAATTCCACTTTATTTCTAAAAGTACCCACTCACAGTCGCACTTACTTGATATAGTAATTTCGGCTGTCCGGTTTAAGTAACCGGGCGGCATCCCTTATTAATTATGTTTTGACGAGCTGGATCAGCCAGTTAAGAAAGGAGGGTAGCTTTATAAATGTTTTCTTGAATACTTCCGGTTAGAGATACTTAAAGTTTCTGAAGCTGGATACTTTTGGACTGAATTTGATTTTGCACTACTTCTGCAATCTGTAGAAAATTGTAAATTGTTAAAAATGCGTTGCCAATCTTTGAGTGCAAGCTCGTTTGATGAAATACTAGACCTAGCAGACGCATGTCATTAGACCGTCTTAAAGTGGGTCACCATGCTACGTTTGTGTATACAGTGCATTCGCAATGAGTATGGTGACTGTGGCGACTTCCACATACAGCACCACAGAATCATTCTACATCGCCATCTACCGTAGATACAATGAACTATGAAGTAATGTACTACACGAAGAAACTACCAATCCTGCATCGCGCAATCGAAGTTTTCGCGCCGATTAGCATATATACAATTTCCCAACATCAACCGTTGGGCCGTGGGCACGTCAGAGGATCCTCCCTTTACGTTGGTGAGACTAACCACCAAATGATACACTTCCTCCACAGTGACCAACTACTCCCGCATTCCCCTCATGCTTCATCATCTGTTCCGTCAGGCAGTGTAATCACTTTGGCAGGTTCATATGTATGTTAAATCAATTTCACAGACTAATAGATCTGGTGAATCAGGCGCATATGCGTCAAACATGTCTCCTACAATACATATTTGTTTTTACTAATGTTGCTATTCTGCTAGAAATTGAGTTATAAAATTTATTTAAAGAAAAAATACACAAGAGATTTTATGTTGACACATTCCGAATTGCCAGTTCCGAATTGAAATATTTGAATTAAAGATGAGAAGTTAAGATCAGGTGTTATAGACTTACTAGGTATCATGTACGCGATATATAATATTTGAACCTGAGCCTGTTGTGATGTGACTGGATTTTACTTGTGTTAGCAATTCTTTTCACTGTGTTTCGAAGGGGAAGGTGAGGAAAGGGGTTGCAATGTATTTGTGTCAGCCCTAGTTATGCTACAAACGCCGTAGCTAATTTAATCTTTCTGACCAATAATACTAAGAATTTATTAAAAATGGAATAAAAATGCATTATTTTTGTCATCAGGTAAAGAACTCATTGAAGTATTCATGAAGGAGGTTATCCAGGACGGAATAACGGAAATCTTCCCTTGGTCAGCGGATGATCCGGAATACAATCACGAGCTCCGACGAATAATGTCAAGAGGAAAAGAACCTTTGTCGCCGAGACCTATCCTTCAGTCCAAGAAACATACACCGGCAGGTCAGTGTATTTTAGTTATATGTGTAACACCTTTTCAATCGCCCCTCTGCTATGTTCTGAAATGGAACAAGAAGCCATTAAGGGCGCCAATTTATAGAACTGATGAGAACGCGCGATGCTGGTGTGGACTTTCAGACATAGAGTAACACGGTAGAGAGTGACCATACGCAGGGGTTCCTCTCTGTTAAAGTATAAGCCCAAATGGGCCTACGCATTAGACTGATATGGCACAGAATGAGTTTGTGGGATACGGCGCCAAACGAGCAGACTTATTGCCTGATGGTAAGCGATTACCGCCGCCCATGGACACCCGCAACATTACAGAGAGAGAGGTGATAACGCAGGGGTTCCTCTCGGTAAACGGTTTTGTTTAAATTGTTTTGTGTAAGTTCGTAGTAACAGGCGATATGTGAAGATTTTATTCTGCAAAAAATCATTAACTGCTTTGTATCGAAAAAAAGGCAATGTTGCTACTCCGCCGGCCTGTGTTGCTCTATGCTGCCAGATGATACATATATAATGCGATTATAACAACGGTCTTTTGTATTATTTTTTATACTTTGAAATCAAACTATCTTCTGTACCTTTTGTTTAAAAGATACTATTCAATCTCATTTTGTAAGGGCTTGATTTGACTTTTCTAATGGACTGTAGGGCTAGGTAATCGATAGTAACAATGAGACTAGTTGCACTGCTCCAACAATTATTTTAATTATACAATAAAGCATGCATATACGATATGTTATATAAGCTGCGGAGAAAAAAAGCTAACTTGAGTGTAGACGCACTTAAAAAAAATTACATATTTGAATGTTGGTGTTCCCAACAAATATTGACCTAGAACAATAGTTATTTAATGCGATAACTTGACACGTTTGGAAAGGTATACAAAGAGGAAGGAAGGTATTGTTGTATTGTCATATAGCTATAACCAAATGGCTGTCACGCTTATAACAGCAGATTGATTGAGGTCATTGAAAGTATTAGTGTTACGTATTTGGCACATGTGACCATTCTAATAGACGAACTTTTCCATGCATTTTAGAAAGAAAATATAGCTAAATATAATCCATCCACACTAAAATATTATAAATTTGAAAGTAACGCTGTCTGTCTGTTCTCTCAAGGCTAATCAGCTGCACCGATTTCAACGTTTGTCACGAAGATACTTTGATTCTTGAGGTATCACATACTCTTTACCGGAATCGCAGAAATCGGCTAGTTTCAATATAATTTCATAAAACTTTGCTTTCTTCTGACGCAACATTTTTCATTAATTTTAAAACAACCAAACATTTGTATTGAAAATAAGAACGCTATATTTATTTATTTATTTTTTATTTATAAACTTTATGCACTACATTGTACATCGGCGGACTTAATGCCCAGGGCATTCTCTTCCAGTCAACCTTCGGGTGATGTAGATAGTTTGTAAGGTAGGTGCACAGAGAGGTTACATACTTATAAGACATATACAGTTCACAATTTATTTGAACGTATACACACATACATAGACTTAAATATAACGTACATATATAAATATATGNCTTTATGACAAACAGGAGTTGGTATATCGTATTTCTACACCACCCGCCAGCAGACACACACATAATGCACCATAAACAGTTATACAATTAAAGATTGATTTGCGACAAGAAATTATGATAAAAACCGTATAAATTTCTAAAAAATAAAACAGGTAATGACATTAACTAGCAAACATAAAAATAGGGACAAAAAACAAGAAATTAAATTTAAAAAAAAAAAATTATGACAATTTTTTCTGTCAGCACTACGGCATAACGTTTCCGAACGTACTCAAATGACAAAAAGAAACTAAATTGACAGATGACAAGTATTGTCACAAGTCGACTTTGAAATGCGATATAAACAAACAAAACAAAACAGTGCAAAACTCGGCGCATTTATATTTACAACAAAACCAAATATGAGACTATCTTGAATATCGGAATAATGCAAGACAGTTATAATTTCCGCGTGTTTTTAGTGATTGTGCTCGAGACCGTCTTGAGTGGTGATGTCGTCTTGGGGTATCTGGCTATGAGAGGTTCCAGTTCATCCGGGGATGTTATTTTGTGGCGACTATCGTCCGCAGGTTTGACGATTATATTGCCATCCTGCGTCCAGCAGGCCGCCACGCCGAAATGCTGCCGAGCCATGCTGAAAGTGGTCTGTCGAGTTTTAGTGAGAAACTCCCTCACGGTAAAGCCAGACCCCTTCAGTCTCGACTTTGCTTTCCAGACTTCAGCCCGAACCTCCGCTGAAGAAAACCGAATCAGCACTGGACGACGACGTTCTTTGGATGTAGTGCCAATGCGGTGACAGGACTGGATGCTAGATGCTGTCATATCCCCATCTTCTTGTCAAAGACATCCAACAAGGTTTTGGTGCAGTCCTCCTTAATAGCTTCAGGCACTCCCAGAACGATAAGCGCCTTACGTCTATGACGAGTCTCCATGACATCTACCATTTTGACACACTCGCTAATTTGTTTGCGAAGCAGACCCAACATGCTGAACATCAGACCCCGGAATGTTCTAAATTCCTCCGAGACGCGGGCAACTGTTTCCTTTGCATTACCTCCAGTATGTAGTTGAGCCTCTAGCTGAGCCATCCTCTTGGAGAAACTTTCCTCTAGACTGCTCTGAGCAGCTTGAATGTCAGCAAGCTGGGACATTGTAGTAATTGAAGATGCACTCACACACACACACCGAGAAATACGAAGGCACTACTTTGTTTGAAAGAACGAAAAATGAAATGTAGCAAATAAGCTGGCAGGTGGCTTAAACACTTAGCACAACATATAACCTGTATAGAAACTGTAAGTGTTATAAAGAGTATACAGTAATTTACTATTTTTTTTAAATATTTTTATGTATAATTAATTTAATAAATACGGAGCTTTTAAAACAATGTATTGACTTTTTTCACGCCTACCCTCGAAAAAAAAAAAAATACCCACAACTTAAAAAATATTAATGGTTACTGTAGTCGAACTATGACAAATTGTGGAATCATTGCAAAATAATTTAAAAGTTAATCCATTGGGCGATATCTGTAACTAATTGAATATCGAAATGGCAGTAACCAAAATTAATGATAATTTTTAACTTTATTAGACGTAAGTATCGACATGATAATATTGAAATAAATATTTCTATAACGTATCGTTTGTATGACTTTAAAAAAGTTGCAGGTTTCTAAAATATAGTAAACTAGTGATCCGGCTCGACTCCGCAGTCTTTGAAATCCTCTTATTTCTTCTGCTATAATATGCATGTATTATTTTATACATTAAATTATTACTCATAAAAACTTTACTCTGGAATCATTCTATCTATTACTGAAAGCTGCATAAACATCCGTAGAGGAGTTTAAAAGATCTAAGCGAAGAGATGCCGGCGGAATCGATTTAATTTTATACTACTGTTACGAGGAAAGATTATTCGCGGACACTCGATACACAGAAAGTTCTCGTCGATTTCTTGAGGCACGGAATAATGAATCTTACATCGATATACATAGCGTCGAATTGATTGTTGTTTCCAGTGATCTGGCCGGCAAGCGCAGCCTTAGTATCGTGAATGACCCGATATGTACGAGACGTTTCTCGGATGCGCTAGTAATAATGGGTGTAAATACGAAATCTCGCGAGCCTCGGTTAGTTCAGTTTAAGCTACAGTGCGATATATATCTAAGTGGCCAGTGATTAACCTAGCGACCCCAGCGACAATTAAGGACTGTTATTTTAAGTGATATTGTGATTTTAAGAGTGTTTTTAATAAAGCCGCTTCTACACATCTGAAGATTTATTTCTCAAATCTATCGCACCCCAAAACAACACTATGTAAAGATTTCCTGTGTTGTTATTGATAAAATTGTAAAGACAACGCTGTTACTAGGCAGAGAAGAATAAAGCTATGACACAAATTGGTTTAGGGTGAAAATTTACTTTCAAAACTTTCATAAATCAATTAAATAATTGCTTTTCGTCATTAGAATTTAGGTTTCTTTCTATTCAGCTATTGTATTTTAAAACACAGCGATGATACACAAAGTAGTGGAATTTTTTACCTAATAAATGTAAAGGTTTGGTGAAAAATTAAATCAATCAATGAGCGGGTCCTTGATACGCTGGCTCTAAGTCTTTTCCAATGTGGGTCATAGTATCTAGAGGTTAACCTCCCGCACCTAATCTTCCAATCTAACTGCTTTAAAAACTATCAACCATTCAGCAGAACTGACCAGCAAATTTCCACTTCAATTTGCTTGTTTTTCGAGCTAAATCGGTAGATTGCCGGCTTACTTAGTTCAGCGATATTACCTTCTGGAAACCTATTTATGATATTTGGGACTTACGTGTTGACGGCTTATCTGGTAGAAAGTGTCTGCCACACTCAAAACACCTGTCATTCGGACGATGTCATTCAGAGATATTTTGATTTTTATTTTTGATTGGGACTACGGATTTTTCTTGAAGGTTTAAACGTGTAATCGGTCATGAGTGGTGGAGTCCCAATCATTCAAATAATGATTTGATCAGGTAGGCAACTTTTAGGTCTTGGATTACCTCCTCCCCCCTTTCACGTAAAGAGGAAAGCCTAACTGTGAACAAAATAGCCGATACCATATGTCTACAAGGACAGAGTTAAAAAGGTCGAGCTCATAATAAAACCATAGTATCTAACATACTGCCGTGTGAGGGTTAACTCGGGTTTAGCGTCATGAATATTTATGAGCGGCGCGTCTGTTTCGTCACCATAACCCTCAAATATCGGTTTAATTTTTAAATTGTGTCGTGACGGGACTTAAAAGGGTTGTGGATATTTTAGGTTGATACGCAACTACTTTAGTCTGAATTTTGACCTTTAAACGTAATGGCGCCTTAGCAAGTATACTAGAGAGTAAAATCCGCAAGTCATTTCTCTTTGTTAAATCGTTAATAGTGTGTCAATTACCATTGCCAAATAGCCTTTGTCGAGTCATAACGGCGCTTTTGTTTTCGATACTCGATTGTGTAATTCTGATTTTAAGAAGTAATCTATCTATACAACTAAATAAAATTGGAGATTCTGTTTGTGTAATAAAATAACCGCTTTTTACTAAATGTATATGTATGTTTACACAATGCATATATCAAACTATCATTTCTTACAATTTTTGTCCGTCTGTTTGTTCAGCTAATCTCTGGAATGGATGGACCGAATTTGATGGGACTTTTACTAGCCGATAGCTGATAAAAGGAGTAACTTAGGCTACTATTTTTTAAACTAACTTTGCCCAGGCGTTACCCGCGGTTGATGTTGTGCCTCGGATAAAACCGGGCTCAGCTAGTTGCTTGTAAGTTCCATTCGTTATTGATTTTTAATAAACTTCAAAAAAGGAGGTTCTCAATTCGACTGCATTTTTTATGTTTATTACCTCAGAACTTTTGACTGGGTGAACCGATTTTGATGATTGATTGGTTTTTTTATTTGAAAGCTTGTACTTCTTCTGTTTCATTTCAGTTTGGTCCAGTTCTTGAAATCGTTTTTTTTAATAGGGACGAGGAGGGGAAGGGATTGTAATATGGGCTACCGGTTGAGCTGGCCCATGCATACCGAAGCGTGGCTCTCCCACGACAGAGATGCCCAAGTATGAGTTTATCTATTTGTAACATACAAGATATACGTACATTACAAAGCCGTGATTTAAGAACTCATTAATTATACCCTCAACTTACTTACCCTCAACTCATATTACAAGGCATGAGGCGCTCATAGTCCAGTTGCGTTTGATTAGAAATAGAGTCAGTACCTAGATGGGTGACCGCTGGTGGCATGATACCATGAGTGTCTGCGTGATTTGGAGGTCTCGTTAAGCAGTCGGTCCCGGTTGTTATCATAGGATTACAGTCGAGAAGCTTGGTTGGTGGCCTTAGGGCGGCTTGAAAAAAAACATCCAACGGCAAGATTACGTAGCCACAACCTTGTCTTGCCAGTCCCCAACCCGCACTCGGCCAGCGTGGGGACGTATGGCCTTAACCCTCTCCTGAGAGGAGACCCGAGCCCAGCAGTCGGATGTTATGGGTTGTTGATGATTATAAGTTATACTGGTTTTGTCTTAAATTAAATTGGATGTGGTGATGTGGTATATATAGGTACAACAGTATTTTAATTATTAAAATTTGATGATTCACGAACGAATTTATTAATTTCTTTTAAAACTTCGATGTAAATTGTTATACGTACGTAAATATTTATAAAGGACTGGGATAATTAAATTTTACGTCGGACTTTCAACAGTTCTAATTAAAGATAATGTTCCTCAAACAACATTTATTTTGTCGAGAGATCTCAATGAGTTCCTTATTCCTTCGGAGATCGAGGTTCTGTGACCTTTTTTTGATTATGGATAACTAGGTTTTGCCCGCGTCTATGCTCGCGTTTATTTCGGTTCTAGCGGATAAGAGTAGTTTTGTCTATTTTAAAAAAAAACAAAGTATCAAGTTTTTTTTTTATATTTAATCTGCCAAAATGACTCTGCCCTGCCTGATGGCAAGCATGAGCAGAATCCAAGAGTGGTGGTCACCATCCCCAATGCGATAAAGAACAATGCAGCATGGTGACCCACACTATGGCGGCCTAGGGGGAAGGGGGATGGTGAGGGGGATAGGGGGCGTTGGATTGGGGTATGGGCCTCCGGTATCCTCACTCACTCGATGAAACACAACGTAAGCGCTGTTTCACACCGGTTTTCTGTGAGGCCGTGGTATCACTCCGGTCGAGCCGGCCCATTCATGCCGAAGCGTGGCTCTCCCACGTAATTCATGTAATGGGTATTGTCTATTACCCATATTACAAGTTCCGCTTCATTTGGGGCTAGTTAGCATTGTGTGAAAAAAGAACGGTTACAGTGAGCCAACCATAAAAGAAAGACATGCTGTGGCGGAATATCTTTAAGGTAGAGCTAAGAACGTAGGTACACAGTTGTTATTGTATTAGGTATACGCTAACCCAGGGGCATTGCTGGCATTAATGCTGATTTTGCTACCCAACTTTTGCAAATCTAGACCATTTTATTTATGTGCCAAAATCCATCCAGATTCAATCAGTCGTTCTGGCGTGTTTGTAACAAACGTGCATCCTTATTGTAGATAATTTATTATGTATGTAATCGGACGTGAATATTTCTCGTATATCAATCATCATCTCGGATATCAATGAAATGAGTTTTCTTTTGCCATCATTACTTCTAAGTACGTATTTAAAACTAAAACTTATTTAATTCTGTTGTGTTACAGTGGTTAATCGGGAGCGATAGAGATGATCAGCTAATAATGAATGTTGAATCATAATATATGAATGTTTAATATCAAAAGTGGCCTGCTATGGCCCCACTAGGTTTGCAGATTTATAACTTTGTAAATCGAATCAAGCAGATATATTTCTATGGTTATTGTTATTCCTCTTTGGAAAATTTTTGGGGATCAGATTAACGAGTTGTATATTAGTTAGCTGAATTTAATATAATCAAGCGCAGATGTTGTTCGGGAAATTTTAATACGGAAATAATGTTTAATTCTGTATAATGTTGTGAATTATATTTATAATTCTGTGGTTAATTATCATGGCATTATGACAATAAATTTTATCACTGAATTAATTTTAACACTCATCGGTTTTGGTATTTTAAGCTTTAAAGAGAAGTGTTTTAACACTGTAATATTTTGGTTACCATTTCTTGCGTTCTGCATACAGTTGAATGCAAATTTTAACAGTCTCTGAATTGGTATGAAATTGAAATTGCTACATGACCGCATCTTCATGTTCCAAAAAAACTAAGGTCATAATGGGTGCATTGTAAAGTCTACATGGTTGCAATTTTTTCAGTCTTTTACGAGATATATTGACAGTAGTGTCCTCTACACTACTGTCAATATATATATATTTCTATGTTACTTAGGAGAGCTTATGTCAAATAGTGGACTTTTTAAGACTGTTGATAATGATGGTACACCAAGACAGAATCTTTGAATTAAATTACGTAAAAGAGTATGTTACAAAGAAATTTCTTAACGAAAAAACTTGATAACAAATTTCCAACCTACTATTTTATATATATACTATTACCAGTGACTAACTTCAACACTTTGTACAAAAAAGTCCCAAAGCAAGAATCACCTCGCAACTGGCGAATCGTGAATCTAGAGAATGTAAATATTGTCTGAGGACTCTAGAAGTCGAGGGCGCTTCAGTGGCACTCGGAGTGTTGTTGTGTAGCTAAACCCCTAAAGCGCCTAGTACGGCTCGCGAAATTGAGGAATATTTCTTTTGCGAAATTCATCTGATGTTGGAGATAATAGATAGCCTTTGAGACAATAATGAGACATGTCCTTGATGTTTCTGTGAAGAGAAAGCTTCTTTAATATTTGAAGGGAGAAAATGGACGTCGTTTGTTTGAAACTTGATATAAATTAATACGATTTGGTACGATTTGTTTTGTTCTATGAAATTTTATCTATAATAGCAATAATTTGGCTTGTCTACTGGCGATCTGCATGGAAAAATTCATTGCTTCTTATTTTAAATTTTCTACAGTAATATAAGTGGTGGTACAATAATATAGTGGGTAAAAAACAGGTTGTAAATGATTTGAGTTCTGATTTAACAATAAATGGAACAATACGGCCGAAATGATAAACTCCCCTTCTCCTTTTAGTCGATTACAATACAAAAATTTCTTATTAAAAACAGTCCTTTATTACTGTTCATTTTTATTATACCTATGCTGTAATCCCTGCTAACAAGAGTAATATAAAAGTGGTCCCTGACAGAAAGTTAAAAGGTTGGGAACCCCCGCTTTATGACGTAAAAATACAATAATTACCGTTTAACTGGAACAAAGAGCGACAAAAAAAAACCTTAATAGTCAACGGTTTAACATCACGTCCGATGAAAAATAACGTTTTTATTTAAACACTTCCAACTGTAAATCGTTCCAAATGATTCGACTACAGAATCAATTCAGGTCTAGAAAACGATAGTTGCGTCTCGACCGGAGCCAGTTAAAATACCGTTTCGTTAGCTTAACGTTTATAAAGCCTAAATATATCTTGATTCATCTCTGACTCTGCTGAATGTTAAACATGGTGTATATCTCCAATGGGACAGAGAAGTTTGTTAATAATAATATACTTCATGCATTTCACATACGATAGTCTGATCCCAAACTAAACAGTGCCAGATCGCCGATAAACATACTTATACATATGTCTAAATACATACATATTCACGATGAATTATAAGGAGAGTGTTTATCACACGTTTATTTTTGCTGGATGAGAATGAAACCAACAAACGGTCAAAGTAGATATACAAAATCACGGTCAATTTAAGTGAATTCACCTTGACACATTCTTAGCTTCATTCGATTAATGGATTATCGAATTAACTGTAATTATTCTCGATGGTACTCTCCCGATGTTCTTTTCCACTCGATTTTAGTTAATTCGACGATTATTCTCTAAATCTTAGTGTCCCCTTTAATCTAGGGCAGTAAATTAGAAACGAAACTCGAAATAAAATAAATTGTTTGAATCATTATTTTATCGGTGTAGTCCTAGATTTCCGATGTAGGTCCTAGGTAATTTGTTAAAGACAAGCATGATGGGAGTAATCATTCAATATATACATTTGCCTGTCTCTTATGCATGTTCAACTAACTACACACCACTACTGTAACTCCTGTACACCAAGATTTGACCACGACCGCATTGACCCCCGAACACACCGAGTTATGTCACTTGGGAAATCCCATCAAATATTAAACTGTCTTAAAACCCGTTATGGAATTAATCAGAAAGTTTTTTTTTTAAATATATTTCTAATGGAATAGGTGTTTATCTTCCTTCTCACCTGATGAAAAGTGTAGATGAAGACGAAGGTGGTATACGCCCATCCAAAGGAAACCTGTTCACTCGACTCATAAAGGCAGTTCAACTTATCAGGAAAAATAGACCCAGGCAGATCGTTCCAAACCTTGGCGACTCTCACCAGAAACGAGGTATCAAACCGTTTAATTCCACTTTTGGGTATGTCAACAATAAAAAATATAATAAATCCACTTCCATTTTAGCAAAACGGGACACTAAAATGTAGTAAACAAGGGATTAATTTATTTTATTTTAATTAAAACTTGTTAATGAAATAATAAACTGAGATATTTCATTTGATACCCATATTGAGAGGGTTGTTCAAAAATATGTGCGACCCCATTTTGTAACGCGGCCACTTTGGATTTGCATTTTTTGGATTATATAGAATTGCATTGTCATCAGAATTAAAGGTACATTTAAAATTTCTGCTTAGTCGGCAATACTTGCACGATTTGATTACCAACAAACATAAACTAAATAAACATACTGAAGTATTATCTTTTTGAAGCATTTCGAGTTATAGGTACCTACAAGGTCAAGATCTGTTCGGCCTTTTTTTTCCCAATCCATCAAGGATAAGTAGTTCTTCTCTTCTGCATTTGATTTCTCTTCTTGTTCTTTATATATTTCTTTTCTTCCAATGTATTCCTAATGTCTTTACCAATCCCTTTAGTGTCCGGTTAATGATAATAGACTTATCTTCTGTTAAGTAAGTGGTAATAGAATATTAGTTATACTGGAATATAACCGTTATTATAAGCATTATAATAATTATACGCTAGGTAAATTGTTTGGTGACGAAAAAAATTTTGTTTGTACACAAACCTTTAAACCAAGTTAGTTTATACCGTGGGAGAGCCACGCTTCGGCACGAATGGGCCGGCTCGACCGGAGCGGCCTCACAGGAAGCCGGTGTGAAATAGCGCTTGCGCTGTGTTTTACCGAGTGAGTGAGAATACCGGAGACCCATACCGCAACACCTACTCCCATTCCCTAAAGGCCGGCAACTTATGACGCCTCTGTTGTTGCTGGTGTCCATGGGTGGCAGTAATCGCTTACCATCAGGCAATATACTCCCTATTTACATAAAAGATTGAGGTTACATATCTTAAAGGTTTACAAATTTCCAAGACAATTTATGCCAAATATTCCTATCTTTAAGATATCAATAATAATCTTAACGCGAACAATTGTCTCCGGTCCCTTTTTGAGTTATCCTTGCGTCGAATCCCCGAGAGGAATCCCGCCAAACGACCATTAAAATACTCTTTATCTTTATCTGTGGAAGATTTGCAGACACCGCAGTTACTCGGTGAATTTCGATGTGTGTTATTGTCACATAAAATGTTGAGGTACGATTTGAACCCTTCTGATTGAAGACTGTTGAATATTTCCTTGATTCGCAGCATTCATAAGGTATTGAATTTGTCATGTCTTAGCACCGTGACATAGGATTCGTTTATGGGCTTAACTTTAATATTTATTTCGGAAATTTGGACTTTCGTAAATAGCTTTTTAAAACTTAAAGTATTCTTGTATACTACTTGATAGATGGTATGGAAGAATTGAATTGTGGTGTCATGAAAAAATTGTAGCAAATCAAATAGCTTTTATTTCAAGTAGACCTATTCGGGCACTTTCGAATCGAACTCTAGTTGCTCGGCTAGAAAATGTCTTTCCTATGAAGTACAACTGGCAAGAAACTCTAGAAGGAACCCCATGATGCGCCAACCATACCTTCTAGTAAGGAAAGGTATGGGTGGCGGATGGTGAGGCACAAAAACGATGTGCGTTAAAAGAAGATATAGTAACAAGAATTAAGAAAGGAACCTCGGTTTAGTCTTATTAAATTGATGAGCAAAATTGAAAGACAAAAATAAAACTTTAGATACACACACACTTCTAATTATCAATCTGTTTTTTGCTAATACATTTTAATAATTGTTATAAATATTAATTTGCAAAAATTAAAAATGGTTGATGTGTGTACGTGTATATAAATAAAGGATGAAATATTTCCGTCGCCATATTTATTAACATGAATGAACACATGCTTGTAGATTCTCTTTAGTTATACAATAGTGATACCTCCGGGTAGAATTATAATTAAATTTTGAAAGTTTTTGTTTCAACATAGTTAATTCATGTTCTACTAATTACCTATCTACTTATATTCTATTGTCAGAACAACTAGATAAATCTGTATGTTGTTATTATATTCTTGAGTATGTAATACCACTTACTTATTGACTATCTACTACGATAGAGTATAATGGCAGGGAATGTTACGCATTCAAACCGAAAATTTATTTGTCGTAGGGTTTACGTTTGGAGCCAGCAAATTCTTTAGCTTTCTAACTTTTTAAAAGCAAAACTTAATACATAACGTACAATACTTAGAAACACATTACCGTGGGAGAGCCACGCTTCGTCATAAGTGCGCCGGCCAGACCGCAGTTATAACACGGCCTCACAGAAAACCGCTGTGAAAATGCGCTTGCGCAGTGTTTCACCAAGTGAGTGAGGATACGGGAGGCCGCAACCCTTTCCCCTATCCTCCAAAGGCCGGCACACACACTTATGACGCCTCTAGTGTTGCGGGTATCCACGGGCGGCGGCAATCGATTATCATTAGGCGAAACGTATGCTCGTGTGTCTTATTTCACAAAAAAAAATACAGCAACTTATTTTCCGTAATTTTGCATATCTCTTCGGATATTCCTATAGAAAATCACTTCTTCCTGAATGAATACATAAACGGTATAGCCCTAACAATGTATATTTATTTTATGATGATATGTGTTATGTATTAAGGGCGTAAAAGCATAACAAAGAACCACTATAATTTATTGGTATCGTAAATGTGGTGACTTCCACATACAACAAAAACAGAATATTATATAGAACATTAGATTTCCTTCAAAAATGTTCACTTAGCGAGATTCACAATAAGGTAGATGACACCCTAATTAAATTAGTTACTTTTATCATCTGTCAAAACGATAACTTTGTATGTTAAATGTACTAAATACAAACTTGTGACGTCACTATTTTAGACTACTCATTTGAGCAATATATTTCAATGTTTCTGTGATGAAAACTTGTAATAGAAATGAAAGCCTGTAATAATTATACTTCCCGTGATTTTTTGTAATATTCGTTTTAATTTAGGAGATCTGATATTTTATTGTCGAAAACGTCATCTATCCTATTGCGTGCAGAGTTAACAGATAACGAAAGAAGCCTTATAGATTTACAGAATTATCAAAATAATGCATTTATGCTTACTCAAGGGCAAAGTAATGAATGGAAATAGATCAAAAAAATAAAATTGTTTAATGCACAAAAGGTAAAATTCTTAAAGTATTAAACAAATATAACTTACAGCTAGTTTAGGTCTAAATTGCAACAACTATTCTATACCCATCAAATTTTCCCAAATCCCAGTTCCTATCCATCGTCTTACCTACCCTGAATTTCTCATCCCCAGGCTCAGACGAAGAAGCTGTTTCTACGCCTACGGCAGAAGAGATTCGAGAATTAACATACAGAGTTTTTAAAGAAAGCGATACCGGCTTACCTCCCCTATCCCCAGACACCGAGCAAAACGGCGATTTATCCATTCTAGCCACTACTTCCGGTGGCTCAGTCCCTGAACCCAAGAAATCGAAATGTGCCTGGCTAAAAAATTCGAGCCTCTGGCGGAGGACACAGAAGAGTACCTCAACGTCTAGATTTGAGCCTCCTGCCCTTCGAAGAATGCGTCCGAGTCTTACAAGTTCGGTTAACTCGGCTCGATTAGAAGAAAATATACCAGATGACAGTATCAGTAGGCCGTGTTACTGCGAACAGACGATGATCAACTTAATGAACAGGTGGGACAATCTCTTGATGCTGCTCGTCTGTGCGATGTTTGTCTTGATCATAATGTCGTCATCAGCTTACTTCAAAAGAGACAGACGTGTGTAAATAAGAGTAAATGTATTTATTGTTTTTTTTTGTTCTTTTTTTGTAGTTATAAGTGTTAATTTTAGAGAAATTTCAGATCATGGTAACATTAGTAGAAAAATAAACTTAAAACATTTAAAATCTAGATTCGATCAATAATGATAATTTCACATATCTCACGCATGACCTATGGCTGATCTCAAATTAGACAGAGTCTGTACGATTGTAATCGGACTACCGGTATTATATTTATGAATATATGTATATGTTTTTGCAAAATTATCAACATATACACATTCATCTTTTGGAAACCGTTATCATTCTCATCAAACAATAGGTTTCCACGAATGGGATTGAACCCACGGCATGTAAATTTAGCAGTCAGATTTAAGAACTAAGTCTCTTGAGTAACAGGTGTAAATGGGCGACACCATTACCATGAATCGATTCGTATGACTCGAGCTGTTCATTTGGTGACAGATTAACAATACAGAAGTAACACCACCCTTGTTCATCAAGTGGATTTCTTAAGAACCGACTAAGGAAACAAACTACGTAACAAAATCACTGCAAAGAGAACGAAAACTGCTAACAATCGAGTCTACACTAACCCATCTGGCCAACCTGGTCGCCCATAACCTCGGTCTAAATTGCAACTCAAAACATACCACCATACTAAAGACATGCCTATGTCTTTAGTATGGTCAGTGTACTGTTAAAGGTTGTTGATGCTGAAGTAAAGAGTGTGATGAGGCGATCCGTTTGTTCGTTTGCCTCCTAAACTCTAAAGGTAAAAATATAGCAACTGTATGCAAATAATATAGATAGGTTGAAAACAATGATATTATATTGTACCACACTTTGCTTCTTATTGATTGATCATTTTGTCCGGTCAGTTCACCACGTCCACAGGCAACTGACCACCCGCTTAGGTAATTCATTTTATGATTCACATCACAATCGCTTCAGCCACTATTTGCCTAATTTTAGGTTGGGATGGATTGACATTGACAACAAGCGGGTCAAATGATGGTCTGCATCATTTGACCCGCTTGTTGTCTTCCTTATTTCGTTGTTGTTTACCGAATTGAGGTGATGAGGATACCGGACCTCAAAAGACTCAATTTAAGAGGATAACGGAAACCAGAAATGTCGAAATTTTAATCCAACATAAAAAAGGACAAGAAGAACAGTATTATTCAAGCGAACTGGGACCTCATTCCCGTTTGAAAATGTCAAGTCTCACAGAAGGCCGACCGGAAATACAGCCTTTGTGTTGTAGTATTTCCCGGTCGTATTAGACCGGAAGCCCAAGGATTCAGAAGCAGTTCAGTGCATTGTAGCGTTGTCTGCATTCGCAATAAGTATGGTAACCACCACTTTAGGATTGTGCTCATATTTTCCCAAAGGCACAGTAGTCTTACATAAATAGAGCTTCAGTATCACATCAACCGCACTTTATAATCCATAGCAGAAAATAATCCTCTTCTTCGAAAAGAAATTTATATAAATGAAAGAAGTATTAGTACTTTTGAAAGGTCTCAGTAGTTATTTTCTTTGCAATGGTTATATCCCTATGTGGGTGTAGTTCGGAACGGCCCACACACGTGACGGGAGTTCGTGACTTGAGAGCAGATAAACCATGCAGGCTTTTTAGTCTGTCGTATTGTGAAGAACAGGGTTTGATGGAGTAGTTCAAGCTTTCTTGCTATGGCTTTTAAGTTCTCGTTAATTACTAAGAAGTCTCTATCCCTCAAAGAATAGTAATTCCTTTTTAACTGATCAGTTTTGATCTAGTTATTATATTTTATCGCTGGTGCAAAATGGATAGTTCTAAACGGATAAACCGATTTTGATTTTCTTTTCGTTTCTCGCTCAAAAATATTAATGTCTGTTGTTATCACCCGACTGTGAAAGAAGGAGGTCATATTTTCGAATGTATGTATGTTTATCTATTTGGCACGCTCTTGTGCCTAAACGGCTTGTCGTATTTTTATGTGAGCGTTGTCAATAGATTCTTCTTACTTGTGGGTGTAACACTGGGTACATAAAACAAGTATTGAAAAAAAATAAGTTCTATTTATCTTATAAGTTCTTCAATAAATTTAATTAAGTTGGTAGATATTGAGGCAGTCGGGTTTTTTTATATATTTTTATTTATCATTCTACCCTTTTTCGTTAAAATTTTATATTTTTGTTCTTACAAATAAATTAAAAATTCCATTTAGTTGTTTTTACTATAAATTCCTCAGGGTAATAACTTCAAGAATTCCGCCCTGTGCAGAAAGTTCAGCATGCTCTAAATATGTCTGATAAACTTAATGCAACCCTTATCTTAGCAATATATTGAGCACTTAGACTTCCCGAGTGGTCGTGGGCGTGAGGAGTAGGGTTGCCTACTATTAATAAGTTTTATATAGATTTAGAAGTGTTCAAAATAGGCCGCCATACTATGGCGGCCAATTTTGAACATTATATATATAATATAATGATATAGTTTCTGAATGATCACATTAAGGAGTAGAAAAAAACATGCATGTTCTCTGTTAGAGTTTGAATAGAAAATTCAATGATAATATGATGTATACTAAGCAAGCAAGTTTAATAAAGCCTGTGAAAAATAATTGTTTCTTTAAGCTCGATTGGCGAATTAGTCTGGTATTACCAATTGTAAACAATTTTCGTCGTCGAGGCTATTCGTATTTCAACATCGAAACTTAATTAAATAAACGGAATAGGATATCCCTTGTAATGTAAATATATTTTATGAATAGGAAACTGTAATATGAAAGCAATAAAGATCGTTTTTAACTGCTGTTGTCAACCCTAGTTTCATTACCTGCCCACGCCACGGTGTAATTGTCGGTACTGTCTTGTGGCTACTTTGCAACGTGTAATATTGTTAAGGATCTTCGTTATTTTGTAAATTCGTTATTATTGCAGCATAATTTACTCGACTGAAATGAAGAGGAGTAATAAAGTTCCTTATTTTTAACCGACTTCAAAAATGAGGTCCTCAGTCCGACTGAATGTTTTTTGTCTTTTACCTCAGAACTTTCAACTGGGTGCACCGATTTTGATAATTCTTTTTTTATTTGAATTATTTCAATTTCTTGCTCAGTTCTTCAATTATGTTTTCTTTTTGTAAAATTTTTATTTATTTTTAAAGTACCAATTTCAAAAAAATATCAAAGCGTGTTTAATTTGAAAACAAAGTTATTTGATAAACGGTCTATCGTCGTGTCGTGGGGCGATTTAATAAAAAAAAAGAAAAGATAAATTTCATACAATTTTAGTTAAATGCTATAAACATTCTCCATCTCTATGATCGAAATGACAACTCGGAAACGTCTAACATCGGTTTCCCTTTCATTTTAATGGAATAAGGTTTTCATAGATATCGGTCGAACTTTGTCCTGTAGATCTGATGGTTCCTCTGTCCGTCAATAAAAACTTCTTATACCCTACATCTTTCAACATTTCTTCCAGATTTTCTCATCATATTAAACATAAAGAGATAAGAAAGACTCGTAACTCCTTATCTCGACGTACGCCCCCGGGCCGTGGGCGTATTGTACTCTGACATCATTGTTCATGACAAGTCTTGTGTCCCACATCAATGAGCAGGGTCTATTCATATCAACTGCTCAAATATCAAGTAAGATACGATAAGCTAACTTACAGTATGTATATAATACCTTTAATATGTAATAATATGTAAATAATACAATGTGTATATAATGTGTCAGTATTTTGACAATACCAACTGTCACACGTCTCATCCGTCGTAATTGTATGCAAAAAGGGAGGGGTGCGATACTAATAGGAGAGCATTCTTGCAATTATGACTCTAATGTCATAAGAAAAACTATAATAATAATAATATAGCCTCTTTATTATAATGATCAAATTATAAAAAAAACATATGTATGAGAAATCATTAGTATATAACAAGTACATGCATTAATTAAATGATATGTTATAATTACTCAAATCGCTTTTAAATTACATGATAAAATAAATTCAAATTAGAAATATAAAATAGTAGTGTGTAGTAAAATTTAAGCTTTTGTACATTGAAATTATATCTAAAATATAAGATATATAAGAAAAACTGTATACGAAACTACATCCAAATTCGTTTAGTAATTGTAGCGTGATTTAGGAAGAAGCATCCATCCGTATATATAACGGTAACAAGATACTAACTAACTTTTGCCCGACCGAACTAATGAGCTCACACGGACCAGTGGGTAGTGTTTTCATTGAATGAAAGGAACGCTATGCCTTCTTCGGTTGAGTAGTTAAAGAGTGAAAGCGTTACAAACAAGTAAAGTCAGATTTATGTGGTTTTGTTCATGGAATAGGGGGCAAACGAGCAGACGTGGACCATGGACACCAGAGGCCATTACTTACCTATATAATAATGAATACGTAATAACTTGTCTGCGGCTTTGATTGTTACCTAACCTGCCCAACAAATAACGATATTATTAAAAGCGAGCAGCCGACGTAAGTCGTTTTTGATATATATTTTTAATGGTACATGGTATTAAACTGACAGATATCCAGGCCTAGCAGACGTGTGTTTAATCACGATTCTCCAACAGCAGAAGAAATCGCACTAAAAAGGTTTTATTATCTGTATACATAATATATAATAAGTCAGTATGTTTACACTTCAAAATCTTAACCGTTCTGCATTGATTAAACTCAAATTTTGACACTTCAATATATTGTTTATATCTATTTTTCGCGTAAGTTTCTTCGTCATTTGTAATCGATACATTCTCAAAATGCACAACGAAGCTTAGCACGGTTCAGTTAGGCTATATATTTTTATTTACTATGTTTACCTACTAAGATTTATTTCATACATGTACATGTGCCTCTTGTTTTCCACCGAACGGCTCCAACGATAGCCATTATAGGCGCGAGGTTCTATTCTCGGCTATGCTTCCCACACCTATTGATTTGATCCCACTATATTCAGCATGCTGAATACACGAATATTGATTCTAAACACGTAGGAATATCTCTAGACTTCTACTAATGTATGATGTATTGGATGAAATAATAATGGAAAGAGAGCGAGAGAGAATTGAGAATTTCGTCTTTAGTTAATGCAGTGTAATATTAATTGTAGGCTTTTTGCTGTAAGTGGTCAAACAAATCTCCTTTGGGCACAATAGTATGTAGTATGTGGTGCTTCCACAAAAATCCATTCTGAGGATGTTCGGGGTTCATGCGATTTCAATACCGCCTCCTGGACCGGTGCTGCGCGTAACCAGGCCATATTCCTTCGCTGCATGTGGCATGTAGTTTGTATGGAGGTTCCTTAACTGCATGTTTCTGTAAACGTTGATAGCATATAACTGTATTGTGCTGCATGACCATAAAAATATACGCGAATGAAATCTCAGGACTTACCGTAACCGAAACGGTACCTAAATCATCATCATCAACAACCTTTTCTATTCCACCCTTGGATGTAGGCCTTTTGACAGAAAAGAGGTTTAATAATAAAATACATATGAGTGTTACATTTTATTTCAACCGTAAAAATCAATTATTGGTACGTCTCCCCTATTACTAAAGAATCCTCTCGTAATCTTTTCGGATCAGAAATCCCTTACGCCAGTTCTTACAAGCTTTGTAATAGATTTTCCAGATTCTATATGAACGATCTACAATATTACAACAATAAATTAAGTGGAAAGCTTATTTTATAAACGAGATTGGTCTTTTATTCGAGACAATTGATAAAAATTGATGAATTCTCCTAGCCAGTCTCAACGGAGACCAACCAACTACGCAAGAGATATTATAGTGCACGAGTGTGTCCGCAAACATAGGTGCACTGCCTGTTCTCTCACTCATAACTTGATGGGTCGGCTATTCAACATTACTGGGGTGAGATCAGGCACAGGATCGATGGCTATACGTGTCCTACGTGAGAAATATTATAGTTTTACTAAATTTTAATGCTCTGACTTTTACTATAAACTATGTTACTTTCGAAGTTTCCACTATTCGTGCTATTGGAACAGACAATATCAACAAAATAGCTACAGGCACCGAGATTTGTAGACAGTTCGTTTTTTATAACCAATTTTACATAAATAGTTACCTCAAGAATAAGTCTTAATGCGAACTCCAGTATTCAGCTCATTATGATAGTGGATATGATAACTTCAGACCCATACGATGTTGTGATTTCAAGTAGGCAGTCTTTTCTGTGACATCTAAGCTACTACTTAATAAATATAGATTTTTCTTTAGGCGGAAATCGAACTCACGGTATTTGACATGTCAGTAAAAAAATAAAATAAATATTTTTAGACATTTCAACACAACGCCACCTAGTCCCAAACTAAGCAGAGCTTGTACTTATGCGAACTAGACCACTGATATTACTTATGTACTTTTTTTTGTATATACATACATATCATACATAGAAAACACCCAAACTCCGAAACAAATATTTGCAGATCATACAAACATTTGTTCCGACTCGGGAATCGAGCCCGAGACCTTTAGCACAGCAGTCGCATTCGCTACCACTGCGCCACAGAGGCAGTAAGAATCTGACATATCGCTAACCAATGTCGTTTTTTTTGTAACTTATATTTCATTAACCAAACTACGTTCCTTTGTTATGTGTATGCAGTTTTGCCATCTCATAAGTAGATAAAAGTACCCTTTTCTTAAACAAATATAGGGCGAGAATTAATAAACTCTCTGAAGGCGAATTGGACTGCTACATCAAAGATATTTTTTTTCTTGTAAGAAATTATCTAAATTTGGAAAAAAAATGATAATCTTTTGGGCCAAGGTCCGGGGAGTACGGTGGATGATTGCAGCTTCTCTATTTGTTGTGCAGTGTGTGTTCTAGCGTTGTCCTGTAGCAGCGGCAGCTTAGAGGGATTGACCAGCCTCGGTTGTTTAGCAGTTAGTTCTTACACCATGGCATAATGGTTAATAAGGTCGAAATTTGAAAAAAAAGTACCGTGTTTTCTTTGGTGACACCAGCGTTATACACATCGTTGATCTTTCGAGCTATTTCTGCAGTACTGGTGCCAGGGTAGAACTCTTACTCGAAAAACTAATGAGGAAAAAAACTAATGAATGACTGTTTTCGAAATTCAAATATGCCAGCTAAAAGGATTTATAACTTGAAATTTGGAATTCTCAACCAAAGAGGATATATTTCAGATCAAAGTGACCAGTGATAGTAAAACGCACATTTGATATGTAAGGATCTAATATTTGTGTGCGTACATACAAATTCAATAGGCCTAAGGCGCAATCCAACGCTCTTAAGTCACTTTATATTGTGATTTAGATACGGAGATAGCAATGTATATTAAATGCGGTTAAAATTAGTCCCCATTACTAAGAGATGCGTCGTTTCCCTCTAACTAGGACCGGTTCCCTCGCCGCTGGCGGACGAAGGTCATTACTCGTCAATTTGAGCAGCAATTCACGAAACAACCATTACATACCGATTATTTGCAACTTCGCAACGGTTTTGCCAACAAATATAGTTGTTTATGATGAATAAATGTTTGTTAGAGTTAAATGGTTTTGGCACTTGGTGACAAATGGCCATTTCCTTTAGTTTTTCAGTTTTAACCAGAGCTAAGTTATTAAAAACTATCTTTATATAATTGGTTAAAGATAGTTTATCGATTATACTAAAAGGCGCTTTTGATTGTATTGCGGTTATGTTTGAGACTGAAGTTCACAAAATTCTGTCTAAACCAAACAGCGCTGATGCGAAAGTTTTGTTCAATTTCAAGTCAATTGCGTTAACACACACTTGTACCCTATCGCACATTATGAACATGTCGCTGTGAGTAAAAGTTCCTAAACGAAAAAAAATAAGAACATTAATAATTCTACTGCGAGACATAGACAAATGAAAGATGGAATACTAAATTGTTACTCATAAAAATATCCGTGAAAACGAAACAATTGTCCATCATCATCATCATCATCAAATATTGTAACAGTAAACTTCAGAGCTTTCAATTGACCATTGTTGAAAAATTGGATTTCATTGAACGTAGTTTTATATTTTAATTCCGTAGAAGCTTTTACTCTAAATATTTTTATTATTCACTCTGAAGTCTTTATGTCGCTTTGTAAATTCGTTGAATAGAGTTCATACTCAATAGAGATTGCCAGCATTAAATATGCACAGAAAAATGTGTTTACTAATCTATAATGTAGGGAAAAGTCCTTCTTGTCACAAAACTAGTTTGAGAAAGTACATAATAAACCTACTTACATATTCAAAGTCGTTTGCCAATACTTTTAGCTAGTTGTAGATTGTGTAAAGCTATAGTTATACACGAATGTTCTATATCCATTTCTATCGTCCATTCTGTGATAAAGTTTTTAATCATGGAAGATCATTTTGGCATAAATGGATCGACCGAAGCCTGGTAGTATTATTTATTTCGTTGCTTTCACGAAATGAGTGGGTGGGGACTGGAGTAACTCTACTTTTTACTTTGTGATGATCCTCGTAAACTAAAGACCATCATCAATAGCTTATAATAATACATCGATTGTGAGGGATAGTCGATCTTTAACCGACTTTTTTTTTCGGCTGGCTAAAGTGTTTTTTTTTTAAATCAATTATACCTGTCCATGTATGTAAATTTCTTGAACAGTTCGTCATTGGGTTATCTTCAACTTATTTTATTTTGAACTGCATGATGGCAGCAATTCTGATTATTCTAACACTTGCAATGAGAAAAAAAACAAATGATATTATTTTTTCACTAAACGTTACTACTAATTGGGCGTAGGAAGTGGCTGTAAATCTTTCTATAAATAGCCTGACATTTGCATTAACTTTCAGCGACCACAAAGGTTAAAATCTGACCCTTTGAACTTTCCTTTCCTGTGGTGACAACATTTACAGCAGACCCGCTGTAATTCGACATTATGTAGCACCCTTTGAAATTTTGCAACTGCCAAGGTACACGTCACTGGACTCGGAATCTAGAAATTCAAATGGTCTAAGTCAGCCTGGTCGTAATGTCCTAAGTTAAATTCAAGTTAATTTAATTCATGCCATTTCTGTATGTATGAATATATGCATACAGCATTATGTGGTATGACATAGTGTTCTTCTAACATAAACATAAGACTTGTTACTAACTTATTTGTCCGCAAATAAATGATCTATTGATTGATTGACCTGCTGGCTGATACCCAGGCCATTAGACATTTAATACACAGACCGACTGTTGGAGTCGCGTCGCCACATTATGTGTCTGTCTCTAAAATCAATATATATCAAATAAAACATCATTATTTCCTTTCATGAAAATTGAATGTTATATTTTTAATTGTGCCATATTGTTTCTCATTATTTCTAGAAAGTAATATGGATATTTTATACAGATTTGCCAGATGTTCCGTGATATTTTTTCTGCTTTTAGAATTCAGAATTCTCTACCTAATGGTTCTTTGTAGAAGTATTGGTAATATGTAACATTATTCACAATTCACGAGACCGAGTTTGTATAAATAACTCGTGGCAACTCCTGACACCGCCAGGCACCAGATCAGTGAATGTGTTGAGGAATAAACAGTGGAATTATTTTCTTCACGTTTGCAGTATTTTCATAATTCATGGCTGAGTTCAAAGGTTGGATCGTGTTTCTGCTCATGACATATGTAAAAATGCTGAAATTCAGACACGGTTGATTTCGTTGTGATATGTTATGACAGTTTTGTTTTTAGGGTTCCCAAGACGCCTACATTTAACATTCTGTTGTTAAACCGTATACTGCATTAGTAGAAAATAATCAAAACGAGATGATTTTACTAAATCTATTATTTATTTATTCTTATTTATTTATATTATTATAGGCACTTCAATGGACTTAATGCCTACGACGGGGTGTTCTAAAAGCGGTGATTCTTTTGGTTTTTGATAGTTTTTATTAAGTAACAACAAGAATATAAATTTGCATTCACTTGATCGCATATGGACGTGAAAACTTGGTTTATTTGCCCTTTTACATGTTAACCTATTGACCTTAACCCGTCTCCCGCACTGTGCCTGGAGGCACAGTCCTTGACCTGTTTGCTGCAGCTGCGCAGTTGTCCTTTACTCATAACGCGGAAATCTAATAAATCTAACTGATAAACACAAATGTTAATTGTTTGCTTCAAAACTTAACTTAACTTAACTTTGCTTTTTTAAAAAGCAACCACAGCCGAGGTTTTTGCTTTCTTACCTAAACCTTTGTCGTTTATGAACCAATTTATTTAATTTGACATCCTAGCAACTTGTGTACTTCTCATTACAAACACAATTTTTTATGAAATATCTGGCAAACGTGCAGACGTATCGCCTGAAGGTCGTGGACACCCGCGACACCAGAGGCGTCACAAGTGCGTTGCCGGCCTTGGGGATGGTGAGGGGATTGGATTATGGGCCTCCGGTATCCTCACTCACTCGGTGAAACCCAGCGTAGGGGCTGTTTCACACCGGTTTTCTGTGAGGCTGTGATAATACTCCGGTCGAGCCGGCCCTTGCATACCGAAGCGTGGCTCTCCCACGGTGAATAATAAAATAGCTAAAATAATAAATCTAGCCAAGTGCGAGTCGCATGAAGGGTTCCGTATCATTATCTATAAAAACGTCAAAAATCCGTATTTATTTTTGTTTTGAAGTGACATTTGCCTTTTGGCTGTAACCTGTATTGGTCCGACATGACCTTGCTTATTGTATAACTCGGGGTACTCCGGATACGCTAGCTAGATAATTCAATAAGCCTCAACTAGTTAAACTATGTTATATGCATTCATGTATTTCTTTTTTAAGAATTGCTTGAGAACGTAACTGTACCAGACTGTTTAAATTATCAATTTAATATCTGCAATAAATACCTACTTATAACAGAAAAGCTTTACACTGAAGTCCTTCCAATATTTATAGTTATTATATATGTAAAAATATTGCCAGTAATCTTGGTTTATATAATAAATTACGTTACTTTAGCATATGTAGCTAATATTAAAGTATGTATAGCATTCCTCAAATCAATGATTATTCAAATCGAATTGACAATTGTAATGGCAACACTATTTATCAACCTGACAATTAGAAAAGAATTGAAAAAATCTGACAAAATATAATTCGACAGAAAAATACGCCACTGATTTTTCTTCAAAACTTGCGCTTTATCCAATTCTAAGCAATAACGTTAAGACAAACTTTTCTTGGACGTTTTTCTACGTTATTTGATTTGTAGAAACTTTGTATTTTGCAATATTTCTCGGAGATATAAATCTATTTCGGTTTAATCGAACTTCAATAGTATATAAGTGGGTTAAGTGTAGATTAGCTTAGTGGACTTGGTCCTTACAGGTTTGCGAAATGCGAATTAATAGTTGGCCAAAATCTTCCTAAGGAGAGGCCAGGTCCAGCAGTGGCTGTTAATGATGATGATTATCCTAAAAAAACCGGCCAAGTGCGAGTTGGATTCGCGCACTGGAGATTCTGTATAAACCTGTGTTTTTGCAATTTTGCCTTTATCTGTGGTTTTGACCCCTAGTCCCCAACCCGTACTTGGCCAGCGTGGGGACGTATGGCCTTATTCCTCTCCTGATAGGAGACCCGAGCCCAGCAGTGGGACATTATGGGTTGTTGATTGTGGTTTCAACGTCTATAAGACAGTTCACGAGAAGTACCCTGTTTTAAAATTATTTTATTAATATTTTAATTATATTTTTNTCACGCCTACCCTCCCTAACAAATGCAGTGTGGTTTGCTTGGATCTATTTTGTTCAATGCTAACAAGTTTCTACACTATTTCGGAAGTATGCTAATAGAACGTCTGTTGTTATGACTCATGCAGTGCATTCGTTTATTTATTTAAACTTTACTTTTAGTGTGTTTCCTTTTCCACTTTTATAATCTCATATCCTCTTCACGTATTTGTTCTATCAACAATATTTAAAAATCCATACTATCCATAGTAATATTAAAAATTTGAACTTAACTCTGTCTATCTGTCTGTTACACTTTGATATTTAAACCGCTTTAGAGCCATTTACTTTACAGACACAATTTAATATTTATTTATCGTAAAATTTCATAATATCTAAGAGAAGTTGAATTGACTTTTTCCTTTTGTAGTTCCGTTCGTGGTCCATCCGGCAACTAAGCCCCGACAGCTTAGAAACAAACAAACACTCTAAAGGCAAAGATAATGAAAAACAAAGAAAGAAAGGAGATTTTTTTATTTTATTTTGTATAAGCCTGCCGAAGTGACTCTATTTTGCCTGATGGAAAGCATTAGCAGAATCAAAGAGTGGACTATACTTATTTGAATGAATACAATGTAATGATGTAGCGTGGTGACCCACACTATGGCGGCCTATTAAGAGGCTTCTTTCAGCAGCATTGGGTCTCCGGTATCAAACTCAACAACGAATAAGGCCGGCATGAATGCTGTCATTTTTGTTTAGAATGGTTTTCAGTGAGACTGCCTCGTTAGTCCAGTGGTTGGCGTAAGCGACTGCCGTTCAAAAAGTCTTGGGTTCGATACCCGGGTCAGACTGACTTTATAGCAACCCGGATTATGATACATGGCGCTTTTTTCAGCCTATGCTTCCGTTAAGGCGTTCTATGGCAATCGTTACCGGGAAGTCAGAGCCCTCAAATATACTGATAACTAGTTCAATCTTCGAATTCAGTTTCGAATTCAATTCAGTTCAGGGTTGAGGAGATCCCATGCCTGTCGCTTCGTGGGAAAACTGATATTTAGGTAAAACCGATTGAACTAGTAGCCGAACCAAAATTTTGGGAACAATAAAGACTAGGAAGATGACGGTCTTCTATGAGATGTGAGGTTCCGCCGTCGAGCCAGCCTACTTATGCTGAAGTTTGCGTAGCTCTAATACCTTGAAAAAATAATTATTGTTCTTACTTAAACCATCAGATCTGAGAAAACAATCAAATAAGTTAAAATTACATCATAATAAAGTAAAATATAGGAAATGATGACAGTAAAGGTAACAACGTATAATTTTTTTGTGCCCTAATGAAATGTATGATGATAATTAGACAGGAGAATGTTGACTATTGCTAGACTCTATAGCAGCCTATAAATATGTAGGTACTCACATCATTCCTAGAAATACATAAATGGTGAATACAATATAATCACTTTTGTTACGATGAATACAGTTTAATGATTGTAAGACTAGAAATAATAACAGTTTATAAGAAATATAATTTAGAACTGAACTATATTTATTACCTGATAAATAAATAATGAGATATAACATAATTCAATCAACCTAAATTAAATTTATTTATACGTAAGGCATTGCAAAGTTATGTGGTAAGTATATGTATCGATAGCATGTTCTGAAATCAATTCTTAACCTAACAATTTTATCGGTACATGAAAGAAAAGTATGGATTTACCACAAAACACATAACATGCATATTATGCATGTATATTATTATGCATAGAACANAAAAAAAAAAACATAACATGCAACATAAAATCTTAAGTTTTACTCTCTCTCTCTCGCTAGGATGGCACGTATTACACTTTATTTATATTCCTTATTTTTATATTACAATGAACATACAGAAAACTTCGTATAATAGTCTTTTTAATAATTTGGTTGTTTAGTACAACTTTTATGGTTGGTTAGCTGAAGAAGGCGGATATATAGGTAAGGTTATATTATGATAAGGTATTCGTATCGTATTATGTTAGTAATTGGAATAGTGAGTCTTCTTAAATAAAAAATCCGAAAAAAAGATAAATGTTTACTACATTTATCTTTTTATCGTATTTTTTATTTAAGAACGGCTTCCCAAAAAAGGAATCTTTATAATGTGTTTTTAATGAGTGACTTCTTTTAAACGTTGAAGAAAAACCCTGAAAGGTAAGTTGATTTCTCACATATATACTAGAATCATAAAAGGAAACGTTTACTTAAATCAAATAGTAGATTACTTCTATAAATATACCTTACAGTGTTGGACTTAGGTAAAGGGTTTGTCACATCCATATTAATCCAATGATCTAGTTTGCAGGCAGCGCCCACTGCCACATACTACACGTACTACATACAGTTTCCTACGACACGCCCAAACGGGACTCTAATATGTATCTATAAGTCATACAGGCCCTATATAAGCGTAGTAATCTTGGAATTTGGCACACAGTAAGCCCTAGAGCTAACATTAACGTACAGTTTATACTTAGACTAAACATCGAAATGTTCGCTAAGGTAAAGTGATTCAGTGATTTGGTGTTTTAAGTGTGCTTTTTAGTAGTGGTTTATGTTATGTGCCTATTATATTTTTATATTAAAAAATATAATACACAAGAAATGATTTTAAAGTTATTCATAGTTTAACTTCCTGAAGGGTAGATTTAGAAAATTAGATCAATATTCTATAAAAGATTAACTATTTAGTTACAATAAGTAGATTAAAATAAACCATATATACATAAATTCAATTGTCTGTAACAAAATGTTAGACTCATATTCAAAAGTTATGTAAAATAGGTACCTATGATTATGTACATATGTCTATACATACAAAAAATTAGTAATCAATCATAATAATCAAATATCACAACTCTATGGTAGTAATTCTCATTATGGTATTCATTTTGTCTGAGGATTTTAATTCGTATGATGTTTTAACCGCTGCCATAACCTTCGCCGCTAAAATTTATAAACAAAAGTAAAAATTTTGCTACCGTTATATATAAGTATAATAGCACGAACCATGAGCCAATGACCTAATCCAATTATTTATTATAATTAAAAGTATATTATTATTTATTTACTTTAATTAGATGATTATAATAAATAATTGGATTATGTCAATAGTGTGTAGTGAGAATTGAACAATATAATTCTACGTGGTTGCCAAAAAAAACGACGCCCGCACGCATTTTTTTTAATTAGACAATTCCTTACAATCGTTCCATCACCTAGATTGAGAGAAAATTAGATAATTTTAATTAACGCACAACTTCTTATTATTCGTTATGGACTCATAAATTTAACGGACTGATTACTATACAAACTAACAGATACAAAGAGGTCGTGGCCAAGTTAGTTGAGTCTTACACTTTTTAATTCTTAAACACATCTTGCTTTGAAATAAAAAGAGATTCGAAATAAAATTGTTTCAAAATTCCTGAAGTAAATTGGGTAAAATTTTATTAAGAGATATTTACATTTTTTTATTTTTTTATTTTCATGGAATAGGGGGCAAACGAGCAGACGTATCGCCTGATGGTAAGCGATTACCGCCGCCCATGGACACCCGTAACACCAGAGGCGTCACAAGTGCGTTGCCGGCCTTGGGAGATGGGGAGGGGGGATGAGGGGAAGGGTTGGATTGTGGGCCTCCGGTATCCTCACTCACTCGATGAAACACAGCGCAGGCGCTGTTTCACTCCGGTTTTCTGTGAGGCCGTGGTATCATTCCGGTCGAGCCGGCCAATGAATGCCGAAGCGTGGCTCTCCTACTTACAGAGTATATATCCTCACAATCATTATTAGACTTATTGTTTGTATAAATATTTTGTATCTTGAGTAAAAGAATTTGTGATACCTATTAATTTTTAATTACTTTACACATATCAAACACGGTGACCAGACTTTATATATATTTATAAAAACATACACATTGTATAGACATTACACTCAGGATAGACCGAAGGGTCGTGTTCGTGACACAATTATTTGTCCAGGGCCTACCCTGAAATCCAATCGCTCTAATGACTTCTGGCTCAGCAGTAAGAGTCCTAACCACTACAGTCTGTGTTTTTGTCAAACATATCACACCTTTACCTTCTCTCTGCAGTGATGTTGTCCTGCGTATTTTTCTAACTTAGTTGCCTCTTACGACACACATTTGATGAGTAAAGGTGGCGACACCCCGTACTTTTAATTCGTCACCACATGGACGTTAAACATAAATCAATATTAATTTCATTTGTTTGAAATAACTCTATGACCGGAGGCCCAATAGTAAATAAATAATTTGGATATCTAAATCACAACGTCATCTAGTACCAAGCTAATTAGAGCTTGTGTTGTGGGTACTAGACAACTGATATAAATACATTGCAGATGCAGAAGTATCTCAATAGGCCGCAATGATGGCCACCAAACAACAACCCATAATGTCCCACTGCTGGGCTCGGGTCTCCTCTCAGGAGAGGGTTAAGGCCATACGTCCCCACGCTGGCCAATTGCGGGTTGTGGGGAATTTGTGGGGACTGGCAAGAATACGTTGTGGCTACGTAAATCTTGCCGTTGGATGTTTTTAAGCCGCCCGAAGGCCTCCAACTAAGCTTCACAACTGTTATCGTATGATAACAACCGGGACCGACTGCTTAACGTGACCTCTGAATCACGGAGACGCTCATGGTAACATGCCACCAGCGGTCACCCATCCAGGTACTGACCGCGCCATCGTTGCTTACCCTCGATGATTGTTTCTAATCACCGAGTGCAACTGGGCTATGATGGCCACTATGCGGCATTGTTTTATTGGCGGCGTTCGCAATGAGTGTGGTGATCATTAATCTTGAATTCTGCTCTCAACCATTGGAGACCCACACTTCGGCATGGGCCGGCTCGACCGGAGTGATACCACGGCCTCGCAGAAAATCGGTGCTAAACAGCGCCTGCGCTGTGTTCCAACGAATGAGTGAGAATATCGGGGGCCCATAATCCATCTCTCCCTCTCATCCCCCTCCCCATCTCCCAAGGCCAGCAACGCACTTGTGACGCCTCTGGTGTTGTGGGTGTCTATGGGCGGCGGTAATCGCCTTGCATCAGGCCATACATCTGCTTGTTTGCCTCATATTCCATAAAAAAAGCAAACATTTTGGCATGCACATAACTAAAAATTGGCCGTCATAAGGACTGCCGATTGAATTGAAAACTAATAACTTGACTATGACGGCGACGCGGTGTCGCGAACTCTAAAGTTTTTCCTGCCAAAAAGTGCTCAACGCGGCTAAAGAAGTTTTGTGAGGTCAGCACGTCGTGGACGGTGAAGCGGTGACGCCAACCAAACTAAAAAACCAACTACCAAAAATTTATTTGTATGTTCACACCTAGAGAAGTTTTCACTTCAAAGCCATTTTCAATAAGAAAAGTTCAATCATTTCTTATGTAATATTTATATACGTATTTCATTAATTTATTAATTCTCTCTGTTGACAGGTATTTTTCGTGTGCGCACTAATTAGTGTCGCTCGCGCAGGATTGATTGCGTCCCATGGTGCTGTATCATCCCAAAACATTGTACTCGGAGCTCCAGCTGTAGCACATGGTTATGCCGCTGCTCCTGCATATGGACTTGGATTAGGTATACTCGATTATCACAAAGGAGATCACTGTTATGACGTCACCAATTAAATGTGCTGATTGGTTTCAAATTATATCAGCTTTGCATTTTTTCATATTTCCATACTTCACTTCATCCTGTTTTTTAAATTACATATGTGTATAGATTATCATATGTTTACTTCATTCTTTTAAAAAGTGTAGCATGCTTTCAGAATGCTTTCAGCATTCTTAAAATTGTATGAATAAGAACATCTTCATACTACTGGAAGTTATATACCTACTTATCTTTTAAATTTTATCTAAAGAATACATGGAGTTTCATCATCATCATCATCATCAGCCTATCACTGCTGGACATAGGCCTCTCCAATTTCACGCCACTTAGTTCGATCTATGGCTAGTTATATAGTTTTATAGTTTATTGTATTATTAAATCTAAGTAATAAAATATATTCCATATGTTTTCATGTATGTCAATATCCGGTCTGTTGCAGGACACAGCGCGATCGTGGCACACTCTCCGGTGTACCGCGCGCCGTTCGCAGCATACGGCCACGCCGCTGCCACCGTTGAGATATATGTAAGTTGTAACAACAAGTCTGTATGAACAGAGTTCATGAAAACACAACATAAGAGATAGGTTCACATTCAGACCTAAATAACAATGATTCTTCATTAAGTATTTCGACTGTTACATACTATTAGAAACACTATTTTTGAGTCCACCTTCTTTTTTTTTTCTTTTAAAAAAACAACTCCTGCATTATGCATATACCGTGTCGCGGGGGACTTTGTAAACATATATGAAACGGGTGCAAAAAACACCCAGGGTCAGAACAACTATTTGCGGATCACATGTAGAATTTAAACCCAAGACACATTTACTTAATTGCAGTATGTTCACTTATGAATTGAAAGTGGAGCTGAAGTTGTAGCGTCCTGTCATCATAACAAGTGTCAGCACATATGTGATAGTAAATTTATACAAAACAGCTTTTCACTAAGTTTATGGATTATTTATATACAAAAAAGCTTATACAAAAAAGTTTATGGAAGTATAAATGGTACTTACATCGAAAAATCAATTATAAAAATTTTCGTCCATCTGCTAGTTCCAGCTCATTTTTAAAATGGCTGGATTGAATTCGACGAGACTCGCACATATAGTTTCGCAAAAAAAGAAATGAACTAAAAATGAAATAGAACAGACCAAGAAAATGAACAGTATTCAAAAGAAAAAATACCGCGTGTTATATCGCGGGATGTAGCTAGCTATTTTATATAATACCGTGTGCCTACGCGCCATACTCATATGACTATGAAACTCTCTGATGCTGATTTTTAATATCATTAAGACTTCTACCATTTAAAATTGATTTCTTCAGGCCCACCCCCGCTATCAGTTCAACTATGGTGTCACTGACGGCCACACAGGAGACCAGAAGAGTCAATGGGAGGCTCGCGACGGAGATGTTGTAAAGGGTCAATATTCTCTCGTTGAACCCGATGGTTCGGTCCGCACAGTAGACTACTCTGCTGATGATCATAATGGGTAAGACTTAACATAAAGCGTATTAGATATAATTTTAATTTTTTAAACCTTTTTTATATTTTTCTCCGTAAATATGTAAAAATATAAATCATATACAAAGGTATTTAAAAGCAATTGAAAATCTAGAATCAATAGTTTTGAAATTCAGCCGCTCCGCGTAAAAAAACGTATTTTAGCTGTATCGTATAGTAGTATGCTCGGAGAAAAGAGATATCCATTTTTAAATAAATATTTTATTATCAACAGATTCAATGCGGTAGTAAGCAGGCAAGGTCATGCCGCACACCCTGCAGGCCATGCCGCTATCGTAGCCGCCCCTGCCTACGGTTTCGGACACCTCCACGGTTAACTCCCCCACCGCATATAGACCAACACCGACGACATCTATTTATTACCTTATTTAACTTTAGTACGGACGGAATGCGACAACGAAAGAAAATCGTGATCACGGTTAGAAGCAGACTTCAAGACTGTATAGTGGCTAAGCGTTTCATAATATGTATCTCATGGGACTAAGCAGAACTTTTCGTTTATCATCTATATAAAGCGCATTAGCACTTTTGTATTATATTTTCTTGTAGTGTGTAAGTATTATTCTGTTATCTTTCAAATACATTTTGTGAAACGTTAGGCGAACTGCTTGCAGGATGATGTATTAAAACTTAAGTTTTTGTGGCGGACAATTATGTGTAGTGAATATAATATTTTATCACATAAGTTTTTGGTTATTTTACTTCTTAGCATCCTTATAACCAACAAATGACTTATGCTTCTGTATAGATGTAAAAAGAACTATTCAACACATAACTAAGCTACTTATAATTATTTTAATAATGCAGAATAGGACCCTGGGCCTAACGTATGTAAACAAAAATTATAAAATTGTATTTTATTACTTATAAAGTAATTTTAAAAATAATACAACTTTAGCGTGTAATTAGACGCAAGATATAAATCAAATTATGATGAATATCACTAAGTAAAGTTGAACATCGCTTTAATAAAAATAAATCAGAGAGGTTAACTTTGATCAAAACGTATTCGGGTGTCATTTTTAAAATACTGTACGACACAAACAAACAAACTAACAAACAACAACCCATAATGTCCCACTGCTGGGCTCGGGTCTCCTCTCAGGAGAGGGTTAAGGACATACGTCCCCACGCTGGCCAAGTGCGGGTTGGGGACCGGCAAGAATACGTTGTGGCTACGTTAATCTTGCCGTTGGATGTTTTTAAGCCGCCCGAAGGCCTCCAACTAAGCTTCACGACTGTTATCGTATGATAAGAACCGGGACCGACTGCTTAACGTGACCTCCGAATCGCGAAGACGCTCATGGTAACATGCCACCAGCGGTCACCCATCCAGGTACTGACCGCGCCATCGTTGCTTACCCTCGATGATTGTTTCTAATCACCGAGTGCAACTGGGCTATGAGCGCCTCTGTACGACACACAATCTAATAAATAATGTATTCATAAGTAATTGCCCAACAATCGACAGCTTATATGGTAATGTAAAACCACCACCATAAAAGTAAGGATTGTAAAATCTCATTGCCAATACCCAGATGCATTGACTCCTAAACAGTCTGATCAAAAAGAACTTGATCATCTTCCTCACACTGGCCGTGGCGTGACGCCAGAGGTAACTCTGGCGTCCCCTTCAAAACGATTGTTGGCAAAAAGAAAGCAAGAAGAACTATGCTGAGTTCTAGGACCTACGATACTGAGAAGGAATTCGAATAAATGAAGACGAAAGGTCCATTACCAATCCTGCTAAATATGAGCAGTTTTAGTGTAGCATTAATTTAATTTTGCTGTGAAAATGATATAATTATTAAAGAAATAGTAATTTAGCATTATATAATTTATTACCTATATTAGGTATATAGTCTAATCAATCCTTAAAAAAATATTCAAACTTCAATTGATTCAATAATTTGAAATAGTAATAGAAATATAATATATTATGATTCTATGATCATAATGTTATTATACCTTTCCGAGGTGCTAAGAATAAAAATATTACACTCCATTTCCAATAATACTACAAAACTTGAAAAACAATTCGCGTTTCATGGTTTTTTCAAGAGATTGCTATTCATTAAATTGAAACCTAAATAAGGGAAATTATGCTTTATAGTGCTAACAGTCATTAGTACAGTATTGTTATCCTCTTGTAATATCACTTGATTGTAACATAGATCGTGAGTATTAACAATGATATTCGTTTCTTTTTATTTACTTATGCAGCAGGTATATAATTTAATGTAATCAATAAATTTTAACAATATCGAATACAGTTATTCAACAGAAACTTAGAGGAACCAAAGAACCTATTAAATGAAATTCGAATCTATGATAAGATATGCGTTGAGTCACCTGTAACTTTATTTTACAGGAAAATGAAAGCCAATAAGATGAGTTAGCATATATTGTCTAGAACGCACGATGATCTGTGAATTAAATGAAGGTTTAATTAATGTATTGTATTCGTTCAAGTAGTTTGGATAGCTTCTATTATAAGTTTATTAACGAAATCTAAGAATGTGTTTCAAGGGACGAATACAGACCTCATTTTCTGATATGAAAAATGTTATTCTAAATCAAGTAAAACTTCTTCGTAAGCATACAAAAACTGCTAAATATTTGTTATTTAATTTGATAAAAAAATAATTACGACATTCTCCAGCTTGCAAAAGACATGAATGAATAAGTTTCAGTTTATTTTTGCTCAATCATTTGGAACCACAGTTGAACAATCGTACTATTTATTACCTTATTGGTATTTGTATCTTAGACGTGGGCATAATATTTTAATCCACAACACCGATGATAAGACTATCCAACTATACTTTAAGTTGCCTATAGTGAACAAGACTTCGCAAATTGAGAATCATCTTGTTAAGACTACTTTGAAACAATATTGTGAAATTCATATGTTTATTACAGAACAAGTGATAATAACGGAACCAGACTTTAGTGTAATGACGTAATAATGAACACTCGCAAAGAAGAGGTTATACTGAGTTTTTTGAGTATAAAAGGCCCAAAACATCTGCAATTATATCATTCAATTATTATATTTCAAAGAACATACAGTAATAATATGTTCTGTAAAGTAAGTATAGTTGGAATTTTAATATGTAACATTAATTTTCTAAAGATTCGAATACATATATTGTAGTGAATGCAAGTATAGTCAATAGTGAAATAATACAGATTGTTCTTAAATGTAATAAATGGATGGAATTTATTGTTAACCGATTATTTGAAAAGGGTCTTCGAGATATTTGGAAAACAAATTGTACTAAGATATGATTTCTATCAATAGATACATTTTTATAGATAGCCATCAAAGAACTTAGTCACCCGTGCTAAGTACTTCGATGGTTGTCCCATATATTGTAAAATAAATTTATAATGTATATCTTGTTTTCTCATACTCCAGATCTTGATAGCCCTTGTACTGGCGGTGGTGTATGCAGAAGAATATCATGGACATGGCCATGGACATTCATACACCGCTCAATCTTTCCACATTACTCACCCTGAGACTTCCAAACATGATCACAATGAATACGAACTGAGTCACCAAGGCGATAATCATGAACACCACGATATTAACCACGGTCGTCGGGAATATTTTACCACTGACAATCAGGGATCTCATGGACATCAAGAACTGTCTCATGGCTACCACAGCGGTGAGCAAACTTTATATTTCCAACCGGCTCATCACGCGTCTATAGCGGCCCATAATGAAGGTTCTGTTTCAAGTGGTAACCAGCAATATGCGCAACAAGAACATCATAGCCATCAGGAACACCATGGTCACGTTGGTTACGCGGGACAATATGGTCACGAAGGACATTATGGCCATGAGGGACAATATGTCAACCAAAGACAATATGGACATGAGGGGCAATACGGTAATCAAGAACAATATGGTCATCAAGAACAATATGGTCACCAGGGACAATATGGTCATCTAAAGCATTATGCCCATCAGGAGCAATCTAATAACCAGGCACATTACGGTAACCAAGAACAATACGGTCATCAGGAACAAAATGAACACCAGGGACAATACGGTAATCAGGGACAATATGGTCACCAAGAACACTATGGTCATCGGGAATACTATGGTCACCAGGGACAATCTGTTAACCAAGGACAATATGGTCATCAAGAACACTACGGTCATCAGGAACACTATGGTCACCAGGGACAACACGGTCATCTAGGACAATACGGTCATCAAGGAGGATACGGTCGTCAGGAACAATACGGTCACCAGGGACAATATGGAAACCAGGGACAATATGGTCATCAGGAACAATACGGTGAACATGAACAACATGGCCACCACGAACAACTTAGTCACCAGGAACACAATGTTCACGAAGAAGAACATGGTCACGAAGAACACCTCGGTCATCAAGAACACCACGGTCATCAAGAACACCACGGTCACCAAGAACACCACGGAGAAGAACACCATGTTGACTACCATGTGAGTTGATATTTTAATCCATGACTCATGGTATTGCTATATAATCCTGTATTTCATTGTAGTGGTACTTTAAAAAAAATATTTGACCCTGGCAATACGACATTCTATATATTTAGACATTATAATATTATTATATAACCGTCTGTATCTGGCCAGCGTATTATAGTAGCTAATAGTAGTAGTAGCATAAATTTAAGAAGAGGTTTAAGTTCTACACTGCTCTGTTATAAGTTCTCGATGTGATGTGATTTCCAGCTACAAAAATCAGAGTTTTAAATGGTATTATTTTATTTTTATTCACTACAGGCCCATCCAAAATATCAATTCGAATATAAAATTGAAGACCCACATACCGGAGACAACAAGTACCAACACGAGACCCGTGATGGTGATACTGTGAAGGGAGTCTATAGCCTTCACGACGCTGATGGCTCCGTGCGCACTGTTGAGTATACTGCTGATAAACACCATGGGTAAGTTCTGTAGCATTATTTGGAAAATTAATCATTGACAACCTGTTTAAATGAATCTTAATAGTCAGTAAAAGTTTTATACACAAATGCCTATTTACTTTCATTTTATAAAGAAATCAAAAGTAAACATTAAAACCCCTTTTACATAAAAATATTATTTCATGTCTGACTTATTTATTGCTAATTGCAATTATAACATATTTTATCGATAACATGTCAGCTTTTGAAGATAAAATGCCAGTTAAATAATTTAATAGATTTTAAGTAAATAATAGAACTCTTAATGAAGTAGCTTTTAACAAAACTGAAACTCATCAAGACTCAGAATGAAACTGAACTCTAAACAGAATTTAATTTCGCAAGTTTATAAAATAATTTAATCATATAATTTACTAATTATTGAACTATATTGTCAACTTTATTGTAACATTACATTTAAAACATTTTTATATTTATATTCAACCATTCAAAATATGCCGCATCTTTACTCTGATATGATTGACATGAAAAAGGCTCATCTTCAAGACACAAAAAGTGTGGATCAGTCGCTTACCTAGATTATTTTTTCAATAAAACGATATCCAGACTCTGAAACATAAGCATCGCGATCCCAAACGAATTAAAGATGTAACTAAATGAAATGTATATAGGTACATCTTTCGAGCCTGTTTGTAGAAATAGCAACAAAGTGTTCAATGGTTTATAGTTACAGTTTTCTTGATGTCCATAAAATCTATCAAAAATATTAAATCTTTTAGTGCAGTACTTCTTTTTCTGCAGTATACTGCAGAAAAAGAAGTGATTTATCCACACAACAATTTATCCCATAATGTATTTTAATATAATACAATTTCCATGTCTATATTTTTTTCCAGATTCAATGCAGTTGTTAAAACAACCTCCAAGCACGGCCATACTAACACCCAAAACTAATAAAACTTATTTAAGTTATAGTACTGAAGTCATGTTATGTTTTATTATTGTTTCTGATCGTTAAAAATATACCTAGTGTAATAACTGCAGCAATGTGTTATTTTTTACCACGTCTGTCGTGTATGTAGCTTACTTAAACGGTCCCCTGGCCGGTTTCTACTGTTAAATTCCCCGTGATACAGGATTATATTCCAAGTGTGAGAGTTGTGTTTTAAATAAAATATAAATTATTTTACATGAATGTATTTTCAGTTTATATTCAGTATTATTTATTGCGATTCTTCTTGTATTCTTGATCATTTTGGATTAGTTATTTCTAACAATTTCTAGTAAAACAGTTTTTTTCCAAATGTTTTATCTCTATAAGTATTTATAGCCTTCAAACCTAGACGTTAACCTATTAGGTTATCGATAATACTATTTTATTATATATTTTTATTCAAACACCATAATTACTGATACAGATAGATAAGATTATAAAAATATTTAGACAGACAGGCAAACAGACAAACAGACAGACAGACAGACAATCATAGATTAATTAACGGATTAATCGGTCTATGCCGGACAGTTACTAGTGATACCATACATTGAGTTACCCTTATTGTGATCAGACACGGCTACGAAAACAATCAGTAAAAAAACATGATTTTAAATACTACACCACAATTTTAATCTGGTCCTACTATGACTTTAGTGCGTCATTAAAATAAATCACATAGATTTATGAAATATTCAGGTGTTTGGGAATTAAATTTAATTTAGTAAAATTTTTGGTAGTTTACGAAATGCACAACTATATATTACTTTAAATTTTGCATACAACTTTGTATATGGAGAAAAAAAGTAAATTTGATTCATAAAAAATATACAGAAAAAGTTTGTGATCGTTAAAATATTAATTTTGAAGTAATAATGGTACGTATGTATGTAGTTATTATTATTTATATAACGTATTAACAACATAGCAGAAAATCAATGCTTTTTTTTTATAGATAGAAAACTCTTTAATTGTACACTATATTACAGATTAAAAAGAGAGTACAGAAAATGATAAATGTATAATATACTAAGGGCGGCTTTATTGCCTACAGCTATCTCTTCCAGGTAACCTTAGGATGGTTCAAAATGTATCGGTGAGACAGTAGTTGACGGTGATAATGAGTTTTGAAGAATTATTATTTTCTACTAAAAACACATGTATATCTCCATATTTACACACACACGCACACATATATTGCGCTTTCCTAATGTTTATCGGCAATGCATTCCACAAGCTTACAGCTTTAACCGTATAGGAATGGTCATTGAATTTTATAGAATATAGAGGCATCGTCTCAAATCTTCAGATGACCTTAGACATTTGTCATGTGAGGCATTGAGGAACTTGAATCGTTCTTTGAGGTAGAAGGGGGCTCTAGGAGTAAACAAGTTTTTATAAAGGAAAATAAGGATGTAACTATTCCGACATGATCATATTTTCAAATGCTAAATACAAACCGTATACAGAAATTTTGTGGTCGCTCAAGCTTATCAAGTTATGCTTCGGTGATATTCGGATAGCTGACATCGACATAGTCGAGAATTAGGAGAAGAAGTGCTTGTACAAGTACTGACCTAGTAGCAGTTGGAAGAAAGTTACGTAGTCTTCGCAGAGACCCGGCAGAAGTAAGTAATCCGTAATACAAAATTAAAGAAATGATAAAAACGGAATTAAAAAATTCAAACGAGTGCTACCGTCAATATGACAGGTAACATTCTTACAGAAATAATACCATCTGGTCTGTCTATTCTAGTTGAGTTAAGAACACCCTTTTTTTTAAAGTTCTTTATAAATCTGACGCACATTATGAAGCATTATGTTGAGCCCTGCGTAAATTTGTATAAAAATTCTTCAAAGCGTATCACAATATTGTAGTTGCCTAGTTTAGTTGGTCGCCACGCCACTTTTACTGTACCAAGTATTGAGGGTTCAAATCCCACAAGGAACCACACTTTGTGTTACCTACAAATTATTGTCCTGAGTCTGGGTGTTATTTGCGTACGTTTCATGTATGTTTCTAAAGTCCCTTGCGACACAGGATGTGTAGTCCTAATGCGGGAGCTAGCTTTCTAAATAGTGAAATAAAATGATATTTAACTTTTTTAAATTTTACAAGTAAATCTTGCTACAAATAAAGATTTTCTTCGTTGTGATCTGATCAGGTTGGCCATAATTACTGTAGAACCGATAATCGTTGGGTTAAACGGGTTCTTGATTGGATACCATGTCTCGAAAAACGTAGTACAAAACGTCCATAGGCTAATGATTTGCCCAAGACGGCTGGCAGGAGCTGGGTGCAAGAAGATGAGGTTCAGACCAAGTGGAGTGCAATAAGAGAGGCCTATGTTCATCAGTGGACGCGATGTGTATATGACAGCGCGGTAAGTTGATGATGAATGAATGATGAAAAATTAATGATCCAATTTTTAAACACAACTTATATCTAGGTTGTTCCGATAATTGATAGCTGTAGATTAAGTACAATCTCTTCTTTCATAAATCTATTTGGGATTGATGGCTATTTTCAACACAAACCTTCTTTGATCACCGGACAACCATGTGTAGTTTTTTTATATGTTTAAAGATTATCTGTCACTCAATCTTCTTTTGTTTGCAATAATGGATGTCTCGCAGAAAGCTTTTCGCGCTAACATGTTCTAAGAATATAAACGAGGTCTAAATGTCTAGGAATCTCAAGAAAATTTACAAGCTGCTTTTGGGGAGTCTGCTCCTGCGTTAGCAAATTACTTATTTGTTTTGTGAATTCAAACGTGGTCGAGGGAATTTAAACGATGACCCGTGATCCAGCCGGCCACCAACTGCAGTAACTCATGAAAACGACATCAAGGTAGAGTGGATATTGCGAAAGAATAGACAAATTACACATCGAGTACACAGTTTCCACCATTCTGCATAACCACCTTAAAATTAGGAAGAAGAAGAAATGTTGTTTGGTGCAAGTTTATATTAGAAAAGTTGAAATAGATAAACATATCCAACATTCTCAACTCGAATCATGGATACATAGCTACGACCTTCTCACGAAGCCGCAATTCATGCAATGAGTTTTTGAAGAGGACGATTTACCCACAAAAGTTGTTCGCGATCGAAGCATTAATAAAACAATGATAGTGGTTTTTTTCTCGACGCAGTGAACTGAAATCCGCTAGAAGACCGTAAAACTGTTACAAGGGAATGGTACAGCGAAGTTGGTCTATCTCAAGCTTTCGAGGAGTTGGATAGCGAGCACCCAAGTCCGTGACATTCTTTTTCACCTAGCTGCTAGAACTATGGACTGTTTGACAACTTCGGGGGTTCAAATGTTACCCCATCTTCCAAAAAACCCAGATTTAGCTCCATGCGATTTTTTGTTTCCCGCCATAAAAAATTGCTTCGTAGGCGAAAATTTAACACCGCTAGTTATTTTTCTACCTCCCGCAAGACGCGTATTTTATATGTTTTGAAAGCTGGTTCACCCGAATGCATAAGTGTTTGCGAATGCAAAGGGATTAGAGGAGGACTGTTTGAAAATCTCACTAACTATTTTTGAAACAGCCCACGTACTTGTGCGGAGTCAGCCTTATATTCCTAAGCATGTCATTGTATAACACAATGCCGGCTATACTATCACTTTCCGCAGTCGTAATAACTTTATATTGTCATGATTGACAAATCAAATCACGTGGTGGTAAGTTTAGTGTTAACTCGTGGCCGCAATTGACACCGGAATTATGTACTTTCTTTAGAATCCTGTAGAATGACAATGATGGTGTACTGCGTAGATCGGAAGTACTATGTCACCCGTTTTTAGACCGAGAGCAGAGGTGTGTAATTCGTGTTCTATGTGCGAATAATTTAATGACTGTTGCGTTTGTTGATTGTAGTTAAATATTTAAATGTTATGTACGTATTTAAGAAGAGTGAATTAATATCAGTTGTCTAGTATAGCACAAGCTCTACTTAGTTTGTGACCAAAGATGGCTTTGTGCATAAGACTTCTGAATTTATATTTTTATTTAAAGTGATATCGAAACAAATTTTGTATGTAGTATCTGACCAGATGTTGCCTGCAGCAGCGGTTATATTTTAAAACAATGAACTTTATAATACCGTTTATCCCCAACTTTCCGAAAAGTAACTTAATGGGTGAAGTAAAATTTCGATGAAACTTTTGCTCAGCGTATGCTTACAACATAATAAGCAATAGATGCTGCTTTACGTTGATGAATCAGTCAGTCAGGTCAAGTTATTTAATATGTATAGTATCCTAATTTAAAATATTACGTTTTGGTAATACGTAACAATATTGATTAATATTTAGAATCTGAGTTGAGTGACGTAATTATGTTATTATGTTATAGGAAGTAAAGTGCTGCAAACTTGATAATATGTGGGACAAAAATTAATTCATTAAAATGATAAATACTAATAATAAATAAGGTTTGACCTCCGATGAATTTTATGAACACAAGAACATCGACTTACATATTTGTTTCAAACTTAAATATTCGTTCCAATTATGAGGCAACCGATTACTCTTGTATTATAAAATATTTATCTCACATCACCACAGCTAATGCGTAAAGGGTATAAGTAAACCACATTTTATACAACAATATTAAATAAATTTTATTATAAAATAAAATAGGCAAGTACACATCTAGTAACAGTATAAGCTAACAATTTTTTAGAGGATATTTGTTAGGTTTTCAGTCTTCGGATCTAATTTTCGTGATGACTTTCAATGTGGACATGTTGGCCTGGAGCAGTATGTTTCACAATAGCGTTGAAACTGGAAAAAAATATTAGAGTCATAAACAGTTGAAAATTATAAACAGTAATGTCTGTATAGGTTTAGGTTTCAAAAATGTTAATTTAGAGATACAATAGCTATTTCTTTATCTAATTTATTTTAGTTTAGTTATGAAATATTAAAAACGAATAGTCACTTTCACATTTTAGTTTAAATAATGAGTATTTCCTGAATCTATTTAATGGAGAAAACAAACTTAAACCATTATTTAATCACTGGTTCTTACCCGCTGTCTTTGTCTGAACTGTATTCAACAATTCTAACTGATCCATCAGGTTCTTGAACACTGTATACTCCCTTCACGACATCTCCATCACGGTATTCATGTTGGAACTTACTGTCACCGGTGTGAGGGTCCTCCACTTTGTACTCGTAGTTGTATTTAGGGTAGGCCTGCAACATCGAAAGTGTTTATTGCTCTAGTTGCAATATGTAAATATTTGAAGATGTGACTCGAATCATTTAATGAAAATTTCTTTAAAAGTATACGATAATTGAGTATTTGTATTCTAAAGTCGAATACTTACGTAATAGTCAACGGGTTCATCGTGAGAACCATGCTCCTGTTCTTCAGCATGATGGCCATGGAAGACCGGTGTTTCATGGTGTTGGACGCTGTGTCCATACCTCTGTTCTTCGTGGTCATGAGAGTAGTGTGGTTGGGAGTGATGGTCGTGTAGGTCAATATGTTGGATGTGGGCTTGAGGTTTACTGGCGTGTACTGAGTGCTCGTAATGTACAGGGGCTGGTGAGGCATATTGTATGCTCTGGTAGTTATTTGATGGTATTTCATGGGTAAATGGTGCTGGTTCATCCTCTTCCACGTGTTGGTAGACAGGAGCAACGTGTTCATTATGACTTTCCTCGGATTGTTGATGTCCTGAATATGCTGAATGTCCGGAATGTCCTGTATGGTGGACAATGCTTTGTGACGAATAAGCATGTCTGTGACTTTGAGGGGCAGGACTGTAGTGTTCATGAGCCGATTCATGCTCACTATGAACTCTTATAGGAACATGTTCATAATGACGTTTGTGTTTTTGAACAGGTTGATGCACTCCTTTATATCTATATCCATGATTGTAACAGGAAGCCACAGCAACAAAGGCTAGCACTAATACCTAAAATGTGAAATTGTTCGATTATTATTTTCAAACACACAGCAAACAAATTAAATGCAAATTAGTTTACAAACACCCACTTTAGCTAACATTTTGTTGTTTCTTCTAAGACTTCCGTTGTGGAACTGATGAATTAACATAGTCATTAGCTCTATATATATACCGGAGACGTTACGAGAGTTTTGAATCAATTTGCTGCTAGTCGGGGCTACATGATTATAACCCGCAGCGCGCGCGGGTCTTATGACGTAACTTACATAACCAATGTGAAGGTTTTCAATCTTCTAAATTAGATCGTGATGCCAAAATGCCATAGCGTTATTTTTAAAAAAGAAGTTACCAACCTGTATGCCTGAAAAAATCATCGTATAATTTTCCAATCAATTCTATACATTGATGGTATAGTTTCATATCGATCAGTAAGTGGATAGGAAGAAATTACTATACTTAGTATTCTGGTATAGTACTCGAGATTTCTTTGCATAACTAGGTACTTCTTATTCGATCAAAAGTACGATTTCACTACTAATGCTCAGAAAAAATATCTTGCTGATTCCGCAAAAATCACTAATTTATTCTGTAACTCACTTTTTGGAAATACAAAATTTTAAAATGAGATCAAGACGGAAATCACATTGTGAAACAAAAAAAAAAGAATTGTGCATTACATAATCTTATACTTAAAATAACGTTTAGCATTTAGATTCAAATGTTCGTCTTGCTAGAACTCGAAAAGGTACATAATATTTGTTGATCTCAGTTTATTTACGACTGTAGTTAGTAGATCGTTGCTTAAGTTAGGAGAAGCATTAGGATATTGAATGCATAGTATATATAAATATATCTTCCTCATCGTGTCATCCGCGGTATAACTTTACCCGCGGGTAACGCCGAGTACAACCGTACTACAATGTCATGTCTTTGAGCTGGTTGCCGTAGTGTTGTAACCGTTAAAAGCCGTTATTGATTGAATAAAATCGATTTATCGTTTACAAAAATTATTTATTATTTAATATTTGAACATATACAAACAAAATCTGATTACATAGTTTTAAGCTTTATTTTGATATTTAACAAAAATGTTTTGATATTATACTAAATGATTTGATTAAAAAGCCTAGAGTCCACCGCATGATACTACATAAAAAATATCCTCAATTTTCTGTCATCATCTTCAACATTGATTCGCCAATGCTGAAGATGACGAAGTGGATATCAGAGTCCACCCCATGATATCACATAAAAAAATATCCTCAATTTTCAGTCATCATCTTCAACATTGATTCGCCAATGCTGAAGATGACGAAGTGGATATCAGAGTCCACCCCATGATATCACATAAAAAAATATCCTCAATTTTCTGTCATCATCTTCAACATTGATTCGCCAATGCTGAAGATGACGAAGTGGATATCAGAGTCCACCCCATGATATCACATAAAAAAATATCCTCAATTTTCTGTCATCATCTTCAACATTGATTCGCCAATGCTGAAGATGACGAAGTGGATATCAGAGTCCACCCCATGATATCACATAAAAAAATATCCTCAATTTTCTGTCATCATCTTCAACATTGATTTGTCAATGCTCAGTGTATTCTCACGCTATCTTTGAAATTCTTGTGTTATTGTTATATTTTTAGACTCGGCTATTGCTTTTGGTGTTATTTTGTGAACCCATCAACATATCTAAAAGAGGATGTACTCTTGACAACAAGTCTCGTGACTTGATTGTGAAGCTGGACGAATACTTTGAACGAGAATCAGCAAATGGAGGGCCTCTTCTAAAAATTACCAGAGTACAAGAAAGAGTCGCACAAGCGCTTAGATCTTTTTATGTGATCGCGGGAAAACGAGCATACGTATCGCCTCATGGTAAGCGATTATCGCCGCCCATGGACCTCTACAACACCAGAGGCGTCATACACACGGTTTTCTGTGATTGGCACAAAAACTGTGGCACAAAAACAAAAACAGTGGGAAAAATTATAAACGAAAAGCACGGGCCCTCTGGTTGTGAAGACAATTTGCTTCAAACACCCATAAAGCGTAAAAAGTAAAACCTATGACATATATCGATAATTTTGTTGCTAATGGAAACCATGTTTATGGCTACTACACAAAACAAGAGTACCCCACCGTGAGTAAAATATTTGCGCCCTTAAATCTGCAAATACTATACGATATAATTACTATACGATGGCAGTGCAACGTCTTTAAGAACAATCTTAAAGAATATTGAGCTTAGATACAAAAAAAAAACAACATACGGAAAAATATGATGAAGAGATATATTATACATAATACTACAAAGACTATAATTTTTAAAAGAAGTTAATAAAATGAGCAACGGGGATAAACTGATAATTATTGATGGGTGGACGCCTCATTATTTGTCATGCTGGATCTGCCGGGGAAAGTTTTATTAAAAATTGCTTGTTGGCATTTGTAACAAAAAGTACAAAAGAGTACTATGAAAAACAAGAAAAAATTAGAAACAAAATAATATACGTCGATATTTTTCATCTACTTATGCGGATGAGTGCTGTTGCATTATCATGGTTAATTTAACGATTTTTTTTTAAAACCCATGTAGCCATTTCACTGTTTAACGATATAAATATTGTAGTTATTATAACTTTGTCTTTTTTACAGGCCATGCTGCACGTCAAAACAAAAAATTCCATTCACCACAAAAAAAATACATGGTCTGCTTAAAGAAGCAAGTGCACATATCACAAAAGGTGATTGGAATAATGTGGTATAAAAAACAAAGAAAATTATAATGAAAGATTTCAGAAGAGACATACATTTTGATAGTATAATTAAAAATAAATTTATTATAAGAGTAAAGACGAAGACAGTTCAAGTGATGATATGTTTTCTGGATCAAGAGACAAAAGTGAATAAAAACGTTAAAAATTTGGTGAATTCATTTATTTATCTGACCCCCACACTTATTTATTCTAATTTTATTCTTGACTAGTGACCCACCAAACCAGGCTTACGCGGATACATGATATCAGTGGCTTACCCTAATCTTGCGTCTGGGTACGCCACGATGCATGACATACAATAGTTTGTTACTACGTCGGGTTTTAATTTATGTCTTGGTTTGGCTTTGAATTTGTTGAAATTTAAATAATAATCGTTAAATATTATAAACTCGTGCCTGTAATAAGACTGTTGATTATAAACTCTAATTATTTTAAATCGATATGTCTCAAGATCGGTTTTTAAAGCATCAGATTTTTTTCCCCTCACTACACAAAGTATTTTTATAGCTGTCAAATCTGATTTCTTAGATTGCGACGATTATAGTATGATGCTCCTCAATAGTCTCATATTTAATGTAAAATTTAAAGGTCCTTTTTGATGTTGGCATCTAAGACAGTACTAGATATGAATCATCATCAGCCTATTGCCGTCCACCGCTGGACATAGATTTCTCCCAAGGAACACCACAGCGTCCAGTCTGTTGCTTTTTGAATCCAGTCATTGCCAGCCCCCTCATACAATTCGCCCGCCATCCGGCCAGAGAGTGTCCCACACGGCGTTTGCCAAGACGCGGTCTCCACTTCAGAATGCTATACAAACTCCAAATATAAAAAAAAAAACAAACAACAACCCATAATGTCCCACTGCTGGGCTCGGGTCTCCTCTCAGGAGAGGGTTAAGGCCATACGTCCCCACGCTGGCCAAGTGCGGGTTGGGGACTGGCAAGAATACGTTGTGGCTACGTAAATCTTGCCGTTGGATGTTTTTAAGCCGCCCGAAGGCCTCCAACTAAGCTTCACGACTGTTATCGTATGATAACAACCGGGACCGACTGCTTAACGTGACCTCCGAATCACGGAGACGCTCATGGTAACATGCCACCAGCGGTCACCCATCCAGGTACTGACCGCGCCATCGTTGCTTACCCTCGATGATTGTTTCTAGTCACCGAGTGCAACTGGGCTAGGAGCGCCTCAATATAAATATATATAATAATAAAACGAAAGTATTAAGGGGTAAATTATTAGAATGACAAGTATCACAACTTAAATATGAATTATTTTTTAACTATACTCTATGTTTCTATTACCTCTGTCGGATTTTAGTGTACATAGTTTATAACAAAACTTTGTTGTAACTTGATATAATCTAAATTACCATATTTATGAAATAATTGTAGCTCAGTAACAGTGGTCGACTTTTTATGAATAAATTTGTTTTTTTATTCTGTGATCTAGAAAACTTAACCAGTGATTTTGATTAGATAAATTTTAAATAATAAATGGAACAAAATATGTGATAGTTAATGACTAAAATGGTATGAACCTACATATACGAGTATATGCTTAAGTCCTACATGAGTTATGTGAAACTAAGCCTGAGTTTTAAGGAATTAAAAATATTAAATATATACTTTTTTGTAAATAAATACATACATAGAAAAAACTTAAACTCTGAAACAAATATTTGCAGATCATACAAATATTGGTCCAACCCGGCATATATGTATCTATCCAAGACATATCAATTTCCTCAGATACTACCCGCACTTCATCTCGGGTATTACTAGTTGATCACCTAAGACCTACCTAGCCCCTTACTGTATGGGAACCCTGACGTTTCCTCTATGCCCCCAAAAAAAAGGACATGCGTGCTCCGTAGCACTTGCAACGATATCCCAGCCAACTTCTACTAGGGTGACAGACGGCTCACCTGTCACCTTCAGGCTTGTACTTGTGGAGTAGGCTTTCGTGATACTTTTCCCGCTCCCTAGATTTCTTAACCTCTCCCGATCCCGCTCCGTCATCTCTTTCGCAAGTTTAACTTACTCAAAGAAAAATTCAGCGGAGATTCGCGTGCTCTCGTTCATATCATGGCCGCAATCATATTACCAAGCGAGAAAATCCCTACTCCGATGGCCGATACGAGGTCCCCATACGCTGGATATTTTGCCAGCGTGTGGAACGCCGTATTCAAGCTCCGTCCAACGGAGTGTCGGCGTGGTGGCGCTAAGACAGGGCAGGGCTCAGGTGATCTCCTAACCATCCCTTTTCAGTGATCATCAGCGTTAGCCAGTATGAGAGGATCCCGTGACTGCTCAATTCTCGGTTCTTCAAGTCATTACTATCATTCCTCCATGAGAACTTGGTTAATTTCTAGAATCTATGGATTCCAACCCAACTCCTGCGCATCCTTGGGCACAACGGGCATAGAGGCAATAGAAATACATCATCTCTATAAATTTCAACTGTCTATCACAGTGCATACAGTAGAAGCTAAACCTAAATGAAACTAAAAAAAGTAAACTTTAATGAAAAAAATATAAGTAATAATTACGTAAGTAATATAGTCGGCATGTATTTCGACGACATTTAAGTTTAGTGCGAATTGTCAAGTTTTACGACACACGCTACACGTTTAAAACGTTTAGCACACGAATGGCTCTAGAATAATTATGACTTAAGTGGAGTAATTTAACAAATTTTGGCTAAGCCAAAGAAAATTATAAAAAAGCGTGTGTCTCTAATAAACGTTTATTTGGTACTGAACAGTGACAGCTAAGATTTAGTTATCAAAATATGGACTGTAAACATTTGAAAATAAAGTATATAATCCATCAATAAATTTTAATTTTCGTGAATGTGTGTGAGGTCAACAACAGAATTAACATCATTATTATATATTATGCCTACCTTATAGTAAGTTTATAATAGAAAAACATACCAGAATAATTGGATACTAAAGAAAAAAAACCCTGGTCCCTCAAAAGATATTCACAACCATACCATTTTTTTTAATTCAACTGCTTTATGTAACTCGTATATAGTACTGACATAATAAATATTGTAACTACTTGACAAGTAATAACAAGCTATTAAATAACCCAATACTTTGTATAAAAATCTATAAATATTTTTTTCTCTAGCTCGTCTCTCTTGACAATAGAAAGCGACCTCAATAATGTCATTGCCATTCGTCTTGTATGAAAATCAGGTGAGATCAAACTATTTACGCATTTAATCTGGTATTGTGTAACCATGAACTACATTGTAATACGCAGATATCTAAGTTATCTTGACTTCGTTGAACTGATCGTGAAAGTCATTTGGCATAAATGGGCCGGTGTGATGGGAGCGATATTACACCTTCAGAGATAATCAGTGTTGAGTAATTCCACCGAGTGCTTAAATAACCCGAGACCAACTAGGTAGTAGAGTCACATTTATATCAGCACAAACGAGCCGGCTTGACTGGAGCGGTACTGCCCTCTCACACAAGACCAAACTAAAATGACCGTATTCGTGCTGTCTTGTTTATTTGGTGATTTGGAATGAGAATGGTGACCCTTAAAAACAATTAATTCTAAGGCTACGGTCTCGAAATCAGCGGTTGATGGGATGTACGCGATGAGTAGTGCGGCAATGTAGGCTTGCCACCGCTACCTGCACCTCTGCGTTCGATATAAATGATTACTGACACTAGGATAAGTCACTCTGTTATTAACACAATATGTATTTACTGATGAGTACTAAATTTAAGAAAAGTTTATGCATAGAAGTGCATCGCTACCCGTGCTCCCATCGCCGTGCCATATAAAAATAACCAATAAAAATTCTGACATCCCATATAAACCTATTGGTATTACTTTAGCTTATAAAGATTAATGTTGTCCTAATTACTTTACAACTCACGTGTTGCTATGTAGGTATATGTAACAGCGACTCCGTTAACTTTCTATGACGTAAGTATATATCCATTTTACTGTTCTAATACGGATGTCTTTATCTTAAAATCTGTGGTACTGTGCATTCCTAATTTTGTCGTCTGTTATTTGAATAATTGAATTCAAATAGAAGACGAAATTAGGTATTCAACGTGTCTCTTACTCTACGACTAGCTGGTTTATGTTAATAACTTGCCTTACATGTATGGTTAACTTTAGTTCGTAGTTTCCCTGGCGTATATGTAAGTGTGACGTATTGGTTTAAGCGATCATTATCATTTCGTTGCTTCCTACTGCTCTGAGTGTTCACCGCCTGATCCCTACGTAGTATAATACTTAAAGTGGTTTTGAATTCCGGTTTCATATATGTTGGTAAAAGTAAAGTGTTAAATATCAATCAATATCATCATTCAATATATATCTTCAGGTACCATGATACCATGCACCTTGAATGAAAATACCGCAGTCCATGCAGAAAAAAACACATGGTAAACATTATTATTCTTAACTTAAAGTTTTTATATAATAATACGTAAAGACAATTCGAATAGTTACGGCGTAAAGGAGTAACAAACAAATACACCGATTCACATTGATTTTCGTTTTTCAAAATTATATTTTAATAGGTTTAAATGTTAAATTCAAAATTCATTATATTCACACGAGTTTAAAAATGAAACAAATAAGGTTTTCAGATAGGTATATATTTATGGACTATAATAATTAAGTAATCTAAAATAAATAAAAAAATATCTAAACTAATGGTGGTGGTGCGGTATAATATGTTCCGTGTGTCCTTTGTGTGAAACTTCTGCACTGAAACTGAGAAAATAAATTTTTTTTATTAAAATAAATGTACTCAACCTGCACTCGGCCAGCGTAGGGTCGTATGTCCTTAACTCTCTCCCGAGAGGAGACCCGAGCCCAGCAGTGGGATATTATGGGTTGTTAATGATTAAAATAAATGTTATTTTAATTTCGTTGAAGAACACAGCAAGCGGATGTAAAAACTCCCTACGCAAGCACTTACTCGAGTAATCATACGCCAAAAATGCCTTACATCATTTTGGAAAAGAACTGATACCCTTACACTGCTAGACCGATATTAACCAAACATTGCTAAGAACCACTTCTAGAAACTGGTATTCAAATGAAAAAAATCGCATCGTAATCGGTCCATCCGTTTGAAAGCTATGATGAAGCAGACAAACACAAACACACAGAGACGGACAGACAGACAACGATGTCAAACCTAAAACATCCCTCTTTATGAGTTGGGGGTAAGAAAATATAAGATATTTTAACACTATTTCGAAAATTAATATACATTTACCTTGGTGGTAACAATTGTCATTTATTCTACATTAAAATACGATAAAAAAGTATCAATACTGTGTAACCATAGAGTAATAAGGTAGGGAATAGTCATAGTCAGGCATTCCGCTTTGTCCCTCATAAACCCAAATACGCTTTACACTGTGATGACACAGAAAGTATTTATGTGTGCATGAAAATCTTTTTTATTTTTATTTTAATTGTTGTGATAAATAAAACCTGAAAAAAATGGACTGTTTTGTATAGGAAAAACACTATGGCTACTCCCCTCTGTATGAAGTAAGTACTGATAATGAAGTAACAGATGAGAAATGGTACTGAAACTGTAATATTACGAAAAAGGCTGTACTCTGTATGATAAAAAACATCAGGACAGAGCATCAACTATATGCGCATACCATGATTATTTAAAGGCCATTGAAAAATAGGGGGTCTCTTTCTGACTTTAATGGGTGAGTTATACTATCAGTTAGTAGGGTCATACCCTACTAACTGATAGTAAAACTAGAATTAATTAGAATACATACTGGACACATATTTTATACTCTATAGCTATTACATCAGTTAAACAACAGTAAAAACATACACATGTTAATATTTTTAAATAATTACCCAGTTTTCTTGTCAGAACTATATTTTACAGTTCTAACAGAGCCATCAGGTTCATGTAAACTGTAAACTCCTTTTACAGAATCGCCATCACGAGACTCATGCTGGTATTTTTCGTCATGCGTATGCGGGTCTTTAACTTCGTACGCAAACTCGTACTTAGGATAGGCCTGAAAAGTTTAACCAGATATTTGTATAATACAATTGAAAACGAGAAGCTCCAATGTAAAAAAAATCATTGATTTACTTACGTAATAGTCAACGTGTTGTTCATGATGATCATCGTGATACTCTTCATGAGATTCTTTGTGGTGTGTTTCAGTATGGTGTGGTGATTGGTGCTTTACTGGACTATGGGTTAATTCAGTAACATGTTGAACTGGTTTTAGATGAGGAACTTTAACAACATGTTTCTGGATAGGTGATTGATGAGATATTTGGACAGCAGGATGTTGGACTGGAGATAATTGAACTATCGGAGCTATAGCAGCTTGGTGGATAATTGGAGCAATTGGTGCTTGGTGAATCACAGGGACGATAGGAGCTACTTTAATAATTTGAGGTTTGATAGGGATTTGGTGTACTAACTGCAGTACACGATGTTGTGTCGGAGCGTGAGGTACTATTTGTTGAACAATTTTTAACTGGACGGGAACACGTACGGGTTCTTGAGACTCATAAACAGGAGCTGGTTCTTGTGGAGTGAAGTAAGCCTTCTTTGAAGTACCTTTATGTAGGATTTCATTTACATGTCCCTGTGATGCATGATGCGTTACTTTTTGAGATGACACGGCATGATCAGAGCTTTTAGTAGCTACATGTGCTTCGTGCTTATGAACTGGCACTAGTTTGTATTCTGTTTCATGATAGTGATTATTTTCTGCTTTCTTTGGCACTTCATGCGTTACTAGTGTTTGGAGCGAGAAAGTATGGCCATGATGATCTTGGCTGCTACTTACTACTAAAAAAAGTAATCCAGCTATAATCTGCAAAGAAGGTGTTAATTTTTTTTTATATATTCAATTTCAATTATTCTTTTGCTTGAATTCTAGATTTTTAGAATAAAAAATAAAAACAAACTGGACATGAAAGAAAGCCAATTTTAGTAGACAGAATTGATAATTTAAAATTTTAATATACCTTCAAAATCATTTTGTACTTGTTTTCGCGAAAGCTCTCACCAATCTGCTGTATGAGAGGAAAGTATTACTGTTTTATACGCAAAAATACTCGTCATCAAACAGGTATGTTAAAATTTTTGGCTCGAGTTATGTAGATGAGTGCATTTTAATACAAATTACTCAAACTGGTTTGCGAAAATATTATCTCCGGGGACAAAAATTTTGAAATACAACTTTTTTAGAAAGTAAATCACTCATGTGAAATATATGTCCTGATAGTTTAAACGAGTTTTTGAAAGTTTTGAGTATATTACAACATTTAGCCTTGCTTAAAAGTTGTGCGGATTAATTTTTATTACATTAAAATTACGATTTATACATATATATATGTTTTTTTTATTAGTGATTGCAATACACATTTTACAAGAATATTTTTATTCTCTTTGGGTTATAATGATAATATTGGTAATTAGACTTAATACATTCGACTTTACGCCTATGACAGTTGGAGATTTGAAGGCTTGTGAAGCTTCTTTTGTTCGAGTTGTAGCATAAAAAATTTACCTATATCTAGGCTCTAGCATATTCCATGATAAACAAATGGACATTTCATAATAAACTCACAACAAAATCATGAATCAGAAGTTATCTTTATTAAACAATAGCTGACCGGACATTTGTATTGTTTCTTAATTTCCGAACAATTTGTTTTTATTGTTACAGTCAAACAATTACGCTACAGCTTCCAACAGGTAGTACAGTCGTAGACCAAAAATAGTTAAGCTTTCGGTTTTCTATTATTACCAACCAAAACATAAAAAAATAAACATTCGATTTGGTACTGGCGATCGAAAGTTATGCGTGTACGTTTATTCCAGTGATCCATGTTTGTTTATATAGATGAGGGCTGATCAAAATAGATAAAAAATCTGAATAAAGACTCAGACTTATGTCATCAATCATCATCAACAACTACCCATAATGTCTCACTGCTGGGCTCGGGTCTCCTCTCAGGAGAGGGTTAAGGCTATACGTATTGACTTATGTGATTTCTGAGAACTGTAAACACTCATAAGAAATATGTTTTCCTTGGAAAGCATAACATATATAATTAAAGTAAATTATTAAACGTTAGACGTTCTCACTAAATTTATTCAATTTGTAATACTTAGGTGTTCGCTTTAAGCAGAATTGTGCCTTTTTTCTTAAAAAAACAATGGTTAAGATGAGCTACAAAATACATCAATATAACAATTGGCGATAGTATCGCTCTCGATTTAAAGTAAGATACAACCTCTCTCCAACTCAACGTGGTAGAGGCACGCGTCGGCATGCATGGGCCAGCTCGACCGGAGTGATTCCATGGCCTCATAGAAAACTGGTGTAAAACAGCGCTTGCGCTGTTATTCACTGAGTTAGTGAGGTTACCGGAGGCCCATACCCGAACCCAGGGTACCACAGGAGTCTACCCATCCTCCTTCCCAAACTGTTGCATGTCAAAGACATGCAACGCACTTGTATCGCCTATGATACGGTATCCAAGGTCGGCAGTAATTGCTTACCATCAGGCAATAGGTCTGCTTGTTTGCCCCTATTCTAGCCACGAAACAGTAATACTAACTATTGAATGTGTCAAACCAGTTCAGTTATAACTTAACTACACAGATGATGTAATGGTTTAAGTAATCTTACCGCAGACTTATTACTGTACTGACTGTTGTAGGTTCGATCCCCAATTTATTTTTAAATATTAGCTTCCAAAAAGACTCTTTTTAACCATATGTAAAGCATGAGTAGAACCCAAAAGGGTAGTATTGTAACAACTCACTACTACAAAGTTTTTTTTTAAAAAGGGTTTATTTTTTTGTTCGGCCCTTTATTTCTTGTGTTTAGGCATTTTCGCGAAGCGTAAATCGTCTTTAAAAAAATAAAACTAGCTACAGATAACAACTAATTACCACCCAAAAAGCCACGTTCTTCATAGTTAAGTTATAAAAAAAAAGGAACATGGGTTCATTAACATAAGAAAAAGTAGGGCGATAGAAAATATAAATTCATTATCATTAAAGTCATCTAAGTCAAAGAAAATTAAAATTTGTATCTTAAAACGATTAAATATTTTAAGGTCATGTTATATTTGAAAAGTATAAAATCTGTAAGTAGCACTTAAAATGCTACTGGTTACAAATCGTGCAATTAACCCAGACACATAATAAAATATTATGTATATGTAGGTATATGTTATGTAATGGTATAATGCGTAAATTCTTACAATTTTATGTGTTCAACTAAATATATAATTCACGGTGTACGTACTGGTAAGTTAAACAAAAACAAGTGATTTATTTAAAAAGATTTTTTTAAGAAACAAGATCTTATTACTAATTAAAAAAAATAAAGCCATTTCATTTGATACCCATATTGGGTGGGTTGTTCAGAAATGAGTAAGCCACCATTTTGGCAAGGTGGCAATTTTGGATTAATAATTAAAAGGACGTTTCAAATTTCAGCTCAATCGAAAATCGGAAAGTGGATCAAATTTAACTTGCTACAGGACAAAGGTAAAACAAAAAATATAAGTTTGTAAAATATATGCCCGGCAAAATAGTATAGATGAAATGCTATTTTACAGGGTTTGTATTTATTGATTTGGCTTGAGCTATTTGCATGTTAATATTTAATAAATTGTTATAACAATATAAAGCAAACTCTTAAATGAAAAAGGATAAAATATAATACGATATGTCTAAGGATTCATACAAAATCATATGCAATCAAATATTTATTACAGTTATAAAACCACCACCATAATATACCAAAACTTTTTAACAAAAAAATTTATCTATCAAAAAAAATGTAAAGCAGAAAATAATAAACATTGTATACCTTTATAACTAAGTTCTTAAACTAATGTAATTATACCTACGTAATTTAAGGTTAGTGCTAAACAAGCAAATTAACTCTTTTCTTTTTTTAAAAGACAACTCCCGTATTAGGAATATACATTCCTGTGTCGCGGGATCTTTACAAACATACATGAAACGGACACAAAGTACACCCAGACTTAGAACAACAATTTATGGATCTCACAAAGTGTTGTCCCATGTAGGATTTGAACCCACAACACTTGGCGCAATAGGAAGCGGTGTGGCGACCACTGAAACCACTAGGCCAACCGTGTAGTCATTACTTAATTAATTAATTACTACGTAAAGCGTGATGCGCGGCGCGATACGCCTCTTCGCCGGAAAATGAGTTTATGAAGTTAATGTCAGCGAGAAAGCAACCCGAACGGCACACACGTGAGGGCACACGTCGTTGCGAGTGGTCGGGCAGAAAGCGCATTTTTGGAACGTTAATGTTTATTGCTGAAGATTTTGGTTATTTCTTTAAATACTAGGTACATAGTGATCTTTGTTCATTGATAGCGTACCTATGCATACATTAGATTAAGAACTTAGTTGCTTTTCAGTTTTTTCGGCGATTAATTTTTGTTAGAAAGTTTTTATTTTAAAATTTTTTGTAGCTATAAACTACATGTTTTATTTTGATCACTTTTAAAATAGCAACATACCTTACTTCAGCAAGCAGCAAGAGACTGATAGTTAAAAGCACATTCATCCGGAGGTTTTTTTGTAATGTTTCATTTATGTTTCATATATTTTATATTTATTATTAATACACAACTCGGTATTAAAATCCGTGCGTAAGCAATCATTTACACCTTTTTCCACCCTTAGCGTTTTTTTTTGTCGGTTAAAAACATTTAAAGAATGACATTCGTGTGGTAATTCTGCTATGTTATGGGTGAGAAAAACTCGTCCCTTGGCCTTAAATGAATTGGCACTGATGCCATCCTAATTTTCCTTTGGAAGGGTATTTCAAAGAACTACAAACAAATAGGTAAAGGCCAAACGCATACGTGAGTATGATCATCACATCACAGAAGGAGGTTATTTGAGAAGCGGTGGTTTTTTCGAAGGATGGCATCAGGTCCAATTCATTTAAGGCCAAGGGACGAGTTTATATATATATACTTATTAATCTAGGTAATCAGAGCCGCCACTCTGACTGCCCAGAATAATAAGTATATATAGCCAGGAATTCATGGACCAGCAAGGTTGAGAAGGTGACGGTAAAATTGGGAAAGCTAATGGTTCCCTAATTACTCGTGCATGAGAAGCTGCTTCACATTCCTCTCTCGAGAAGCAGACAGCTCGGCTTTCAGTTTATCATATTTACCGCTGTCTAGAGGGTAGCTGATAATATTCTCGACCGTGACTCGCCGCGTATTGAGGATCTAAGTTGCCAGTAACGTAGTAAAATTTGGTCTCATCCGTTTTGATGTTTGATAACGAGAATTATACCTCTATTTGCCCAAACCACAGTGCCGGTTTTTCGGGATACGTGGTACGCGCACAATGTTTCGACATGTTCCAACACGAAATGTTTCGGCAGCCGAATCACCGACATTCACATTATGCGCTTTGGCCTGGGTCATTTTCGTGTTCTTCAGGGTCAACAATGTACTAATTGTATACAATTAGTACATTGTTGACCTACACATGTATGTAGGTGTATGGAAATAGATGGTTCACAGAACACAAGAGAAGTAACGAAAATTTATTATATGAATTACACATATACAAATGTTACACTAGAATATAGAGGGAGTGATAATATTATTAGAATGACAGAAGATATAAAAGTTTAAGGATAGTCGTTATTGTGCCGACTCGCCCACACTCGCAGGGCTCGTCTTAGCTACGACGGCGCTCCGGCCGGCTGATAACACGTTAACAACTACATACAAAAAAAACCTTTTTGTACGCTTAACAATATTTATTATACGTAATTTATTTCAAATACTCTGTTGTAATCCCTTAGCTAACAAATTGAGATAAATTTCACAATAATCGCACACACGTGGAAATCAATAAATAGTGTTCAAATTTATTTCATTAACTGTACACATATTATCATCATCACCCTATCGCAGCAGTGCTGGAGGTAGGCCTCTCCTCATCATCATCAACCTGTACATACACTCGTAGCAGTTATGTCTACAGTTTTCAGAATCAACCGCAGTGCCTTCTTGAAACGAAAGCACTAGTGTATAAAAAAGTGTATGCTAGTGATATATTCTCTTGAATTCTCCGGGATCTCACCCGTATAGCAAAAATATCCACGTTAAATTTTTCTTACGCAGAGCAGGAAACAATTCTTTGTATTACTTAGTCCATCTTTAAGTACCTATCGATAACAATCGAAACACAAAAACGGCCACGGCCTTTAAAAATGAAAGGTGCTAAGATTTTATTTTCATTTCTTTTCTCGACCCGATAACCCCTTAATAATCAAGGGGCATGACTTGTTTCTCGAGTTGCAGCTGTCCGTGGGCGCTAGTAGTTACCTACTATATCCCGTGTGTATAATTTATTTATAGTTGATTATTAGTTATCAATAATCTTATTATTATTCATGGTTATTTTATTAGTTATGTATTAGATAGAGTTTGGATAAATCGTAGTAGTTACTCATAATATTCTGTCTGTATCATTCAAGTGTAAATTTATTAACATCTATCACCTAGAAAGCGCGACCACAAGAAGAGGCTTAATCCATGTGTATATGCAGAATAAACCATGCAGTGTCTTGATTTAGTTAGCTGAATCGCATCGATCGTTATATTCCTTCCGAAATCAATCAAATGCTTTTTGCTCATTTAGATTTGTGTCAATAGAACGGAAATTTTTTTCGCAATGTGCCCATAACAAACTGTGACAATGTCACACTGTAAAGTACCAAGTACATAGACATTCCGAACGAAATTTTTTTGTGAAATTGTTGCGGCCCCTGCATATTTACTTGCTGAATAATTTAACCTATAATAGAGTAGTTACTTAGAGTGAAATCAATATTGCCTTGACTAACTACCTTTGTTATTGATATAAAAGAGCTTGATTTTATTAGAATATATCAGTTCAGTATTTGTCTTAGAATCATTCGCATAACAAGTGTAAATATTTAACTTCAAAATGTTTTCAAAGGTAGTAAACGGTTTTTAAGTGTTTTGTGCAGTGTTTAGTGATTTGTTGGAGAGGAAAAATTATAGATACGATGATGGCACGATGTATAAATATATAGGTTGAACTACGTGATAGGTTATTTACTGCCCTATTAGGAGGTCTGAACATAATCCATCGGCTCATCTCGGAGGTTTACTTGGTTTTCCTGTAGTGGAGTAGAAAATAATCATTTATAGTCTACTTGCTAGTTCTATAGCGAAACTAATCGGATTAATCAAATATGATGACAGGATGGGTCAAATCGAATTTGGTCAAAGCGCTATATCCTTGACTTTTAAAGAAAATTCATGGACTGCGCAATGACTCTGAGCGCTGGTGAAACTAAATGCAGGAGACTTTCAGTCAATTTAGCGTATAACGTTTTTGATTCTGGAATATTACATATTATTTCGAGAAATAAAAATTAACATCATCGCTTTTCAAAGTGTAAATATAATATAATCGTTCATATAACTATTTTTTAGGTTTTGCTTTTTGTTGCCGTAATTGCTTCTCTTGAGCTTGTATTTGGCCATGGACACGGATTTTCCTCCCAGTACATTAAACGTCACGATGGTCCGGCTCAAGTAATTCACGTTGCTGGTCATGACGGTCACGGACATGATGCGTATGGTCATGGCCACGGTCATGGACACGGTCATGCTATTGATTATTACGTAAGTTAAATCTCTGTTTATATACATTTAGTGAACTTCGTAATCGATCGATCGGGCTATCGAAATTGGTGCAAAAAGTATAAACATTTTTTGTGTGTCTATAGGCTTACCCTAAATACGAGTTTGGTTACAAAGTAGAAGACCCTCACACCGGTGATATCAAGTCTCAACACGAGCACCGCGACGGTGACCATGTCAAGGGATATTACGCTCTGCATCAGCCCGATGGTTCAGTCAGACATGTTGACTACCACGGTGACAAGCATTCTGGGTAAATTTATCTTCAGCTAAAATATTATTAAAAATCTTCAATGAAATGTGTGAGGAAGAAGTCAGGGGTTCGATTCCCATCCAAGACAACCCTTTGTGCATATTTGTTCTGTGTGTGAGTGTAATTTATCTAATCTTAATTTATGTACAATATGTATGTATTTAGAAATATGTACGAATGTTTATATGCTGTGTGGTTACCATAGTATAGCCTTTACCTAATTTAGGATCAAATTGTAACTAATCTAAATCACACCTCTAAAGAAGTAACTGTTAAATGATGATTTTTTAATTCGTTTTAACGCGTTTGCAATGTTTTGGCTACAAACGAAGAGCCTTGCTCTCTAATACTAATTGGTCTAAGTCGTTCAAAGCCAAACAACTATCAATCTACAATCTGCTTACAACCAATACAAAAAAGAAAATAAACGAAGTTACAAAAAATATTGTAGAGTGTAGTTTTCAGTATTTGCATTATAAAAATGGATTGTCATCCTAAAAATATTGCTTAATGAACTTAAGCTATAAGAGAAAAATACATAGAGTAATATTTGTTTATCATATTTATTTTATACGTATTTATCGTTCTCTCTTTTTTTCACCTGATGGTAAGCGATTACCGCCGCTTACAGAAGCCCGCAACACCAGAGGTAGCACAAGTACGACGATTATATTCTATCTTCTTTTTTAGAGTTCCGTACCTCAAAAGTTAAATACGGAACCCTTATAGGATCGTTTTGTTGACATTCTGTCTGTCAAGACCCTTTTCTCAGAAACGCGTAGAGGTATCAAGCTGAAATTCATATCAAATACTTAGGTCTACTTGAAGCTATGAAAAATCAAACTTCTAAGCCAACGAAATTAAAATTTACAGTCATTTGTTCTACAAATCTTTGATACTCGTAAGGAATCAAAACCTACAGGGTACTTTCCGTGAACTCAGAACCCTGAAATTTGGTACGAAGCAACGTCTTTTAGCACAGATAAAGGAAAAATTGCAAAAAGCATAAATTTTTACTTCCATCATATAATATACCTACATGTTCATACGGAACCCTCATGCGCAAGTCCAACTTGCACTTGGCCATTTTTTTATGTTCCGTTTTTTACTTAAGTTGTAATGTTTACTGTCAGTGACTAATAAAGGTTATTAGTAAAAGCATTATATTTATATTGCAGTTTCCACGCTGACGTGAAACACAGCACTCATCACATCGTGCCCCACCACAACCCTCATCATTACTGAAAGTAACTGTGATATGTCACGTTACCTGTTGTACTCTCTGTGATCTAATGTTATTTATGTTTTAACTATTTGTACAAAATTAAATAATTTTAACAGAAACTTATGTTTTTTGTGTTTTTAAAATTTATAACACTTCATTTTAGTTTAGTTATTATTTTAGTGCCATTTCAATCAGTTCCTAATAACGGTTCAGATAGTCCTCTGACATATATAGCACTATGTAACAGATAAACTTTGTTGATATTTTTTCTTGCGAGACTTTTTTTTTTTATATATTTAAGCTGCCAAAATGACTCTGCCCTGCCTGATGGAAAGCATGAGCAGAATCCAAGAGTGGTGGTCACCATCCTCAATGCGAAAAAGAACGAACAATGCAGCATGGTGACCCACACTATGGCGGCCTGGGGGAAGGGGGATGGTGAGGGGGATAGGGGGCGTTGGATTGGGGTATGGGCCTCCGGTATCCTCACTCACTCGATGAAACACAGCGTAAGCGCTGTTTCACACCGTTTTTTAAAATCCTAATTTGTAGTTATCTGGCAGATACCTTTAAAATAGTCAATCATGGCCTTACGTAGTAAGTGTTGCCACTACCCTTAATAATAACAATATCAACACCGGCTAATCTCTCGAATTCGAAACTCAAAATTAATTGCAATAAAATTTTACATTAAAATAAGACGCCGAATGAAATACGTTTCACGCTAGATAAATACAATGCTTCAATCAAAGCTTGCGATATATTTATTTAAACACGACCTTGACCACGCTCAAGAATCTTTATATTGGATGCAAATATATTTCAATATGTCGGGACGCCTCAGGGAGCTGTTGGTCGCTAGCTTGGCGTCCGGACACTTTCCTGGGTGCTGGTAGAGCGGGAAGCCGAGAAAGGCGAGACGGTCTGCCGATTCAGTAGCGGCCTAAAGACCCATCGTGCTGTTGAATGAGGTGGGCAAATTTTTTGATAGGCTACTCTCTACCCGTCTCGTCCAGCAACTCTGCGAGGACTATTTAGAGGAGTGTACCGTCATGTACGAGGTCTTGAGACGGTGAGCAATGTCATGCGGTGTTCCTCAGGGGTCTGTCCTTGGACCACTCCTGAGTATTATGGTATACAACTGGGTCCTTACAGGTCGTCTCGAAAACGAGTGAGAGAGCATTCCAGAGTAGAATTCCGTCCTTTGCTGAAATTATAAGTAAGTAAAGTTTAAATCAGAACATGTGCAATGCCAGCAGGTTTGCACTGAATGACTTAATTACAATGTGCTTTACCCGTTTAGTGAAAACAAGTTTTTGAATTTAAGTATATAAACTGCCGATTCTTTACTACACACATCAGTAAACTTTTAACCACTTCATAAGTTTACAAACAATATCATAATGTTCATAAAGGTGATAATAGCATTTAAAAATTAATAACAAATATGTGTTAAAAACATCAGGCATTAAAAGTAACTTACATTTTATTTTTTATTTCTCAAGGTTTCACTTGTCGCCGCTATAGCGGTTGTAGCCATCGCTGCTCAAAATCATCATCACGGCCAAGATCACGGTCACGCGTACTCATCACAGAGCATCGTACTTCATCAAACTCATGACGACAAGCATACTCCCGCGCATCATAAGCAACATCACCATGATCATCACGAAACACACCAACATGGTCACCACAAAGAAGACCACCACTTACACCACAAAACACACCATGTAGAAAGCCATGGTCATCATGAGCACCATGACAAAGAGCACCACGGACACGCCTACTCATCACAAAACCTAAAGCAATACCATGACGGACACGTGACTAAACATGTCGAATACTATGTAAGTACGAAATTATTTCAATGAAATTTTATTAATTGAATAAAAATTCTCATGTTATTAAAAAAAACTACTTTTTACAGGCCCACCCTAAATACGAGTTCGCGTATGAAGTTAAGGACCCCCACACTCACGACCACAAGTTCCAGCGCGAGCACCGCGACGGTGATGTCGTGAAGGGCGAGTATGGTCTGGACCAGCCCGATGGCACCGTCAGGATTGTGAAGTATTATGCAGACAAAAAGAGCGGGTAAGTAAACACGGGAATTACGAGCTTATGATTTATTATATCTGTAATTTATTTTATTAATTGTTTGTTTTTGTTATTAGGTTCCACGCAGATGTAAAGTACGAGGGTCATGCTAAACATGTTGTTCCTGAACATCATCATCATCATCACTGAACTTGAATTGCCACAATTACTTCGTTATTTCTTGTTTATTATGTTTGAACACACTTTTGTTAAAATATTGTATATTACTTTATTGAAATTGTTTGTAGTAGTATAATAAATCTCCTAAATCATATCTTTATTTTTTATGTACTTTTTTAAATCCAATTCCTTTCGATCATGTCGAATACAGACCAGAAGTGAAGAAAAGACAGTCATAATAGTCAATCGTGAAGTTAATGTCTGTTGTTATGCGTTTATCATATGGGGAAATTCTAAAGAAGATTTGTGTGCAAGATTTATCAATTCCATATATATTTTTAGTGCACGTTTGGCAACTAAAATGCTGGCATAACTTATCCTCTGTGTCATATAATCGATTCAATAACAAAGCATAAACATTTTCGTGCCATTTTCACGTCTCGTACCATGACTAGAGAGAAACCGCCGAGAGATCACGCACCAGAACTGTCAAGTTTTTTTATACTAGACCATAGACGTGCAGCTCAGATGAACTACGTGTGTTCATAACCTTGTGCGTGCGCTATACGTCACGAAATGGTAATGTACTCCATACCATAATAGAAAATAACCTTAATAAGTGACCAGGGCATTCTTGTTTGAATAATTCGAAATGTTTTAAATAAAAAGTTTAAAATTTTAAACTTATACCTAGTTAGGAAGAATCTGCAGTTTTGAATCTTCTGCTCATTAAATAAGAATATAAAGAAGAGACCTATGTTTTTTACGGTATAGTGGGCAAACAAGCAGACTTATTACCCCGACGACTTATACATCCGCAACACCAGAGGCACAAATGCGTTGCCGACCTTTGGGGCATGGGGATGGGGATGCGGGAGGGACTAGGGTATGGACCTCCGGTATCCTCACTAATTCCGTGAAAGACAGCGAAGACGCTGTTTCACACCTGACTGAAGACGCTGTTTGAAGTAATTGAGATAGGCCAATGAAGAAGTTAAGAATATTAGGTATTTTGTAGTAGAACTAAACATAATACCTCGGTATAAGATGGTCACAAATTTTAGTTTCATGACTCAAGTTTCAGCTGTGCTAATTTGTATATATAATTTAAAAAAACAAAAAAAAGAAGTTTTATTTTTTTAACCGACGTCAAAAAGGAGGGTGTTCTCTTTTGAACTGTATGTTTTTTTTTTTAATTCAGACGAGTAATAAAAATGCATATTAAATATATTTGAATAAATTCTCTGCTCAATCGATGTACCCACACAACCGCTGACCTCTATTGTTACAAGTACGCTGGACTAAGTATTCTCTAAGAAATGATACTTGTTTTGGTGCCGTTTTAAAACGCCTCTCACGACCGTATCGCCTACTAAAATAGACATTTGTTGCAAATGACCGTTGTGTTATTTTGGTGCATCTCTGTTAATTTAGTTATTTATTGTGAAATAAGACTACATTTTTTGTGGTTGGCGTTTGCTAAGCGACATTAAAAATATTTATACAATGAGAGTTTGGGTTTTTGTAAAATTCGGTACCAGAAAGGCAGTGGAATGTAAGTGCATTACTTGGCTATAAATGTTTCTATTGTATGTCTAAAGCTTTTTAATACTATTGTATACCTATTTTATTAAATTTCATCACATTTAAATGTAAATACATTTCAGATTTCAATGTTTAATGAATCAAACAAAAAATCCATCTACTAAATAGGGTTGCGATTATTCTATATCGACAATGTGTTGATAAAGTTCTGAGTTTCTTTGTTGAATATAATTATATTATTTTAATCAATATTTAATAAGCATTTATCTAAGCTATGCTTCTTCAAATTACGTAAGGAGAGGATAAACTGTATTACAATTAACGTCGTGGAAACATACCTCCTAATGTACAAACCTAATTTACAACAACATTCTGTATATTTTACTTCTTTGCTTTATGCTTTCAGATTTCCAACTGATGCACTCACTAGCCAGCTATGGGTGTAAAATATAAAAAAGGAAAATTGGAGTTTTATCACGTCAAATTATTTGGGCTCGTCAGTGACGTCAAATATTCATTGAGTATACATATAAAAGAGGGAATCACACCAGGTATTTATATCAATATTGCTGATGATGAATGATGCAATACTTCTTCATCGCAAGTTATGTTTCATCCTTAATATTAGTTCCACTGACGTTTACATTGTTATCAGCGTTTAGGTTACGGCATATGCAGTCCAGCGTACTTGTATTAATAAAAGTCAGTGAGTACAACTTAATATTTTATTGGTGTTGCCGTGATTAGCTTTTCTATTTCAATGAAAAATTGAAACTGTCATTCTCTTTTTAAGTTATGTTAGTAATATTTCATTACAACTTTTATTGTATTATCTATTACTACCAAGTATGTTGCCACTGCCAACTACATATTAATTTGTTTTTTTAACTTGATCTCCCGTACAATGCCTACCTAAAGAGAAATCAGTATTACCTTGACTAGTTTGTTATTGATATAAAAGACATTGAATTTTGTCACAATGTGTCAGTGTTCTATTGGTGTTAGTGTCATTAGTACAAACAGTTCAAACATTAAACTTCAACATGTTCTCAAAGGTAATTTATAAGATTAAAAAAAACTGAAGTGCATTTTGTGTATATCCAATTATTTCTACAATTGTATTTAAGTTATAAGAAAATCATTTAATTACCTGTGAAAAATGAAAATTTGTTCTGTAAAAGGATATATTTTGATGTTGTAAAAAGTAAAGTACGAAAACAATTAGTGAATGATATACGAGTAAGACCCTCAGAAAAGCGGGTTAAGTTTGGAGATGTGGCATTGTAGAAAGCAGTATACTTCAACTTCTTAGACTAGGAAAAACAAATTATAATAAACATATTATTTGGGTGCAACATAGGATTATTTTCAGTAGTCTAGTTTTTCGGTGTTTTGGTGCAATGAAATCAGACAGCTTATAAGCACGACCCCCGGGGCATGCCTTACCCGTGATTAAAGAATTCATAACTGTATTTTAAATGATCATTTGACATTGTCTTTGAAATATTCCAGAGAGTGAAATTATACATTAAGATGATGATTATGCCTTACAATTATTATGTAAGAATTAATAATAAACGCACTTTCTTTGTTAGGTTCTTGTCCTTGCAGCAATGGTTGCTTTTCTGGAGACGGTACTTGGCCACGGGTATGGATTTTCCTCCCAATTTATCCATCGTCATGATGGTCCCGCCCATCCAGTCCATGTGGCCGGACACGGTCACGGTCATGGACATGGACACGCTGTTGACTATTATGTAAGTGTTATGTGTATAAAAATGTGTAACAGACGTTTTGGTTGATTTTGTTTTAAAACTTTAAAAAAACATAAAAGTATTTATTTCAAATATATATCAATAAGATATACTTAAACATGTGGTAATGTTTGTTCTTTGCTAATGTGTATTCTTGTATGTCACCCACTTAGGATAAACAGTCTTTTGAATGTTTATCCTGGGACTCTTAGCTCAGCAGTCAAAACTTTTATATAATATTATTAGAAGCTCAGTAAAATAACCAATATGATTAAATTTATCTACAGGCCTACCCTAAGTATGAATTCGGCTACAAAGTAGAAGACCCTCATACTGGTGACATCAAATCTCAACACGAACATCGTGACGGTGACGTCGTTAAGGGATACTACGCTCTGCATCAGCCCGACGGCTCTGTCAGACACGTTGAATACCATGGTGATAAGCATTCCGGGTAAGTTATATCATAACGCCTGTTTACATAAGTAAATGAGGCAAAGTGATGTTATTCAGTTGATGTCAGTACCCTTGTGGTCTGCAGGTAACTGGAACTTCTTTGCACTACTGCGGTACTTTACCTCGGTTCCTATCGTAATTTCGAAATTAGTTAAGAAAGGAAATTATAGTAGTATCATTTTCTTTTTACAGTTTTCACGCTGATGTAAAGCATGGTACTCACCATATCGTACCCCACTACGACAATCACCACTACTGAGCTGTGAAAATCTTATAATAATTGCATGTTAAACCTTCTGTGATCTAATGTTATTCGTTTTTGATATTTAGTACCCAATAAATGTACATTTTAATTATAAATTAGATGTTTTTTCTTACACTACCATGATGATAGGTTCTATAAAACAGGACCATAAAACTCAATTTAAGTAGAGTTACAATGTTAATAAAATTCCATGTTCTTTACAACTACAAAGATCCCAGCGCAACCTAACAAAAACACAATGCTAAACATCTACTTCCGAGTTATCAAGTTACAATAATTGATTGTCTATTACGTCGACTTACCTATACAGGCAGATGATATTGAGTTCTTTCGATATTTTATCATTAGTTTCACTTCCATGTATATATCGTGACAAAACTGAAATGGCTGACTAATCAGTCGTAGCATTAACTTCTTACTATTATTATTATCATGTACATAATATATAAGAAAACCAATTCATTGTTAAAACTTATAATTTTGATAATAATGATAGAATTGAATTTTTATAACATATATTTAATAATAGAACACTGATAAAAGCTCGCAATTGATGGCCTTAAATGAGGTTCAATAAGCACTCAAACCGAAAAGTACCCTATTTTAGCATAATCCTAAATTGGAACAACATCAGATCAAAAAGAAAATATGTCTCATGTTACAAAATATTCCATGCCGATGCAAGGAACATTTTGTGATAATTCAAAATTATATGAATTCAGGGGATTATGAACACAGTAAGAACGGTATTAGCGTATATAGTTGTTGTAGTGTGTATAGTTCTGGTAGCAATAGTCATAATAGATGTTGTGGTTATATTTTATAATTTTAAAACGTTTAGGACAGGTGGGTGACTAATTTATGTTCTTTTGATAGATGAAAGACCAAATTATATTGTATCTAATAATTATTCGGTCTCAGTAATGTAGTATTTGTTTTAATCCATATCCATAAAAAATACTACCTATTACAAAATAACTCTATCTGTTACATTTTCACCACTGAACTTTTATACCGATTTCAATTAAATTTAGCATAGATATACTTTGATTCTTGAGAAACGACGTAATCTACTTGAACCACGATAACAGACATACACGTGGGAGTAGTCTTAGTTAAAAGCGAATATTTATGTATTTCCTCGTATATACGAGTATACTATAATATACCGGAGTTAGAATGATTGGTTTACTTTTATTACGAGATTTAAATATAGTTTCAATATTTAGAAGTTATGATAGTCGACTGGAAGTATAATAGACTTTAATTTTATTCAATTACATAAAAGTGTGTCTCTTGTTTGTCTTAAAAGCATCTGTTTATAAGACGTTTGATTAATATGATATTGACAAATATAGAGCTGGGATAAGCTCACTGTTAATTGAGATAAAGTACTAAGATCTAAATATAATATTGAAGTATTTCAGGCCAGCACCAATTTTAATCAGAACAAGTGCAATGTCAGCAGGTTATAAAGGTCAGTTTTATTTTCTCGTTTTCTTGAAACGAGTTATGGGATTTAAGTATATATATTGCAGATTTTTTGTTACAGATATCAGTAAGCATTCAACCGTTTCATTGTTTTACCAAAACTATTACAATGTTTACAAAGGTATACCTTAATACATAACAGTACTATATATCTTCAGAAACAGATACTAACTTAATTTATTTCTTTAGATTTCACTTGTCGCTGTTATAGCGGTTGTAGCCGTCGTCGCTCAAAATCATCATCACGGTCAGGATCACGGCCATGCCTACTCGTCACAGAGCATCGTACTCCATCAAACTCACGACGACAAGCATGGCCACCACGAAGAAGGCCACCATGGACACCACGAAACACACCATGTAGAAAGTCATGGTCATCATGAGCACCATGACACAGAGCACCACGGACACGCCTACTCATCACAAAACCTAAAGCAGCACCATGACGGACACGTGACTAAACATGTCGAATACTATGTAAGTACAAAATCATTGCAATCGGTTTTACTTGATTGAATGAATATTCACAAGTTTATTAAAAAAAACTACTTTTTACAGGCCCACCCTAAATACGAGTTCGCGTATGAAGTTAAAGACCCCCACACTCACGACCACAAGTTCCAGCGCGAGCACCGCGACGGTGATGTCGTGAAGGGCGAGTATGGTCTGGACCAGCCCGATGGCACCGTCAGGATTGTGAAGTATTATGCAGACAAAAAAAGCGGGTGAGTAAACAAGGGATTATGAGCTTACGCTTTATTATATCTGTAATTTATTTTATCAATTGTTTGTTTTTGTTATTAGGTTCCACGCAGATGTAAAGTACGAGGGTCATGCTAAACACGTTGTTCCTGAACATCATCATCATCATCATTACTGAACTTGAATTGCTATAATTACATTGTTATATCTTGTTCATTGTGTTTGAAAATACTTTTGTTAACATATTTTTAATAATATATTGAAATTGTTTGTAGTAGCAAATTAAATACATCTCCTAAATGATATCTTTATTTTTATTTTATGTTTTTTTTTAAATCCAAATCCTTTCGACCATGTCAAATATGGACCTGAAGAGTAAAAAAGACAGTCATAATAATCAATCGTGAAGTTAGTATCTGTTGTAATGCCTTTTTTATATGGGTTATTCTGAGGACGCTACGTTACCTATTGTGTGGAAGATAAACCAGTCCTGTATATTTTTAGTTTATTCATTTTATATTAAACCATAGATGTCCAGCTTAGACTAACAGTGTGTGTGTTCATGACCTTGCGCGTCAGACATTGTTTATCTCAACCACATGTAAGGGTACCTAACAAATCGACACGTCACGTAATGCCAATACACTTAAATCATAGGAAGTAAACGTCATAACTGACAGGACCATTTTCGCATGAACATTTCAAAATGTCTTAAGTGAGCCTATAATCAACATCGGATATCTTACACACAATGCCATCTAGTCCCAAGCTAAGTAGAGCTTGTACTAGTACAATTTTGTCTAGTAGAGTACTAGACAAAACTAAAACGATATAATTAAGAAGGTTGATAAATAAATAAATAAATATAAATAAATATGTTCAGACATTTTAACACACTACGCCATCTAGTCCCAAACTAAGCAGAGCTTGTACTATGGGTACTAGATAACTGATATTAATACTTATATACTTTTTTTTGTAAATACATACATATTATACATAGAAAACACCCAACCTCCGAAACAAATATTTGCAGATCATACAAACATTTGGTCCGACTCAGGATTCAAACCCGAGACCTCTTGCACAGCAGTTGCATTCGCCTACCACTACGCCACAGAGGCAGTTGATAACGAAAAACTTAAGAATATTAGCAGGTACTATGCTAAAAAACTAAACACAGTACCTTGGTACAAAATGGTCACAAATTTTGGTTAATCCACTTAAGTTTCAACTGTACCATATATTATTTGAATTTATAATACATTTTTTTTCGTTTTCTTTCCTTTTTAACTCTCTTGTTTCTTTTTCAACCGACGTCAAAAAAAGATAAGGTTCTCTGTTCAACTGTCTCTGTTTTTTTGTGTGATGCGTGTTAAATATATTTGAATATATTCTCTTCTCAAATTATGTAGTACAGCTTCATGATTTGTTGGTGTTGCCGTGATTGTCTTTTTTACTTCAACAAAATATATAAACTGTCATTTACTATCATTTAAGCAACTTATGCAATATTTCATTAAAACTTTTAATGTATTATCTATTACTACTAAGTATGTTACCAAAACTGTATATTAATTTTCTTTTATTATTTGAACTCCCGTACAATGCCTACCTCAAGAGAAATCAGTATTGCCTTGACTATTTTGTTCTTGATGTAAAATACATTGAATTTTATCACTATATATCAGTGTTCTATTGGTGTTACTATCATTAGTACAAACAGTTCAAACATTAAACTTTATCACGTTCACGAAGGTAAAATTTAATATTTAAAAATACTATTGCATCTTTCCAATTGTTCAGACAATTGAATTAAAGTTAAGTTGTAGTAAGAAGCAGTTAATTTTCTGTAGAAAAGGAAATTTATTCTGTCAGTAGTAAGGATAGATTTGTAAGCTGTCATCATCATCAGCCTATCGCAGTACACTGCTGGACATAGGCCTCTCCAATTGCACGCCACTTAGTTGAATCCATGGCGATTTCCGTCCATGTTCAAGTCTTTGAAAGCTGTAATGTAAGCAAACTTCTAAAAGAATTATCGAATGATAAATTAGTGAGAGCTTCCGAAAATTAACTCAAGTTTGGAAATGCAGTGTTGCAGGAAGCAGTTTACTATAAGTTAATCAATTAAACTGATTTCTAAGTTGACAAAGTCTAGATTTTTCAGTGTTTTAGATGCTATGATATCATTTTGGTTAGTCTATACGTACCAAGGCATGCCTTTCATATGTCAAAATGATTTTACAACGGTGTTTTAAATAATAATTTGGCATTGTTGTTAAATTATTCTAGAAGCTGGAAGTGTACATCTTAACCATTCATTCAGTTACTAAGAATTAATAATAATCTTACTTCCTTTATTAGGTTCTTGTGCTCGTAGTAGTGATTGCTTCTCTGAAGACTGTGCTTGGCCACGGGCATAGATTTTCCTCTCAATTTATCCATCGCCATGATAGTCCTGCCCATCCCGTTCATGTGTCTGGATATGATCGCGGTCAAGGACATGGGCATGATGTTGGTTATTATGTAAGTGCTATATATAAAAAAAATGCACTTTCAAAAAAAAAAACAATCAATGATGTAGAAGCATCTCAATAAAGTGCCGTAGTATCGGTCAACAAGCTATGTCGTTACATCGTCTGAATGAATATGGTGACAGTTTCCATCAGACCCAGTAGAGTAAATTTGGCAGGTACATAAAAAAATATTCAAGCCATGAGATATGATTAAACAAAAGATGTAACAAAACTATATACAGATAACGCCAAAACAAAAAAATAAACCTTAGTGCTTATCACAATAACTTCCCAGGAAGGGTAAGTAACTCGGGACATCCAGCTTACCAGTGAAATTTTCAATCCACTATAAATACAGTTCGAATCGATAGAAGTAGATATATTTATAAAAATCTGACCACAGGTTTATCCTAATTACGAATTCGGCTACAAAGTAGAAGGTCCTCACACTGGTGATATCAAATCTCAACACGAGCATCGCGATGGTGACTTCGTCAAGGGATACTACGCACTCCATCAGCCCGATGGCTCCCTCGGACACGTGGTTTACCATGGTGACAAGCATTCCGGGTAAGTTATATCGTAACGTCCATTTATACAAGTCAATGAGGCAAAGTAATGTTATTCAGTTGGTGTCAGTGCCGCTAGGGCACTATAAATGATAACCACCGGAAACAACTGCACAGCGCGATCTCCGAGTCATGGAGACGTTTACGGTATCGTGCCACCAATGGTCACACATCCAGGTACTAACCGCGCCCTTGTTACTTATCCTCAATGATTATTTCTAATCACCGAGTGCAACTGGGCTATGAGCACCTCAGATATAGAACGTTATTCAGAGAACACGACGCTCAACAGAATGTTATTCAATGATTACTGAATAGCCTAAAATAGATCATATTAAGCTAAGAGTATTAGTACTAAATTAACTTGTACGTACGTAACTTGTAGTTTTAATAATAATAATTGAGACAAAGTACTAGTTAATCGGATGTCGTTAAGCCATTTGTTGGCAACAACATGTTTTTAGAAATGATGTTGATAAAAATATAAGTTGGAATAAGCTCTTTGTAAATTGAGACAAAGTACTAAGATCTATTAAAGATATTAATAGTATTTAAGTCTTTCAGGCCAGCACCAGTTTTAATCAGAACAAGCGCAATGTCAGCGGGTTATAAAAATCGGTTACATTTTCTGGTTTTCTTAAAACGAGTTCTTGGATTTATGTATATAAACTGTGGCTGTTTTAACACAAACATCAGTAAACATTCAACCGTTTTATTGATTTACCAGAAATATCAAAATGTTTACAAAGGTATACCTTAATACAAAACAGAATAAAATATTTTGATCCTCAGAAACAGGACCTAATTCAATTTTAAATCTTTAGATTTGTCTTCTCGCCGTTGTCGCGGTTTTTGCCGTCGCTGCTCAGAATCATCATCATGGCCAAGATCACGGTCACGCTTATTCGTCACAGAGCATTGTACTTCATCAAACTCACGACGACAAGCATGCTCCAGCGCATCATAAGCAACATCACCATGATCATCACGATACGCATAAACATGGCCACCACAAGGAAGACCACCATGGACACCATGAAACACACCATGTAGAAAGTCATGGTCATCATGAGCACCATGACACAGAGCATCACGGACACGCCTACTCATCACAAAACCTAAAGCAGCATCATGATGGACACGTGACTAAACATGTCGAATATTATGTAAGTACGAAATCATTGATTGCCTCGTTAGTGCAGTGGTAGCGTATGCGACTATTGTGCTTGAGGTCTCGGGTTCGATTTCCGGGTCGGACCACATGTTTGTATGATCTGAAAATATTTGTTTCGGAGTTTGGGTGTTTAATGTATGTATTTACAATAAAGTATATATAGATTTATATATGTTGTCTAGTACCCATAATACAAGTTTTGCTTAGTTTGGGATTAGACGGCGTTATGTGAAAGATGTCCAAAATATTAATTTTTTCAATCAATTTTACTTGATTGTACGAAAATTTACTTGTTTATAAAAAATACCTTTTTAACAGGCCCACCCTAAATACGAGTTCGCGTACGAAGTTAAAGATCCCCACACTCACGACCACAAGTTCCAGCGCGAGCACCGCGACGGTGATGTCGTGAAGGGCGAGTATGGTCTGGACCAGCCCGATGGCACCGTCAGGATTGTGAAGTATTACGCAGACAAAAAAACAGGGTGAGTGAATAAGTGAACTACATGCTAATAACCTATACTACTTATAAATAATGATTTAAGTTTGTAATTAATTTGTCGGTTTGTTTTTGTTCCACGCAGGTTCCACGCAGATGTGAAGTACGAGGGTCATGCTAAACACATTGTTCCGGAACACCATCATCATCATCACTGAATATTCCATCCGATTTAGACCATTATTATTGTTTTAATATAACTCTTTTGTTAACATATTTTTACAATTTGTTTTTATGAGAAAGTAAATTATACATCCAATTTTAATATGTTTTTATTTGTTCCTAGTCAATCGTTGTTTTGTTGTTAAGTCATATTTAAGCCCATTTAACTTAAACCAAGAAAGTTATCACGCCATCATCATCATAATCTTTGGCCTATCACTGTCCACTGTTAGACATAAGCCTCTCTAATCGCACGCCACTTGTTTCAATTCTCGGCTTCGCGAGGTTAGTAAAAATATCACTTTCTTTAAATTAAAGAAATTACCGGCTTTAGATTAACCTTTTTTTGTTGAATATCGCGTTTTCGTGTGCTTCACAATAAAAAAATAAATAAATATAGCTAAAAAAACAAAAAAATACGCCAACAAAAGCCAGTTATAAACAAACTACTAAAAATACAGGTGAAGCAAACAGAAGCTAGTTAAGAATCGTGTTCACTGTCAGTTGAACAGATGAGCCAAGATCACACGATGCACCACCAAAAATAAACAGCATTTGTCACGTTACTCGACTTGAATCATGTGATTTTATGGGGATTTGAAATTTAAACGTTTTCGTTATACTACAATTTATAAGGTAGTGTGACTTAATTGTCTGCATATTAAAATATAAAATTGCAAAGAAAATAGTTTTTTCTTCTTAAAAGTGTTTCTGTTATATGGCACTTTTTTTGTTTTGCTCTAGCTAATATAATAATAATAACTTCTTCCCTCTTTCCTTTTCTACCTTTTCCCAACAGCAGTTCAGGTCGGCTGTAAGCCTACTAAGCCACGGAAAAGTTTTGATTGTTTACATGAAGCTATTGCTAACAGCCGTATTTAGATATCTAAGCATCTGACGAATAGGATAGAGTTTCGATCAAAAGCTAACTATCAGAAATTATCAAAATTATGAATAAAGTTCATCATACGTCAACTAAAAAACCTTAAAAATTACGTTACCAACTTTTACGACAAGAGTTTGATCTATTATAAAAGGTTTTGAGTATTTATATTAGTTCATGAATAACGCAGATTACAATATATTTTATATTTCATCGTTTTCACATTTTTTAACATTAGACTTCTGGACATAAACATCTTCTTGGAAACGAAGATTGCCTACTATACCACGTTTCCCAAAGGGGTTGATGTGGGGTATATTTCAAAGTGGGTCCGGAAGCGCGGATCCCGGACCCCTCCCGTCTCAGGCGCAGAGTGGCACACCGTGTGGTTTTAGTCGGTTCGATTCCAACACACCACCCCGCCGTAAAGGCCCGAGGGGGTTTCCACAGGTTAAAAAAAATGGGGGTATATTTAAAGGTTGTTTTCTTTTTGCAGTGATAATGTCCTGCATAATATGCTCCTTTAGTCGCCTCTTATGATACCCGTGGAATGAAAGTGAAGTGGGTTCTGCTTATAATAATACTTATTTTATTTATCACTGTATCAACTCAATTTAAAATGAATAACTAGTGGTGTCAGTAATCAGCCTCAACATATTTGATATGCCTAAAGTAAGTCGTTCGAGGCTATAAATTTCTCCGTTGTCAAAAAAACTTCCGATACTATGTGTACAACAGTTGCCAATAAATTCATTATAGCTTTTTCTATAATAACTATTATCATTTCGCAAACACTGCATACTAATTTTGTTTATAATTTAACGGCGCGTACAGTACCCACTTATAGTGAAATCACTATTACCTTGACTAGTTTGTTGTTGATATAAAAGACATTGATTTGGATCACAATGTATCAGTTCACTATCGGTGTTAGAATTATTAGTGCAAACAGAAACTTCGTACATTAAATTCAAAATGATCTCAAAGGTAAAAAGTATCGTTTTAAAAGTACTCTATCTAAACATAATCTCTTATCGCCTCCTGGAATGTGCAAACAGTGCAACTTTAAACAGTAAATCTTTCTTTTTTTAGGTTTTATTCCTTGTAGCAGTGGTCATTTCTCTGGATGGTGTACTTGGCCATGGACACGGATATTCCTCCCAATTTATTCATCGCCATGATGGTCCAGCACACCCAATTAACGTAGCAGGTCATGATCATGGTCATCACGGTCATGGACACGCTGTTGACTATTATGTAAGTATTTAATGACTATCCGTAATTAGCCTTACCAGTCATACCATAATTATAGTTATATGATGAGATATGTAATTGTAATATTTGTCTCCGTTTGTGATTTTGACCATCGTTTTTACTTTCTTTGTTTCGCATTTTACAGGCATACCCCAAGTATGAATTCGGCTATAAAGTAGAAGACCCTCATACTGGTGACATCAAGTCTCAACACGAGCATCGTGACGGTGACGTCGTTAAGGGATACTACGCTCTGCATCAGCCCGACGGCTCTGTCAGACACGTTGAATACCATGGTGATAAACATACCGGGTAAGTACTTTTTTGAGCATGTGAAAAGCATCTTGATACAAAGCAGTATTGCATACAGCTGCTTACATACACAGCATTATCATTAGAGTGTCAACTGCAAATGATTACGATAAAATGTGCTATTCGCTGTGTCTCTATGAACATTCTTATATTTAACAGCGCGTGTGGCCTAGTGATTTAGCGGTCGCCACGCTGCTTCCTACTTCACCAAGTGTTGTGGGTTCAAATCATACATGGGACAACACTTTGTGTGATTCACAAATTGTTAGTCTAAGTCTAGTTATCATTAGTGACCGTTTCATGTATTTTTGTAAAGTTCCCCGCGAAACAGGGTATATTTCTAGTACAGGAGTTCTCTTTAAAACCCAATCATCACAATGAAACCTATAACAGTTTTAGACTATGTGACTCACATTCAATCTGTCGGATAAATTTCAAATCTATTACTTTAAGAATAGCTGACACTTTTGATTAAGAATTAGGCTACTTTTTATACCAATATATATAAAATAATGAATGTCAGCGTAAAATGGGCATGGATATCAATACATGTTTGCTACCGCAGGACGAAGCTAAAAATCTACAATTTACTAAAAAAGTAATAGGCTGTGTTATTTTACAGATTCCACGCTGATGTAAAGCACGGAACCCATCACATCGTACCTCACCACAACAATCACCACTACTGAAGTGTTAAAATATTTTTTTTTAATTAACTTTTGTACCTTCTGTGATCTATCGTTATGTTTGCATCCATATTTCATACAAAATATAAAGCTTTATAATTATGAATTATGATGTTTTAATTTCACGGAAACTGAATTGATACAAAAGTTCCCAAGCAAATTTAATAAATAGACGGCATCAAAGCTTAGCATAGAAATCTCGTCAACGTAGACCAGATTAAAAATTATCACTAAGGAGACATTCAGTTGAAATTTAAAAGAGTACGTTATAAAAAAAGTTAAGAAGTTAAGATACCGGAGGCCCAAACCCCAACCCTTCTCCCATTATCCTCCTCATCCTCCAAAGGCCGGCGGCAAAACACTTGTGACGCTTCTGGTGTTGCGGGTAGCCATGGGTGGCGGTAATCGTTTACCATAAGGCGATACGTTAGCTCATTTAACCCCTATTTCATGAAAAAAACCTTCTACGACAAAAAACGACGCTGAAAAAGTATGAGACAAGATTTTTAGGACACTATCCTTACATAGAAACGTACCATAATACTTTAATAACGTGTGACTACGGCTTTGCAAACTAGAATATGTATATCTCAATACACTGATGGTTGTGTACTATAGTATCGTTTTGTATGACATTATTGTCAACTTGCAACGAATACATCTTGGTAGAGACTTTGTGTCGATTTTTTTGCTTATTCATTAACGTTGTTCAATCTAGTGTCCCGAAAATCTTGTTTCATACTTTTTCAGTGTCGTTTTTTGTCGTAGTTTGGTTTAGTATTTACTTTTTTTATTTAAAATGTTAAAAAAAGAATGATACACAATTGACTTTTAAAATGTGTGTCATAAAATTGACCGAGCAGCCGGTCAAGCTAGCGATTCCGTCAACAGCAGAGGTCGTGCCTTCGATAGTCATTCAGAAAAAAATCTATAATAAAATATAAAGCTGAAGAGTTTCTTCGTTTGTTTGCTTGAAGCGCTAATCTCAGGAACTACTGGTCCGATTTAAAAATCTTTCATTACTAGATAACCCATTTATCGAGAAAGCCTATTGGCTATATATCATTAAGCTAAGACTAATAGGAGTAGAGCACCAATGAAGAATGTATATGTTTAGAATAGGAGACGCAAATGAGGTGGCGCGGGTCAGCTAGCTTGTTGACCTCTTAAATTACTTGTTCATATAACAAATTGTTCATATAACAGGGGTGTGTGGGGGCGAACCACAATCTTTCGCCCCCAGCCAACCTCACCTGCACGCGGTGCACCCTGCTAGATAACAAACGAGGCTCTGGCGACCGACCGATGGCGGTATATCCATCCTAAAAGGCGTAACTAAATACAATAGACCGGTGATGGGCAGCAGCGTCACCGGTGCAACAAGTTACGCCCTGCGATCACCAACCCGCCTGCCCAGCGTGGTGATTATGGGCTGACCCCCTCCATGAGTAAGCANTTTTTGGTTTTGATTCCCTTACGAGTGTCAAAAATTTGCAGCATAAACTGATGTATTTTTTTATTGCGTTTATTAGAAGTTAGATTTTTGACACCACCAAGGAACAGTAGACCTTGAATTTGATATGAATTTCAGCTTAATACCTCCACGCGTTTTTGAGAAAATGAGTCTTGACAGACAGACAGACGGACAACAAAGTAATCCTGTAAGAGAAAAAAAAACTGGCAATTTAACACTTTGCACTACACTTACACCAGGATTTGTACTTCGGTAATGCAGCATCAGATCCTGGTCTGCTCTTTGTCCTTTATATCAGAGAAAATAATTCCTCATGTAAGTCATCTCTAGAGTCACAATTTATTCTCTAATTCCAGATAAGTATACCCTGGACAGCGAGTATATCAAGCGGTACTTGGGTGAGCTAACTCCGATGCAGGAGTCCCGGCTGCTGCAACTGCGGAAGTGGATCGCCGATCTGCAGAAGGGCAAGGTACGTTTTGTCTGCATAAATTGCAAAGCGGACCTCGCCCAAGAAAATATTTGTTTGTTAGTAAATCATACCTGTATGCAAATTTATTTGGTGTCTGTGCTGTATATTTCATTCTACTTTATCATTCGTCGTTTCACTGTGTACTCGCTTCCTAGACGTGTGACCAGAGAGAGCTATTAGAAGATATCCTCTTTCATACAGTTATTGTACGGAAAGTCTAGCTGGTTCCTATTATTTTGATATGTAAATGAAATAATATGGACTGTATAAATTACACTTTTATTATGGACTGTATAAGTGTCGCTGTCTAATGTGTTGCGCGGAGTATCACCGCACCGAAAGGTTCGCCTCCTCACGCCGCTGTCCTCCTGTACACCGCTGCTGCTCGTGCTCGTGCGCCGACAGTCCATTCACCTTTTCTTCGGTCTTCCTTTTCTCTTTTACCCTTCAACTCCTATATATAACAGTTTCCAATAGTTCAAAATAGACAATAAAATTACAATAATGTACATTATTATTATTGACGCATAGTTTTATTGATATTTCGGCAACTATTTAACTATTTAAGTATTCACAAACAAATTACAAAATTTGTGACAAACATAAGCTTATTCTATTATCAGGTGCCCAGTGACACAACCCTACTACGTTTTCTCCGAGCTCGAGATTTCAACGTAGAGAAGGCCAGGGAGATGCTGTCTCAGTCCCTTCTCTGGCGCAAGAAGCACCAGGTCGACAAACTCTTGTCAGAGTACGAAACTCCTGATGTCGTGAAGCAGTACTTCCCTGGTGGATGGCACCACCATGACAAGGGTACGTAAATGAATTATTTTTGTTAGGTTATATCTAACATTGCTTTTATAATAAAATTATATAATGTAGTAGTGTAGGCCTTCCCCAACATTCTCCACAACAACTGGTCTTGTGTTGCCTTCATCCAAGGGCTTCCAATCATGAACGACGCGACCCGGTGAGGCAATATCTATATTTCAAAAGAAATCCTCTATTTATTGCTTTTCACCGAATTAGTTAGGTTTTCCCGAGCCCTAACCCTTTCCTTCCCTGGGGGAGAAACTACTCAAAGCTGGTCGATGCACTAGTATCTATTAAGTATTGATATTCATGTGGTCTTGCGAGGTGGTAGGCACCTACCATTAGGGGCCCCTTTTCCTAATTTGCCCTCTCTACTATCATGAGCATATGTTTGTTTGCTGTTTGATGACCTACTTGTTTTGTTGACAGATGGACGTCCGCTGTACATTCTGCGATTAGGGCAAATGGATGTCAAAGGCTTGCTGAAGTCTATCGGAGAAGATGGCCTTTTGAAGTTGGTGAGTTCATTCAGTATACGAATGCACGGTTGGCCTATTGGTCTAAGCTGTTCGTGGCCGCGGATAGACGGAACGGGTTTTTCCCTTCATCCGCTTCAGTGGCCAGGCGCGAAAGGGCGACGTACGCGTGTGCCGCACGTCATCTAATTAGAGATTTTACCTAAAGACGGTGCCTGCGTCAATTCGGGCAGGCGTTGGGAGGGATCCGGGTGTCATAATAACTGCAGCTCCCGGATCCCACCCTTCTCAGACGCAGAGTGTTGTTTTAGCCGATCCGATTCTGACACACCACCCCGCCGCAAACCCGTGGTGTGACGGACCGTAGAGGCTCCCACACGTAAGAGGTTTAAGCGGCCGCCACGCCGCTTTCTACTGCGCCAAGTGCAAAATTTGGACTTGGGTTCAAATCCCACATGGGACATCACTTTGTGTGATTCGCAACTTGTTGTTGTGAGTTAGTCATATACGCTACCACTGATACCGAGGCAGTTATATAAAATTGAAATAAATATCACACTTTCTTCTTGGCTCTATATTAATTATTTTTGATTTATTATTATATTATTGACTCATGATTAATAAATTGAAGATTCGTGATAATAATCTAATGTTAAATGAAAATACTGCAATTTAAATATTCATAAGTGCTGACAGTGATCAATGCTGAATGTTTTTTCAACAGGTGTCAAATTTCTTTGAATCTGAATAAAATGTTTTAAACTTGTGTTAAGCAAACATTTCATTCAATCATTATGTTTAGATATGTTACAATAATACTTTTGATTTGACATTTAATATACCTACTTTGTCTGTCATGAGTTCGAATTCCACCCATAACAAACATACGACGTTTGTTTGTTTATTTTCTTATTAAAGGGTAACATGTACAATTACAGCGGAGTAGAAGAGATTACCACCATTGAGTCAAATTGGGAGTTAAATGGATAATATTGTTTCCATATCTTTTGCAGACCCTTCACGTATGCGAGGAAGGACTAAAACTCTTGGAAGAAGCCACACGTTCATCGGAACACGCCATCCAGTCGTGGTGTCTTCTCGTCGACCTGGACGGACTCAACATGCGCCACCTTTGGCGACCTGGAGTGAGGGCTCTACTCCGTATTATCCAGATCGTGGAGGCCAACTACCCCGAGACCATGGGACGGGTTCTCATCGTCAGGGCACCGAGGGTGTTCCCAATATTGTGGACCATTGTTAGCACATTTATTGGTAAGTTTTTAGGAAGAATTGACCACTACAAAATAAGAATAATACAAAATTTTTACAAAAAAAATCTGACTTCAAGAACTGAGCCAAATTGAATCATCAAAATCAAGTCACCCGGTGTAAAGTTCTAAAATAACAAATATAGTAAAATACTGTTGAATTGAGAACCTCCTCCTTTTTTGAAGTCGGTTAATAAAAATACTTATAAAAAGCAAACCTTTTTAACGTCTTCAAATTTCAACCAATTTGTTGTGCATCGAATTTCAATTCCAATGAAAAGTAAAACGAAGGTACTTAAAGAAATTGTCGAATGAATTCTAATAGTAGTTTACTTCATCATCATCATCATCAGCCTATCGCACTCCACTGCTGGACACAGGTCTCTCCAATTGCACGCCATTTAGTTCATTTCTCTGGTTGTTCTCCAGTCTACAGTCTCCACTCAAGAACCCGTTTACTCCAACGGTTATCTGTTCTACGGCAAATATGGCCCGCCCACTGCCACTTCAGCTTGCTAATCCTGTGGACTATATCGATGTCGTAGTGTATTTACTAAACTTAAATATTTCAGACGAAAATACTCGCAGTAAATTCTTGTTCTACGGCGGCAAGGACTATCTGCAACCGGGTGGCCTACTCGACTACATACCGAAGGATTTGATACCCGACTTCCTAGGAGGACCTTGCAAGGTGAATATCCCCAATACCTTACCACCCCTTTTGAAGATCATGTATAGCAGTATAGTTAGTCATAAAGTTAGTACAAGGATGATTTTAAGCGTTGATAACTTTGGGAAATATACGATTTTCCTGGGACGCTATTTCGAAAATCATAAATTCAATCCTAAATGCTTTCTAGCAAGCAGAGAGGCAAGACACTGGTGTATATTAGCTGCAGGTATTCGTGGAAGGTGATAGTAAAAAACAAAAACAAAATATAATCATTTTGGGTTCGATTCCTATGTAGTACAGTGTTTATTATTTACAGATTTTGTTGCACAATAGTCCCACTATAGTTTGGAACAAAAATGATATTAAAAACCTTCAAACCTTCAAGAAAAGAGAGTACTCCTTCTTAAAAGGCCGGCAACGCACTTGTGACGCCTCTGGTGTTGCGGGTGGCAATGGGTAATCGCTTACCATCAGGGGATACGTCTGCTTTGCCTCCTATTCAATAAAAAAAACAAAGATCTCTGCAAGCTACAAATAAAATCTCAGCCGCCTCTTTCCAACATCGTCCTACGCGACAGGAGTTTCAAATCCATCCACCCATTTAGATGGTTGGCAATTCACAACCGTGCGCTTCTCTAGAAACTTTTTGCTTCGCACAACAAAACTGTTTAATGAACTGTATTCCCGGACCAATACAACCTTCAAACCTTCAAGATCGGCGGCGGTAATCGCTTACAATCGGGCGATACGTCTGCTCGTTTGCCCGCTATCCCATAAAAAATATTGGAGGTATTGTCTATTAATAGATATTTTAGAGTATTTCATGGTATTGTTTTTTTTTATTGCGGCAGTCGGAGATTATAGAGGTGGCGCTAAACGTGCCTCACCAATATTACGACGTCGTACGCGATAAGTACTACACCGGGCCTTTGGTATCCATATTGTTTACATTACTGAACTACGCAACTTTTTTGCATCTTACGGGGTGGGGCAGGAGAGTAAAACTACTTTAGTCCTATTGTCATACTACTACATATACAAGAAAATATTAAATTCAGTCAAGTTAAAGTCAAGCAAGTTGTTTTGGGGCAGTATGACCAGAAACTCCGTGACACGATATATTCATGTGTTATTTACACGTATTATTTAGATTAAAGGAAACATTTTGCCGTAAAATTTTTCACTTTTTCGAAAGATATTGTTTTCACATTACAAATCATATTAACAAACTAGCAGAACAGCGCGGTACCTAACGCCGCGGGGTAACGGGGTAACGTAGCTAGTCTAAGAAAAGTAACCTCAGTTGCTCCTTATATCAACAGCATTCTTCCAATGAAAGTCCGGTCAAAATCGGTCCAGCCGTTCAAGAGATTCCCCGGAACAGAGAGACAGAAAAAAAACGCTAAAGTTAATAAAAGCTAAAGTTGCTATGACGAAAGTGTCGTATACAATTTCATATACATTCAGTAGAAAGCTGTTAATTTGAAATTACAAACAGCCACTTCAATTATATTTATTTGTATAGATTAAAATATAGAAATTTAAAAGACTCCACAGTCACAGCACACAGTCATATCGTTCGATATTTTTTTTGTAATAATTAAAAATCATCCACAGTTTTAAAAGAAACTTTTATTCGTCCCTGGTTATTTTATTAAAATATAGTAATCATGGATACCGAGGCCCATATATTTGTTTAGTCCAAGTGCTATCGTGCCAGTACTACGTTGTTACAGCTAACCATAGGCTGTGAAAGTCTATGTAGTAAGCTATAAGTTTATAGTCTCACACACATTGTGCTACGAGAATTATGTTCCTATCACAGCACTTATATGTTCAAACACTACCACATTACGTGTTTCATCCTTGTAATGCTACGTTCATGCTACGTAAGAATTCATTATATACACTTTATAAGTAATAAATTACACAATACTTGACCGGATTGAAGTTAGGTTCAGTATAATCTGTACCTAACTTCACAAAGATCAACTTAAAATGGTATTACAAATTTAAAAAATTGGTATCAAACAATTGGAGCTACAATTCGAATGTCATTACTCGTCTACGTAGTTTACCTAACATAGATATTTCCAAAAGCCGAGCATCTTAAACTAGCAATCCATCACCATATGCATTGCCATTTAAGCCACGATACTTCATATATTGTGGATGAAAAGATATTTTATTTGTAATGCAGTTCCTTTATTCCTTGTGATCTGTCATTGGTGCAACTGCTGCGACACCCATGGGCATAGGTCGAAGTATCATTAATAATTTCTAAGATACTAACTTTACCCGAACACATTTCGCTGTGGTTATAATTTAAAATATAGATTAGAACCACAAGCATCTCAATCGGCTGTCATAATGAGGGTTACCATGCTGCATTATTGAATTGTCTGCATTTGCAATGAATTTGGTGACCACAACTCTCGGATTAAGCGAGTTTCATGTTCAAGCTCATTCTTTCCATCAGGCAGAGTAGTAACTTTGATACTCTGATACATAAAAAAAAAAACAATATTTTAAGCGTGTTAAATCGTGTCAATATTAGAGCTGAAATGGTTCAGAACCTTTAAAGTTTTTGAAACTTACACACCATTTTAACATTTTTATACATATAGATACTTTTATTGTATACATGCATCATATATAGATCACAGGGTTTCAAAAGGAGTACTCAGTATTTAAATTTGTACTACTAATCAATTTGTGGTTTCCACAGAGCTTCGTACACGAAGGTGGTCTGGTGCCGAAGAGTCTGTACGTCAGCGGCGCCTTCACAGAAAGAGATGGAGACCCACTGAGCGAGGACAGTATCTATCGATCTGTTTGTTTGGGAAAAGGACAGGTAGGGGAACATATTTCAGAATAAACTTTATTGTACACAAGGTAGTACAGAAAAGAGGTGGTGAAATTGCGTCACTGACTAAGCAAAGTATTTTTCATTTTTGCCAATCTTTAGAGCGTTGTTTGACTTGACATTCAGTAATTTTTAGTTTGATCTCTGGCTTTGCTACTAGAGATTTTAGAATATCAGAACTAGCACCAATGAATATTATAAAATCTGGTCTTGGTTGCCGGCCACAAACCTCGAGCTTACTGCGGAAACCGTCGATAACTTCGAACCTGTAATTTGTTTATGTAGAAATTGAATACAAATTGAATAATAAAAAAATTAAACAAGATATTGGAGGACGATGTATCAAAAGGATGGAGCAGGTCTGACAAGGAAATATAGATGTGGAAACAAAGAAAGGCCTATGTCGACTGACAACCTGACCAAAATGGGTGTTAATAAAACTTATAAGGTATTGCTATGTAAATTAGATTTAAGAATACTACTGTTTATAAGAAGAGCATGTAATATAAAAAGGCCAGAAAATAAAGGCTTTTATTATTATTATTAACGGAGACACGCTGATTACAGTATGGTAGGGCCGGCTAAACCGGGGCGGTACTAGCAGGAGAGTTTTCAGAAGCCCCTTATTCTGGGAGGCACTTAACTGCGTGAGTGGTGATGGACACTTTCCATCAGGCTCCTCAACAGCTCTTTTACCGGTAACACTTTAACTATAACTTTTCTTTTCTAGGTCCACGAAGTGATAGTAGTAAACCGCGACCCTCAGAGCGTGTTGACGTGGGACTTCGACGTGCTCCGTCACGATATTGCGTTCACCGTGTACAGGAGTGAGCACGAACTTAGACACGCTCCTACTGACGCTACAGGTACTCTCCTCTATTCACGCTCTTTTCAGGTCTAAAAATAGGTTATATACACGGTTTATTTATGTTTAATTTTTTATTAAGCTTAAGAATTTGTGTGATTGATTCGCTAAGGAATTACTGTTTCAAATTGGAAAATTCTCTGGTTGTGAGATAACCAATTTATAAAGCAAGGCTGTGTAAATATACTTTCACCGAGTGCAAAACCCAAAACCTAGTAGATGTACATTATTGGTGGTAATATATTTAGCCAATATCTTATGCTCGTGCCTTTAAAAATTGTGAATATGTCTATTAAATGTGTATTTTCATTTTATTGTGATTTTCAACCATACCAGAATTTATCTGAGACAGTTTCATGATACTGCTGCAGTTATGGATATACATTCTTCATAGCCATCAATATTTATCATCATCAGCTATCTCCCACTAAAAATCCTGTCAAAATCGATCGAGCCGTTCCAGAGTCCCGGAACAAACAGACAGACAGACAAAACTCTTTTTTTATATCAGTGTCGTATATGCTGTATATACTTCGATTATACATTTAATGAAAATCTGTTAATTTGAAAATACAAACAGACACTTCAATTTTATTTATTTGTATAGATTATTATCATTCAATCAGAATCATCATCATCATCACTAACAACCTTGAACAGTCACTTGCTGGTCATGGGGCTCTCCTGAGAAAGGATGTTCATCAGTTTATCCTTTTCATTGATATATTTGGGGTCGGCTGAGCAAGTTTTGTTCTTCCATTCTTCTTTGTTACACAACATCCTCTTTCACATACTCATTTTTTTCATTTCATATTCTTTTCAGTTTGTTTTTACAATTATTATTTTTGCTTATTATTTTAAGTTTCTTTTATGATTTGTTTTGTTTTTCTTTGCCCATAACACCCACCATGATGTATATTCCAGCCCTATGCGTAGGTGGGAATGAAGAGCAGAAATCTGTGCTAGACCAGAAGGGGTGGCGGGAGGGGGATCACTTCCACAGGGTGGAGCCTACCCTCGTCTGCCACGATGGGGAGAGCATACAGGTATGGTTACACTTTTTAGTTAGTCATTGCGACAAAAAGTAGAAATTAGTATATAGTTCTTCTTTTCCAAGATTCAACCTATCTTCAAATGCATCCTAATTGGTTCAGTGGTTTGGTTTAATTGTGAAAACGTAACAGACAGATAAAGTTATTTTAGCATTTTTAATCTCAAAAAAGAAACACAACGTCGAACTACGGAGTAACAAAGGAAACTTAGAAACTACCAATCCTGAATCGCGCAATAGCAGTTCTTATACTAATAACGAATACAAAGCCCGTACACCAGGATCAACAGCAGTGACCAACCAACACTGAGTTTGACACTCGGGAAGCCCCAGGAAAAATTAAATGGTCTCGGAACCCGCAACGAAATCAATCAGATTAAAAACTGTAGGAGTTGGAAATATGATATGTATGTATATGTGTGTGTGTGTGTGTGCAGGGCTCCCACGTGATGGTGTCGAGCGGCAGCTACGTGCTGCAGTGGCGCTGCGAGCTGCTGGACTGCGCGCACCGCGCCGCGCAGCTCATGTACTTCCACGAGACGCTCGCCAGCCACCACTACAAGTGAGACGCCTTCCTCCTCCCGCCCTGCGCTTGCACGGGGCGCGAACCCTCACTCTAACCGGGGGTCCCGAGGTCGATTCGGACACTCATACTATGAACGCTTTTACAGAACTTGTACTATGAAAACTAGGTTAAAGCCCCATTATCATACATAAGTTCCACTTAATTTGTAAATTTAAGGTTTGTGTACCTTTGCAGTACTTTTATAGGGTAATATAATTTTTATATTTTTTCTATTGTATATTATTTAACATCTTTAACGTAGCATGTTTCAACGTTTCTTAATACAATACAAAGCTGTCACAGTAAGGATCGCTTACAGATTTGTGAAGTCTTGGAGACTGAAATAAAATATTAATGACGGTATTCCTGTGTTGAACAGAGGGTCGATGTCGAGTCTACAGTCGGGCACCAGCGGCTTCTCGTGCCTGTCGGGCAAGTCCATCGCCAGCAGCTGCCCGTCGCGGTGATGCGCGCTCCCCGCGCCGCCCGCACCTCCCGCGGACCCCGCGGACCCCGCGCCCCTCGCTGACTCCCCGCACCCCACTGACCCCACGACCTCCGAGGGACAGATCCCTTGAACGTCACAGGGTCACTATCATACGACGCTCTAAGTTACTATAGGTGCTTTTCCTGTTTCAAATATCACTCTATCTCGTTCTTCTCTCAGTAATTTTGAGTGTGTGTTGGCTCTGCTAAGGTTTGCTCTTAGTCGTGATATCTCCCAAATTTAAGGTATTTTATTAAAAAAAAAATTAAGACAATTATAGATCAAATGGCTTTTATGAGAAAACGACATCTATAGTGTTTTAATAGTTAATACCTGAAGAATGGTTTAGCAAATATATTTAAATATATTCATCATCAGCATGACTGTTCTGCCATGTTCCCAAATCTATTAAGTGTGGTCGCAATGCGAAGGTTGCATAAGGTTTGAATTGGTTCCTTTTAACCGGAACGAAAGATGTAAGAAAATCGTTATTATTAGTACAATCAAACTGTATGTAAATACATGTACAGTGATTTAAAACTATCTACAAAATATCTGAGGTATAACATTGACAAATAAAAAAATATTAAGTGATATGGTATTATCCACCTTATGACGTGAGCAATAAAACTCCATCTTACTAATATTGTGCTTCGTAATTATTTAGATACTGTAATTGAAAAATTAAACCTTCGGTCTTTGGCTTAAGAAACAAAATCGTATATGACTAGTACGAATGGACCCTTTATTTTAGACAGAGAATAATAGTTACACATTCAGTAACCCATCTCTAGGTCTTGAGTTGTAGATCACCCATGTACTGTATGGATACTACACCATGAGAGCACGTCAACAGCATTTAAAGGATGCTCTAGAGTGAATTAAAAAGCTGGAACGAACTGGAAAAAGCTCTTTTTAACCTATAAATTAGTTACAAAATACAAATAAAAACAGTTGTAATAAACTAAAACTAAAATAGTTATAAACAAATTTATATTTATGTATATAATAATGCTGGATTTGTAATAGTGTCAAATTTTACTAAACATCTCACAAATCTTTAAATTGACAAACTACATATTAAATATAAGTGCAGATAATATATAACATAGGTAGTAAATAAAATAGGTAGTAAAAATAGTTATTTTATTGTAACAATTGACGTTCTTAGAAGATTTAAGAAACATATGCTGATATTGTACGGCATTATCCGGGCAATGTGGCAATCAAGCAGCTTAAGTGATACAATATTATCGAATATGCCCAGGTATTGTCTAGAAATTTCCCGCGTTCTGTAATACTATATTTCTATACTAGTTTTCATTGCGTCCTTCGATACGCTTTTCGTCATTCAATAATGTCGTGTTCAGACGATGCGATGAATGCTATTTATATGCACGCAAAAATATATGAAACTGGACTATAAAAGGCAGCGAAAAATGAATGAATGTGACACAAACATGTGGCAGTCCAATAAAACGTAACGCAAATTGTTATTGCTTTTACAAAAAAGTGGGATTGATAGAGATTCACTGGCCCCTAATTATGCAAAGGGGGGTGTTGGAGGGTTGGAAGGGGGGGGGGGTGGTAGGTGGCACTATAAAGAAATGAAAAGGGCGGACATAAAGGTAACATCGGTCTATTTCACTTATCTTGGTTTTCCTATCTGCATTGTTTGTCAAATTACATTTTGAGTTAAGTTACTTTACATATTCCAGTGCAATTTACATTATTAATTAAATTATTCCTAGATATAATACGTAGCTTGTTACAACATAAGTATAGTGTATACTTATTCAAGATATGTTTTATAAAAATAGAAAATTATTTTCATTTTTTCGCTTACTTAACACTAAACCTGGCATATTCTCAGAAGAAAGCTCTAAGTCGCATAAGTCTGAACACGCTGTTGGCAATTCTAACAAATTCTACTTCTTAAATAACATACATAATTATTGTAGCCGTTGAAATTAGTGAACGTTGTCTCAATATACATTTTATACAAAATAAAACTTAGAAAAGTATATCATAAAGTCTATTTTTCAATGAATAGCAAATTAAATGAGTATAAGTACTAAAAATTTTTGTCATAACAAATGATGCGTGAAAAACTATAGAACAATAATCGGATGAACTATAAAAGTAATCAAGTAAGTAACATATTTGTCTACTGAATGAGATCATTATAGCGGCAAATATGGGTACCATGTGATTTTATATGTTAAAGAAAACACTCATAAACCTATAATGACTGTGAACTTGGATATTAAAATCCGGTAAAAGTTTTAGATTCGGATACAAATTATTTCCATTTTCGGATATTTGCGGGTACAAATCCGGTTCCTCGGCACACCGCTCAAATCCACGCGTCAATTACGACAAAATGAATTGTTAAAATCAACAGCCAAATTAGATAATTATTGCTCAGAATATACTGTAGGTGTCACAAATGTCGGTTACAACGGGTTGTGTGAGCAAGGTAACCGGACAGGCTAGGAGCTAATACTAGACTATAAGTAGGCACTAATTAATATGAATATTTGTTGACACATCGAAGCTCTTAGCCTTACTTTGCTTACATGTATCGTGTTTAGCACATAAAACGCAGATAACTTTAAAACCAACATGTTGGGAAACATGTTCGGTAACATGCTGACCAACATGATCGTCGACATTTTATTCAATATACATAATTAAAGTCTATTTTTCGTAGAGTGTGTTGTAATTTGGTGTAGCTAAGCACGAAACATAAATTATATTTACGTGCAGTGCGTAAGGGAAGTAACTCAATATTTGAGAGGGTAAATAACCGACTCCATGTAGTTAAAACAGATTCGTGCATATATTTCCGTACATAATAATTGATGTAAACATGTACATAGTTTTAAAAGATGATTAAGAATCGCACTTATATTCATAGCTTAATATATTACAAAGTATAAAAAAACATTTACAATTTTTATATTTTATTTTCTAGTTTAAACAATATTATTTGTGATGGTATCCCTTTGTTTATCGTTTATATACGTATGGCAGTTTGACGGGTTTGGTTCCAAATTTGTTTGGTCTAATATATAATAATCCCTATAATTACATAGTCATTACTTTATATAAATAGAGATTTACAAAATTAAAAATAATAGTGACATACAGTGATATAAATATCTATATTATATATATTTTCATAATTATATAAAACCACAGCTCAGATCATCGGCCTAGTAATCAAAATGCCTAACCTCAAAATTGATATAATTGGCTGAAGGTTGAAACCAATATTATTGTACATACACATACGCTTCTATACGACTAGGCCAGAAATAAATAAATAAATGCCCTCCACAGTTTAGTCCCATTTAATAAGGACTGGTAAAAGGGGGTAGTATATAAAAAACTACACAAGGATACAACTTATATGCAAAGGGAAAAGTCTATATTGAAATTAAATTTAAACAGTAGGGAATAAAAAAAAATCATTATAAATATTTACATACAAGTGGCAAAAAATTCCTCCGCATCATCGCCTACTGGTAGCGTTCCCAGAAGGCTGGCAGCATTGCTACGTTGCTGCAATGCTAATTCTCTGTGCTAGAAAAAAGCCAGCCTTTTCACGAGAAGCGTCAATCAGTAAATCCAATCCTTCTTAGGCTACAAAGAATTTAAACAGATCAGGATCTGATCATATACGAATTATCGAAGTTGCTAAGGTGAAAATTTAAGGCTATTTTCATCATTAAGAATTGGAGAGGCCTATGTCCAGCAGTGGACTACGATAGGCTGATGATGATGATGAAAATTTTTAAAAACTAAGCTACCCGATTAATACATTAATATTTATTACTTTTTAATAAATTTGAAAGTCTTAAAGAAGTATTTAATATTGTTCGAGATTTTTACGATTAATTTAAAAGATATAAAAATCACACTGCATTAAAAGCAAAAAATGAAATAGGTACATGATAATTGGATATCAGTATGTCATTTACAAAATTGCAATTAAAAATAAACATTTACGGCCCGGATCGTTCGAAAAATAACAAAAAGACCTACAAATTACTGAATCAAATTACACAACGCATTTTAAACTTTAAATCCTCAGCAACTAAGTTCATATTCATTTGTTTGCATGTAATGGTAATCGAAATCAATTATTTTCCAATTAGTGTAGTTGGCATTGATATCAAATCTTAGTTCTAGATGGCGCTAGTTGTATCGAAAGAAAGAGGTCACAGTCATAAAGCGAGTAATTGGAAATTAATTAGTACTGTACGACAGAAATGGATGTCGTGTTATGCGTTTACCATGGACGTAATAATGTTAGTCTATCTCTGTCTTACGTCGCCATCTTTGAGTTAGTGCGCTCGCACAGTTAAGTTATATAATAGTTCTCGCTATATACTAAACCCGTTTATCATTGACATTGTCATCTTGAATACCGGTTGTTAAGTTAGATGTTTCTCAAAGCAAAGAGAGGTAAATACTTGAAACAAAGGTTATACTAAACCGCTTTTTTTATGTGTGGAAGGGCTTCCACACGTAAAGAAAACGGGCCGTCCCCCCACTGGGGTTTACAACGGTCTGGTGTCGGAATCCGACCGACTAAAACCGCACGGTATGCCACTGAGACGGGAGGGATTCGAGAACTGCTGTTATTAACTATACTAATCCTGAATTACGTGGTATAGAGACCGACACGTAACTTGGCCAGATTCGTTAGATGCAAAGAAGTTTTTTAGGTCTCTATGGTTGATAGAAGGACGTCGGGATTGTAGTAGCACCGTTCCGAACAAGCGGTTGGAGCATCAGTCGACTACACTTCGATTTTTTTTTGTTTTGATTTGTTGCACTAAGAGTACTGCGCCGAAATCTGGCCAAGTTACATGCCGGCGCCTATAGCGCATAGTATCCCAAAACCTCCTTGATGAGTAGAGGGTTATGTCCAGTAGTGAAATGTTAAAGCTGTTAATAAAACTTCTTTTGGAATTTGTGTGTATGTATGAGATGAGAGATGTAGTGTAAACTATGTGAATCGATTTCAATATTTCTTTGTTTATTTAAATAGTTAGTACTCCAAGTCCCACTTCAACTTGGAGACCATATCTAAGGGTGGCAAATTTTTATTTATGACAATATAGGGGCACTAGCGTCGTTGATATGTTTTCCTTTAAAAGATAACCGCAATATTAATTATTAAAAAATATTTTACCTGTTTATGAAACTTACGGAATTGGCACAATGCAATTGATAGTTTTTCTTCTTTTAGTTTTGTATAACAACAAATGCAGGGTTTTTTATTAACAAGCACAATATTTTTGTACATTATGTATCCGAAAGATCTGATTTTATTTTTATATAATTATGTACAATTCCTTTTAATGTATGTATCATACGAAAATAATATATTCAGTGAGATTTAAGTACGTGTAAGTGAGATATAAGTATATTAGTTTAATATTTTTATTAACCGATATACGTTAGTTAAGTAAATATAATTTAGTTTAAATTATTAGTCTAAATTATTAGTCGATTAGTTAGTGAAAATTATTGACAATCGATTTCTTAACGATTTTTAAAAACACATAGCAATTGTTTTAGTAGATTATTGTTTTAGCAATTATTCGACTAAGGTCATATTTAAATATTGCAATTTTTAGCGTTGTGAATGAGCAATTTAATTTAGTAGTTTTAATTTACAAGAAAATGTAATGTATAAGTAATAAAAATTAATATAGTAAGCGCGAAGATGATCCTATCGAAGTGTTATAATTTATTTAGGAATTTCAATGTAAGAACAATAAAGAGTATGTTAGTAGAGTTTATCGAAATAAAAATATATGAACATGATTCATATTGTGTTTTATTTATCGAAATATCAATCTTTCCGCGTGGTGACGTAATAAGATATAATAGGAACCAAACGGTTGGCCTAGTGGTTTAAGCTA